>OW240925.1:12402930-12427927 GCA_933207985.1 Pelobates cultripes
TCTACAACTCCTGAATTGGAACCATATGAATCCTCCAACTCCCGAACAGGAAACACATGAATGCTGTTAAACACCTGAACAGGAAAAATCATACGAACAGCTTACATTCCTCGCAGTCACACTGTAACAGCATACAATCCAATTCCCCGCAAGAACGAGACAACACTTTGTTTGAGGATCAAGCAGAACTGATTTACTGGTGCTACCTGCCTGACTTTTATGCAGGTCTCCCACCTGGTGGACACTCCCTTAGGGGACTAGATGGAAGATTGGGAAACATATTGGACATTGACCAATCACAAACTTACAATTCCACAATGCATCACAATCCCTTTCCTCTCTCCTGGAGATAATAGGGAAGTAATCCAATTATCTCCAAGGACAGAGGCAACACTCCATTAACCACATGACGGACAAAGGACAATAAAAGACATAAAATTACATACTGTTACATTTATCACATAGAACATACACATTCTACCTATCCCCAGATAGCTTAGATCTGAGCGCCCATTACTACCGGATGGCGCTCAGATCACATACATACAGTTCAATCGCCATGGAGCCAGTGTCTTTCATACAGTCTTTTGGTATACGGCTGGGCTCCTGTCAGGGATGGCGGTCCGGTGCCCGGGACCCAGACACTCTCCGGGCAGCGGTGTGTGGACTGGGACCCATGTATGTCTGATGTTCAGAGTAGGAGTCACAGTGTGGAGGTGGATTAGCAGGGTCTGGTGCAGGGCAACCACACGCCCCCTGGTGTTGAGCACCAGCGTTTGTGCAGCCACATACCAGAACCCTGATTCAGCTTATGCGGATCCCAGGAACTAGGAGCGGATCCCAGGAACTAGGGAGGCTTCAGCAGGGACATATCCAGTACTGAAGCAAGGCAAGGCAAGACTAGGAGAGCAGGGCAAGACTAGAAATAGACACCATACATGAAAACAAGACAGAACTAGGAGAACAGGGCAAGACTAGAAATAGGCACCATACATGAAAACAAGACAAAACTAGGAGAACCCAGAACCAGAGCAGGACAGAAAGCATAACCTATGGGCAAGATTGAACAGGACTGTACATGGACTTGGATTACAAGACAAAATAAACAAGACAAGAGATACAAGGTAAAACAAGAGGAAACATAACCAAGCACTATATATGAAAAGTATGGGGATTTAGTTACACTATATGATCATACATTGCATAAGCCTGCCACAACGCAAATGTACCCCATATCTGGCAGGTCCTACACTGCCTAATGCATACTAAAACAACCACACTATACCACAATAGCACTTACCTGCAAGAAAGGGCAGAGAGATGAAATACTGCTGCAGGTCCAAGCTGAAACAAAAGGAAAGTGGAAAACAAACGGGTGTGGCAACATAAAACAAACATTTAAATGAATCCAAAAGACTGGGAAATCCAGGGACAGACTATAAGAATGAACTCAGAAACCCAGCAATAAAGAAAACCAGACATAGACCAGAAAACCAGAAAAACCAAGAAAGAACAGCAAAAAAAGAGTACTGGATACCAGAAGCCATTGCCAGAATGATCTGCACCGAGGAACAGGATGTGACAGCTCCATGGCATAGCTATTTGTGGTAGCATGGTTTAAACAGTAAAGTACTTGATGGGCCGGTAAGCAGGCAAGCAACCAGGCTCCTCCAGTTTCATAGTCTTATTTCTTATCTTTCAAAAAAATATTTTTGTCAGTTTTTCTAAGTATGGTAAACAATAAATAATTTATAGACCAATTTTCTTTAACTCCCAGTTAGAGCTGAGCGAACCCGAACTGAAAAGTTCGGGTTCGTACCGAACATTAAGATTTTTGAACCCCGGACCTGAACACTGACATATCACTGTATGTTCGTGTTTGAGTTCGGTGTTCGGCGATTTAATGACGCGTGTTGAAAGGCTGCAGGGCAGCCAATCAACAAGCAAAGGGAACGTCCTTTGTCGGGTCCCCTGGTCGTACCACTTTTTTTGTCTGCTTTGGGCCACATGGAGGTGATCTCTGGTCATCCGGGCTAACTGTTCCATACGGTCCCGCATTTGCAGAACATATGGTACTAAAGGGACACCCTCCTGTTCCATTTCCCCTCCCGGATGAGGTCGAGGGGTCCCCGTACTCTCCGTCCATAGAGCAGCTCAAAGGGGGAAAACCCAATGGATTCCTGGGGCACCTCTCGATAGGCGAACAAGAGGTGTGGCAGGAATCACTCCCAGTCTCTGTACTCGTCCGTAAATGTTCGGAGCAACTGCTTCAGGGTACCATTAAAACACTCACAGAGACCGTTTGTCTGGGGGTGGTAAGGGGAGCTGAGAAGAGGTTTTATACCACAGACCTTCCATAACTGTTGGGTTAGATCTGCTGTAAACTGCGCCCCCCTGTCAGATAGGATTTCTTTCAGGAACCTCACTCTGGTGAATATTCCGACTAGGGCACCGGCAACAGTGTCAGCCTGAATATTCATCAAAACGACGGCCTCCAGATAACGGGTAGCGTAGTCCACCACGGTAAGAATGTATTTCCGGATGTACTGGGGTTAGGTAGAGGTCCCACCAGGTCGACCACTACCCTGCTAAAAGGTTCCTCGATCACTGGCATTGGCTGCAGTCGAGCTTTAGGGTGGTCCCCCCCTCTTTCCTACTCTCTGGCAAACGTCACATGTGCTGCAGTAACGATGCACGTCCTTGGAGATCCCCGGCCAAAAGAAGGTCTGGGTGCAGTTGCCACCAAGGTGTCCTGCTAAGGGGATGTTGTGTCCAATACGAAGGAGTTCCAACCTGTATTTCCGGGGTAACACAAGTTGGCACTTCTGGGATGGGGCACATCCTCTCTTCCTACCTGTGGTTAGTCTATATAATCTATCTTTGTCCCAAATAAAGCTCTCCTCAGCTTTCTACCTAGAAGGTGTCACCTTTTCCGTGTCCAGACGGACAAAATCAAACTCTTCTTCGGTATTTTTCCCTTGCCCGATGGGTTAGGTGGTTGCTCTCCCTCGCTGGGATTGAAGCCTCCTTCGGAGCCCACTCTATCAGGGGAGCGGCGGCATCGGGAGCTTTCAGCGCTGGAGCCTCACTTCGGGACATTCTCCACTCAGCAGACTGGTCCCGGGAACAGACTTATATTTCTTATGGAACTGGTCCTCTCTAGTTTCCCTCCCAAATTCCTCAGGGTGTCCCAAGCTAGGGGTCTAGCAGTCAGAGGAAGGGGTGGTGAGGATCCTCGTCACCACGGGTCTGGGAATGGGTGGTCACCGAGCAAGCAGTAGCAGGAGTGGTAGGTAAGTAGGCTGAAGTCAGTGGTCCAATATTGTTGCCTAGCAGGATGTCTGCAGGTAGATTTTTCCATGATGCCCAAACAGACTCCCCAGTCGAGGTGAACTCTGGCAGTGGGCAGACGGAATATAGCTCCTCCAGCCACCCGGACAGCTACGGTGCGGTTTGACAGGTGTTCTGGTTTCACCAAATGTCGTTGTACCAGAATGATGGTTATGCCTGTGTCCCTGAGGCCTTGAGCCACTTGGCCATTTACTTGTACCTCCTGACGGTGCTGCTGGCGATTGTCCAGGGAGGCAGCTTGAACTGGATCTGCCTCATATAGGATACCCAGGCATTCCTCGGTGCTCATCTCGGTGTCCATGCAGTGAACAGCTGGTGCCCGAGGGGTTGCAGTCTCGGTGGCGGGTGAGGGGCACCTCCAATTTGAGGCGGAGGACCCCAAAGGGCAGTACTTGGCAATGTGTCCGGTCTTATGGCATCGATGGCACGATGTCTTGGATAAATCCCGAGGATAGTTGCTGGACCACTGGGGGCGGGTAGGCCCTGGGGGTACCAGAGCACGGAACTCTGGCCTGGGGGATGGAGCTCGGGTACGGTGTTCTATCCGAGCTGGTTGGCGAGAAGTACTCTGGCTCGCCTTCCGGGTTTCTGCGTACTCATCAGCTAACCGGGCAACGTCCTTTAAGGTGAGGGGGCGGCAGTCTCACGCCCAGTCCTGTAAATCCCGGAAAAAGTGTTCCATGAGAAATAGCTGTAGCTTTTCTTCTCCAGTGTTGGCGTTGCATCCCTTTACCCAGTATGATGCAACTTGCTGCAGCCATGTGGGAATCCGCAACTCTTTTCTTGGATTCCCGGAACCGGCGGCGATAGGTCTTTGGAGTAACTGCATACCTGGTGATTCGGGCCTCCTTAACTTTAACTGGGCTAATTACTGGTACTCCACCCTTGGCTCTCCAGCAGATCCTTCAGTGTTGGTGTGGCAAAACCAACCTCGACACTGGGCATTGCAGAAGACTGCCAGCCTCCTGCCATGTGACTATGGCCCCTGGGTTGTATTGCCCTTTAAAGACATTATTTGGGCTTATTGGATGTTGAAACACCTTTTCTGCCCCTTTGAATACATGAGAATGTGTGCCTCTCCCCCTTTTCCTGTCTTTTGTTCTCCAGCAGGGCGTTGTCCCAGGGACACTGCCAGACCAGTTGGAACTTGTTGCTATGGTTTAACCCCATGGCAATTTGACTGTGTTTTGTGGTATCTGAGCACTGTTCAGATAGCTCTCAGATCCAAGCTATCTGGGGATAGGTTGAATGTGGGGGTTCTGTTAAGTATAATAGGAATTATGTATTTTTGTATTTTTACTGTTGTGAACAGAGCTATTTTCTGTATGCTGGAGGTAATTGGCTTACCACACTCAAGTCATGCTTGCAGGTGGTCACAAAGGGATTTCCAACTAACTTTTCCCACTGGACCAATTTGTATGAGTTTGACATATGTTTGTATTTGGAGTACGCTGATTCTGAAATTGTATTTCATTATGTGAATGTGATGTATACTTTTAGAGTTATGAATATTGTGTAAAACTGTGTATTTTTGTGCCTGTGATAATTACATTAGACCATTGTGTACAGTAATTGTAGATTATGCTAACTTTAGTGTACCGATAATCTTAATTTTATTAATGACAGGAGGCTTCGTATTTGCTTAAGTCTTTCTTTACTTAAGCTTCACAGCAGCACTTTTTTACTTAGTAACAGGGTAACCAATCAGAAAAAGAGATAACAAGGTATAAGAGTCCCTCCCTGTGATGTCACTTCCTCTTTCTGGCTGCGAACAAATAGGAACAGGGACTGTAACTGAACCGGATGAGGAATTTAGGATGCCAGATGAGAAAGCAAATGTTAGAGAGGGAACAGGAACGTAAACATGTCTTCTTAGAGAGCCGAGGTGATGCTTGAGATGGAACGGCAACTGAACTTGTCTTCATGAGGGGCTTTATGCTGAAACGAGAAAGCAGAATCGAAACCAAGGATTAATCCGAGAATTGGATTTATAAAATATGACATTCGGTATTTAGAAAAACTTGTCTAAAAGCCCACCTCCTAAGAAGTGTAACCTATCCACCCTTAGAGAGAAACCCTTAGCCCCCCCCCACAGTAGAGGTACCTAGAGTATGGATTTAGTCTAGATGAACTTACCTAGATAGGTGACCTTAGGGAGGGGAAAAAGAACGAGAGTGAAGGGTGGGAAATACTCGCCTCCTGTCATTAATAAAATTAAGATTATCGGTACACTAAAGTTAGCATAATCTACAATTTTATAACATGACAGGAGGCTTCATATTTGCTGTTTTAACGCTCCCCAAGAAGGGCTAAGGAAGCGTGCACAGCCGGACGAAAATAGAAGTTGCGGAAAGTCTGTTCCCGGGACCAGTCTGCTGAGTGGAGAATGTCCCGAAGTGAGGCTCCAGCGCTGAAAGCTCCCGATGCCGCCGCTCCCCTGATAGAGTGGGCTCCGAAGGAGGCTTCAATCCCAGCGAGGGAGAGCAACTACCTAACCCATCGGGCAAGGGAAAAATACCGAAGAAGAGTTTGATTTTGTCCGTCTGGACACGGAAAAGGTGACACCTTCGGGGGAAAAATTGATAGCGTCATGGTCAAATGCTCGAACATCCGACACTCGTCGGAAGGATACTAAGCAGAGTAGCAGGGTGAATTTAGCCGAGAGTTGACGGAGGGTTAGATCTTCGTTGTTCGGCCAGGTTTCCAGGAAACGAATCATGACGTTAACCTCCCATAGATGGGAGTATTTTGGTGTTGGGGGGCGAGCCAGTTTGATGCCCCTCAATAGTCTGCAAACCAGCGGGTCCTGGCCCGCTGGAATTCCATGTAGAGGGACATGGGCTGCCGAGATTGCTGACCGGGCCACGTTGATGGACCGGTATGTACGGCCTAAGTCGAACAGGTGTGAGAGGAAATTCAGTATGGACTGTCTAGGGGCTGTAAGGGGATCGGTATTCCGTTCCATGCACCAATTGCATCAAGTACTCCAGGAAGAAAGGTAGCATCTTCTTGTTCCAGGAGCCCAGGAATCTCAGAGAAGTTCTTTAGATCTCTGCGATAATTCTCCGAAATTCCAGGATCCCCTGAAAGAGTCCAAGCCACTAATTGGAGATGACCTTGCATTATCATCGGATGAACTTTTCCTTGAGGGTCCTCTAACAGGTTGGGCCATAGAGGTAGAAGGAGGGGATGTTGGCAGGAGAGGTCCAGGAGATCTGGGAACCATACTTGGCCCTGCCAGAGCGGGGTGAGTAGTACCAGTGTGACCTGTTGTCTGCGAATCTGAAGAAGGGTTCTTGGGATCATCGCGAACGGAGGGAAGGCGTAGGCTCCCGTCGTCGGCCATTTCTGAAGAAAGGCATCTACTGCCAAACATTCCGGGTCTGGTAGCCAGCTGAAGAAGCGTGGGATTTGAAAATTCGTCCGGGAGGCGAACAGGTCCAGAGTAAACGGGCCCCTGAGTTTGGAGACGTGGAGGAAGACTGACCTGTGTAAGCGCCAGTCGCTGCCGTCTCTCCAATGTCGGGAGAACCAATCCGCAGTGGTGTTCGTCTCCCCCGGGAGGTATTCTGCCCGGAGTGTTATGTTGCGCTGGAAGCAAAAATTGTAGATGTCCTTTGTCACCTCGGACAGGGTGTGAGATCTGGCCCCGCCCAATTTGTTGATGTATTGAACGGCCGAGATATTGTCCATTCGGAGGAGAATACAGCAGTCTGAGAGATGATTGGCCAGACTGCGGATTGCAAACGATCCTGCGATTAATTCCAGACAGTTGATGTGGAGAGAGTGTTCTGCGTCGGTCCATGGTCCCCCGGTGGAAGTTGTATGACAAGTTGCACCCCAGCCTTGGAGGCTCGCGTCTGATTCCACCACAAAGTCCGGAGTGGGACCAAAAATTGCTTTGCCGTTCCAGGCAGACATGTGGCGAAGCCACCAGTAGAGTTCCTCCCTCACCTCGGTAGTGATCGGGACCCTTTGGTCGTATGATGGATGGGTCTGGAGGAATTGAGCCTTCAAGCGTTGCATGGCCCGATAATGGAGGGGACCTGGGTAGATTGCTTGAATGGAGGCAGAAAGCAGGCCTATAATCCGAGCCAAACCTCGGAGAGGTAGATCCACTTGGCGAAGCGTCTTGCGCAGTTCCTTCCTGATCGCAGTTAACTTGGACTGAGGCAGGCGGAGAACACAGGTGGAGGAGTAGATCTCGAAGCCGAGAAACTGTATGATTTGGGATGGAGTCAGCGAGGATTTTTCCTTGTTGATGACGAATCCCAAGGGCTCTATCAATGAGGATGTGTAGTTCGTCTGTGACTGCAGCGTGGAGATGTTGTCGCAGAGTAGTAAGAGGTCGTCGAGGTAGATTAAGCAGCAAAAACCCCTTGCTCGAAGATGTGCGGTGACTGGCTTGAGCAGTTTGGTGAAGCACTAGGGAGCCGAACTCAGGCCGAATGGAAGGCAGGTGAATTGGAAGATCCGGTGGTGCCAGGGGAAGCGGAGGAAACGTCGACTGGATGGATGTACTGGCACGGAGAGGTAAGCATCCTTGAGGTCGAGTCAGGTGAACCAATCGCCTGGACGGAGAATGTCTCTGAGGAGATGTATCCCTTCCATTTTGAAATGCCGGTATATCACGAAGGTATTCAATTGGCGAAGGTTGATTACCGGGCGAAATTCTCCCGATTTCTTTTTGACCAGGAATATGGAAGCCTTCGTCGTGTGGAGCGGGTTGAATTGCTCCTTTTGTTAGCAAGGAACGTAGTTCTGAATCGAGGAGGAGCCATTGAGATTTTGACATTATCGGGTAATGGGGAGGACCTGTTTGAGTAGGGAGAGAATAAAACGCTATGAAATAACCCTGAACCGTGTTTAGAACCCATGTATCTGAAGACAGCGTCTTCCACATATCCACACAATGTAACAACCTGCCGCATGAGAAACCGTAGAGAGGTGAAAAGTAGGAAATCTCACCTGTTGGGTATCTGTAGCGTCCAGGGGCTCTACCTCCTCTTCCCCTATCTGACCTTTGGGTGTAGAAACCTCTATTTTGATAGTTGGGGAAGAATGGTGAAGTGGGGGTTCGTTGGCGTTGGCTTGTGGGCCAGAAGCGGCTGACTGCACGACCCCTTGGACGGCCAGCCCTGCCAAAAACCCGAGAGGGTTGTTGGTGGAATACTCTTCTCATGGATGATTGCGCCTTGTTCAGGGTGGCGTATAAATTTACATGCTTGTGTAATTCTTTAATATAGGGTTCTCCAAATAATAGACCCTTGGCCTTGGGGCCCAACTCTTTGGTCCCTAGGTCGGCTAGTTTGGCATCCATACGCAGCAGCACTGCTTTTCTACGCTCGGTAGAGAGGGATGTATTTGCATTGCCCAGCAGGCAAATGGAGCGTAGTGCCCATTCTCTGATCACAGATGGGTCTAAAGGGCCCTCGTTAGTGAGGGCTTCATCAGCCAGTAGTAGAATTCTTGCCAAGGGCCCTAGGACATCCAACATCTTGTCCTGGGTGATGCGTAGGCTGCGTTCAATGCCCTTTTTAGGGTCCCGGCCAGATCTGGCTAAATGTGTAGAGCAGGGAATCAAACTCCGGGGTCATAGCGACCTTGTCCGGTAAGGTGGGTCTAGGGCATTCAGCTCTTAGGCGTTTGCGGACCTCCCGGTCTAGGGGTCTCCTTATCCAGAAATGGATATATTGTGAAAGGTGATTTGGGAGTGACCATTCTGAAGATCGAGGGTATCTGATCTGTCGTGGGTCAAATAGTGGTTCACCAAGCGTATCCAGAAAGGTTTCGGGTACTGAAACCTCCGTAGTGGGGTCTCCCGTGATATCTTGAGGGAAAGGTGCTTCTCTGAAAGATGTCTCAGGCCAGACCTCTTCATCTTCTGAAGAGTGGCCAGCTTGCCATTCATCTAGAATGGCCAATGGGTGTGAGTCGAAAGAGTCGTCTTCCTCCTCCGACAAGGTAGGCTGTATGGAATGTTTTTCCCTGGCGTCCGCTTGTTTTGGGCGTTTAGCCGGTTCTTTCCCTTTGCGTTTGAGTGATTCTGGCCCATCCCCTTTCCAATATCGTTTATTGAGTTTGGAAGGGTTCCTTCTTGTAGAATCGGAATCATCCGCCTCTTCATCAGAGTGCGGGGGCTCAGAAATTTTGGTATCTTTGGGCTCAATGGGCAGCACCCGAGCCAGGGTCTTTTCTAGTGAAGCGGCAACAGCCGCGTTTATAATCGCTTGCAGATTTTGGTCTTGGTTTGAAGCCTCCATAGCAACAGTGTTGGTACCTATGGGGCAGAATAGGCCAGCATTAGAATGTATTTTAGGGCCGTCTTGTATATCAAAAGATATTTAATTTCAACAGTGCAAGCTGTAATGGGGGTCACCCAGATACAATAACCTCAGAGTGCTTATTTAAACTCGTTTAGAGGTATGGTGGCACAGACAAAGCGGGCCAGTCATGGGCTGTATGGTATAACAGCAATCATAAAATATATAGGGACTTACCCCTAGAAAAATCACAATATGACTGTGATAAATATTTAGCTGGCTGGTATTGGGGGTTGCTCCCAATATAACAGTATTGAGTAGTTTAATATACATGCATAATAATATTGGTAATGTAGTACCTTTAATTCACCACCAGGGGGAGTAGTGTAAGCGAAAATTCTCCTGAACTGAATTACAGAGAGAAGTATCTCTTGTGAAAAACAAATTCTGCTCTGTGGGAAATATTGTCTGAGAAATATAAGTGAGAGAACTTATATATGTGAAACTTGTAAGTTGTTTGTACTGCCGATTAACAAATAAAATGGCCGCCGTGCGGCTAGAATGGTCGCCGATCGCGGCTCCAACAAAATGGCCGCCGCGATCTCGTGCATGCGCAAAAGGTGCAAACGGCCGTTCGGATCTCGCGGCGATGCGCGAGATCCAAGATGGCCGCCGTGCGCACTCAGGGTCGATGGAGGCGTACTCCACAGCCCAAAAGCCCGGGAAAAACGGGGCAAAATATGCCGACCGCAACCCGGACCAATAAAAGTAAGAGACACAATGAAAAGTATAGAAAAATTAAACAGAACGTAAGGGACAGTACAAAAGGAATAAAGGGAGAAAATTAGGCAGTAATAGAGAATAAGTTAAGAGAGAAAACTTTAGAAGATAGCTAAGGTGGGACAAGCACCTTAGAAATAGGAAAATAAGTATATAGCTAAAGTATGGGAAACATAGCTAAGAAAAACAAAGATTAAATAACAAGTTAAAATAAAGAGGATAGTAAATAACCCACAGAAAGTAAGAGGCAGTGGCACTCTGAACTGTACTGGTGTGAAGCAGCAAAGAAAGAGGAAGTGACATCACAGGGAGGGACTCTTATACCTTGTTATCTCTTTTTCTGATTGGTTACCCTGTTACTAAGTAAAAAAGTGCTGCTGTGAAGCTTAAGTAAAGAAAGACTTAAGCAAATACGAAGCCTCCTGTCATGTTATAAAATTATATCACAGTCAGAGGGGAGGATTTTGTGTGGGAGTGTCTGAGTGTATTGTATGTATTGATTGGTTGTTCTGCAAAACCCTGTGGGCAGTACTATGTGTGTAAAATGTGCATAAAAGCAGAGTGTTTGATTAAAAGCTTCAGTTCTACTTCACCCTCAATTTGGAGTGCCGTCTCTTATTGGGGGAATCTGCTACAAGGAATTGCTATGTTCTGCATACTCTCTTGCTATATTCAACGCTAAGCTCTTGGAAGAGCTTGTTTCTGTTTTGCTCTTTGAAGGAGTCTACGGTGGTTATGGCGTCTGCTGCAGTGCTTGGAGTCCTCAGGAAGCGCTAGGAGCATCCTTCAACGGAGGTACCCAGTCGGGGTGCCAGGTGATCCGTTACAGTCGGTCTTTTCAGTTTGGCATACTGATGCTCCATTCAGCGCTTGCTCTGTGGATGAAAGGACCATCCCGCCGCTGCCAACAGTGTAACGGCTACCCAGGGTAGTAAGGGGTATCTGCTGTAGGTGCAAGATGCTGTGTTGTAGGGGAGAGGTGAAGTCCTATCCGTTGGATCCCTGTAGCAATAAAGAGGCAGAGCTCTGTAAACAACTTGTGATTAAGCTGCAAATTCCCTTTCAACGAGACACAGCTATGTTTTGAAGGGTGAAGAAGAACTGACTGTACTGGCACATACAGCCTCTTTTATTCATATTCTGCAAACATAGTAATGCCCACAGGGTTTTGAAGAACAGCCAATCAACACATTACAACACAGCTAACACTCCCATTCATTACATCAGAAATCCTCCCCTCTGCCTGTGATACAATTATCTCAACACAATAGACTAACTTAATTATCACAGGCAGGAAAATACAGGATTATAAAATATATCACAGGGACCTCAAAACATGCAATAACCCCATAAATATATCCTTGGAACCGGGGGATCTGGGTGAACCACATATCCAAACTTCACCCAGATCCGTTCAGTAGTTTGGAAGATATGGTTCAATGCAGAATTCACAGAACATAAACAGGCTATATGAAAAATAATTACTGTTAAATGTGTCCCTAGTTCTGTAGTTTAGAACTACTGAACGGTGTCTTTGTGCACCAAATACCGGCGCAATGGCACCGTGTAGAAAAGTCAAAACAGTGTGTGTGAGTTAAAATGGCCGCTATCCATTGTTCTCGCCATGTGCTTCATCCATTGTTCTTACCATGTGCCTCTGATACATGAAATGGTGGCCACCCAGTAACTCCACAGTTTGTCTGGTAGTCTATCCAGCTGAACCAACAGATGCAACACATTGGGAACAGTGCAACAAACGAAGGGAATCATAAACAATATGGACAATAGTAATATTTGTGCACAATCACCAGTTTTGTCACAGGGCACAAATAGTGTTTTCAAATGCCATATATCCCAGGGCCATAGTCAGAAGGTAAAACAACAAATAGTCTGAGTACACACACACACACGCAGCCATTATACTGGTTAACTGGGGTGTTTTTGTTACACGTTTTGTCACAAAGTGTTTGACTTGTGTGCCTTTAGAAGCCATCACAGCCATGCCTACTAATGGCATGGCTGTGATTAGCCAGTGCAGCATCTGAACCAGCCTCTATAGGAGCTGGTTACTAAGTATTAGTAAATGTATGCCCCTACTCGCTATACCGCGAGTAGGCGCATGTCTATTAAACAGTGAGCAGCCTGTGGTTGCTCACTGTTAAAAAAAAACAAAAACCTATTGTCCCCCCGGCCCCCACCCCTGATCGAGTGGAGCCCTTAATAACAATAAGGAGGGGACCTACTGTCCTCCCCCTGGCCCCCACCCCTGAGAAGTGGGTGGGGGCCATAAATAAAAGTAAACAGTGGCTGCTCACTGTTTACTAGACATGCCCCTACTCGCGGTATAGCTAATCTTTACTTAATATTAGTAAATGTGGCTGAAAGACCAATTTAGGTCTTTCAGCCTTTTGGTAGATAGCTCCCTAATACTGTGGGAATTAAAGAGTTATCTACTAAGCGGCTGCTTATTTTGTTATTTTGAAGTGATTTCCCTATCCACATTTGTTTGCAGGGCACTTGTTCTATTCTTACCCGTATTTTACTTCCTTTTGCAGCTTTCTAGCCCTTTCCATTAGTTTTTTTATAGGCATTTTTGTGCCCAAAAGTTCGGGTCCCCATTGACTTTTTTTCAAAGTTCTGCCGGACCCGAACATCCAGGTGTCTGCTCAACTCTAATCCCAGTACATTTCCATGGGCAGGTCAAACCAGGTATCTACTACAATTTCAATAGTATAAGTGCTAGAGGGTAGGAGTGATAGAAAAAGAGTAGTAGATACTTGGCACAGCCTTCCAGTGGCAGAGATAGAGGGGGGGGATAACAGTGAAATTATGTGCTGCATGTGTTTAAAATATGTTATTAGAATGTATGTGATATACACAGTATGTGTAATTTGTTCCTCTAACATAAATGCATATATGTGAGGCTTTATGCGCTAAATCTAATTTTGAAAAGCAAATTAAAGTAAAAAGGAGTATACACAATTTTGCTAGTGAATGGGTAAAGCACACAAAATACTTGATTTCTTCGCAATCACTATGACACCTGATGGTCATATCTCTTATAAATTACACAAATATTGTCTGTTTTTCTAAGTATAGCAATTTCCTCTAACGCCCTGTATATTTCTTTCAGGTGTATTTGTCAAGAGAGGTGGCAAGAACAGAAATACATGAAGCAAGGCTATGAAGAAATCTATTAATAACAGAACCAAGTCTAACTCTGAAAAACCACGTATTTTGTCAGATTCCTGTATGTTCTCAAAGGAGATTGTAAACATAAACCCCAAACATTTCTCGTGTTCTGAATGTGAGAAATGTTATGTCACAAAAACCATGTTCGTTTGTCATCAGAGAACTCACACAGGAGAGAAACCATTCTCATGTTCTGAATGTGGAAAAAGTTTTGTCACAAAAGCAGATCTCATCCGTCATCAGAGAACTCACACAGGAGAGAAACCGTTCTCATGTTCTGAATGTGGAAAATGTTTTAGGCAACTTTCAAATCTTGTCAGTCATCAGAGAACTCACACAGGAGAGAAACCGTTCTCATGTTCTGAATGTGGAAAATGTTTTAGGCAACTTTCACATCTTGTCAATCATCAGAGAACTCACACAGGAGAGAAACCATTCTCATGTTCTGAATGTGGAAAATGTTTTGGGCTACAATCTTATCTTGTCAGTCATCAGAGAACTCACACAGGAGAGAAACCATTCTCATGTTCTGAATGTGGAAAATGTTTTTTCACAAATGCAGAGCTCAGCCTTCATCAGAGAACTCACACAGGAGAAAAACCGTTCTCATGTTCTGAATGTGGAAAATGTTTTATCACAAAAGTAGAGCTTGTCCGCCATCAGAGAACTCACACAGGAGAGAAACCGTTCCCATGTTCTGAATGTGGAAAATGTTTTATCACAAAAGCAGATCTTGTCCGCCATCAGAGAACACACACAGGAGAGAAACCGTTCTCGTGTTCTGAATGTGGAAAATGTTTTGGGCAACATTCAACTCTTGTCTGTCATCAGAGAACTCACACAGGAGAGAAACCATTCTCGTGTTCTGAATGTGGAAAAAGTTTTGTCACAAAGGCAGAGCTCAGCCTTCATCAGAGCACTCACACAGGAGAGAAACCGTTCTCATGTTCTGAATGTGGAAAATGTTTTGGGCGACATTCAACTCTTGTCTGTCATCAGAGAACTCACTCAGGAGAGAAACCATTCTCGTGTTCTGAATGTGGAAAAAGTTTTGTCACAAAGGCAGAGCTCAACCTTCATCAGAGAACTCACACAGGAGAGAAACCGTTCTCATGTTCTGAATGTGGAAAATGTTTTAGGCAACTTTCAAATCTTGTCAATCATCAGAGAACTCACTCAGGAGAGAAACCATTCTTGTGTTCTGAATGTGGAAAAAGTTTTGAAATAAAGGCAGCGCTCATCCGTCATCAGAGAATTCACACAGGAGAGAAACCATTCTCATGTCCTGAATGTGGAAAATGTTTTATCGCAAAAGCAGATCTTGTCCGCCATCAGAGAACTCACACAGGAGAGAAACCATTCTCATGTTCTGAATGTGGAAAAAGTTTTGGGCGCTATTCAAGTCTTGTCAGTCATCAGAGAACTCACACAGGAGAGAAGCCTTTCTCATGTTCTGTATGTGGAAATTGTTTTGGGCAGCATTCAAATCTTGTTAGACATGAGAGAACGCACACAGGAGAGAAGCCTTTCTTATGTAGTAAATGTGGGAAATGTTTTGCTGGGAAAGGACAACTTGCCCTTCATCAGAGAACTCACACAGGAGAGAAACCATTCTCATGTTCTGAATGTAATTAATGTTTTGTCACAAATGCAGAGCTCGTCTGTCATCAGAGAACTCACACATGAGAGAAACCGTATGTAGCGGATGGCACTGGGCTGTCCTGCAAATTTCATGTGAAAAGCTGCATTCGTGTAAACTGCTGGTTTTATATGTGTGTAAAAGAAATGTATTCCTCTGATTGTTCGGTAGAATCATTTGAATAAACTAAGGGTATGAAACTACCGAACAGTCAGACCTCCCCTGTGTGAAGTGTGCCTTCAATTACGCGTTGCAACATTGTTGCAAACGTGTAATTGACAAGTTAAGTAGCCGTCCTTTGTTCTCGGGGGTGGCCGCCATTCAACAAACGAACAGCGGTGTTTTGCCGTCGAGTGTCTGGAACTCAAATCGGACACTCGACTTGTTCACCCAGATCAGGGCTATTAGGGGATGTATGATTTAAATGGGTACCCCTACATTAAGGGTACATCCAGAAACAGGGGGAATTGCTGTACTGGATAAGGGGATTATGATGCCGGCTGAGGGGAGGAGATGTGTGAGAGGTTACCAGGACAGGATTGGCTACTGTATTAATGAATGTAATCCCTCCCTTGCATGGGAGCATGCTTTAAAAGTCCAGTGTGGAATAAAGCTTTCAGTTCTGCTCCTGAAACAGTGTGTCGTCCAGTTATTGGGATTGCTGTTGGGATACTGCTGTGTTATTTTGCCTGCTGGAAACCTTGCCTGTGGATTTACAATTTATTTGTTCCTGAGCCTCACTTGGATTATAAGCGGAGATAACCTGGGGAATATTGCATCTACGCTACACCGTACTCATGTTCTGAATATGGAAAATGGTTTTAGGCAACTTTCAAATCTTGTCAGTCATCAGAGAACTGACACAGGAGAGAAACTGTTCTCATGTTCTGAATGTGGAAAATGTTTTATCACAAAGGCAGAGCTCATCCGTCATCAGAGAATTCACACAGGAGAGAAACCGCTCTTGTTTTCTGAATGTGGAAAATGTTTTATCACAAATGCAAAGCTTGTCCGTCATCAGAGAACTCACACAGCACAGAAGCCTTTCTTATGTAGTAAATGTGGGAAATGTTTTGCCAGTAAATCAGAGCATGTCATTTTTCAGAGAACTCACACAGGTGAGGTGATTGTAGAATGCAATTTGGATTAATATAGAAATAAAATATCTTCAATTGTGATTTATATTTTTCCCTCAGGTTCACACAACAAATAGTAACTTTGATAGTAGCAGTCAATGTACATAGGATGCATTGGTTTTGTGGCACCCCCATGCTATTGTTCGTAGATGCCTAACCTGCACCGCGGACTCTGCTCCACTGGTTGCATGTTCTGGAAGTTAAAGTGTATACTAACTAGCCTGTTCCACTGGTAATACACTTCAATGAATATGGTTGTTTTAGCATAGCTTTAATTTGCATTGTTACGGAAGCCCCTCTCTCCTACAAAAGAACCTTCCTGTCCCTGTTTTATACCCTCTTTTGTTGCTACTATTGCCTTTAACTTGTATTGATTCCTGGATACGTTTCACACAAATAACAGATGAATGAACCTAGCCCCTCATTCATGCTCACGAACCACAGACAAGCCAGTTTGTGTTATCCTCAAATCGCAGCCTTGACTTGTTTTGTAGGGAAGGGTGTTATCCTAGCTGTACCGTAGCTAGTGGGGTTATTCTACACTTTCAGGATTTATTGCTGAATGCAGCTCGGAGCAGCGCTCTCACTCTCCAACATCGGGAACCAGGGTATCCCAGCGGTCCAACCTCCAGCTAGCTTGGAGGCAACCGCAACATGCATGATTCCAACCAAGACACATGCCTCTTGCTGGCAACTTGTAGGATCACTTTTTCTGGGCCCCAGATTTAAAAAAAAAAAAAGTGTGTGTGGCTAACTTCAGGTGAGAGCAGTTGCACAGACTCCCGCTTCCAAGCTGCTTGTCAAGCGAGGTCATCGTCAGATTCCATTACTTTGCCCATAAAGACACGCTTCTGGCAGCAGCTAGAAAATCTCCCACGCTTCCAGACCCCCATCAACACATTGCTTTGTTTGCGGACTTGGCAGCAGCCACAATGGTGAGACGCAAAGAATTCATCACCATTACTAAAACACTATGCAACAATAATGTGTCCTACAGATGGGGCTACCCCACCAAACTGCTAATCTGGAGGCAGGGGAAAACCCAAATGGTGAATGACCCAATCAAGGGTATGGAGTTACTCACAGAATGGGGCCTGTGGAACAATTCTAATGCCCCCCCCCCCGAGCGGTCGGGGCTTCCCCAAGAAGAGCCCAGGCGGAGTGGCGGATGGCGGGAGCCCCAGCCAAAACATCATAAACTCTGGTGCAGCGAATCTTGGTCTAACCAGGACGGCCACTTTGGGTATATTCTCCAAGTTAATATAATGCCATGTATTTATTAGCAACTGTTTCAGCCATATATAGGCTTTTCCCCCCTTTCAAGTGATCTCTGGAGACCACCTTTCTGTGATCTCTATATGACCTGTCAAGGGAGATTTATGTTAATACTGTAACGGACCGTTTCAGCACACAAGGGGTAAAAACCGTTTAGGCGATTGTCCCCCTTTCCAGAGATGCAGGCACAGCTACTGCAGAACACCAATCCACCGAACAGGAAACCATACGAATGCCGTAAACAGCCGAATAGGAAAAACCATACGAATAGGTTTACACTCCTAGCAGTCAAACTGGAACAGCATACTGTTAAAGGACCACTCTAGGCACCCAGACCACTTCAGCTTAATGAAGTGGTCTGGGTGCCAGGTTCAGCTAGGGATAACCCATTTTTTCATAATTATAGCAGTTTCAGGGAAACTGCTTTAATTATGAATGGGTTAAGCCTTCCCCCTAATCCTCTAGTGGCTGTCTCATTGACAGCCACTAGAGGCGCTTGCGTGATTCTCACTGTGAAAATCACAGTGAGAGCACACAAGCGTCCATAGGAAAGCATTGTAAATGCTTTTCTATGCGACGGGCTGAATGCGCGCGCGCAGCTCTTGCCGCGCGTGTGCATTCAGCCGGCGGGGCGGGGCGGAGAGGAGGAGGAGAGCTCCGCCCAGCGCTGGAAAAAGGTAAGTTATTACCCCTTTCCCCCTTCCAGAGCCGGGCAAGAGGGGGTCCCTGAGGGTGGGGGCACCCTCAGGGCACTATAGTGCCAGGAAAACAAGTATGTTTTCTTGGCACTATAGTGGTCCTTTAATCCCCCCCAAGAACGAGACAAAGCTCCGTGTTGAGGGTCAAGCAGTGAACAGACAGAGCTGTGGGTTTATTGTGCTTATATACACATTCTTACACATTAGTACCACCCACAAGGTTTTTGGAACACAACCAATAAACACATACAATACACTCAGACACTCCCACACAAATTCCTCCCCTCTGCATTTGATTCAATTACCTTACACAATGGGTAATATAATTTAGCACAAACAGAGAAATACAATTTTTCCACATTATTCATAACTTGAAAAATATGCATCACATTCACATAACTTACATTTTCAGAATCAGCATACTCCAAATACAAACATACGTCAAAATCATACAAATTGGTCCAGTGGTTCAAAAGATAGATCGTAGTCCTTTGTGACCACAGGAAGCATGGCTTTTCTGCCCCCACATTCAGACCCCGCATCAAATACACAGTGATCTTTTCTGAAGTGAGCTTGTGTGTGTCAGTGAGCCTATTTGTGTGTATCAGTGAGCTTGTGTTTTTATGTCAAATGAGTGTATGTGTATCAATGAGATTGTCTGTCTGTGTGTTTGTGTCAGCGAGATTGTGATGGATCGCCTGGCACCTCAACCAGGTGCCTCCGCCAATTGATGCTCTTAGTGCGATCAGCACTGTAGCCCCTTAGCTGCCATAGCTTGGCTGGGGTCTTGTCGTCCTTCACACACCCTGGACCCAAAACCAGGATACAGCTTTCAGTGGGTGAACCTCTCCTATTCCAAAGAGTCTAGCAGGAACAGCTCTTATAAGAGCTAATAATTAAAACCCAAGGGAGTATTGTTATATAGCAGATACAGTAGCTCCCCCGACACGTGAGATAAGACTCTATGTTGAGGGTAAATTGTAGGAAGTAATCCAGGCACTCCAACGAATTCCAAAAATAGGCAATTTTATTGGAACCAAGAGTTACACAGCTGTGTAACTCTTGGTTCCAATAAAATTGCCTATTTTTGGTACAATGTCCTAAGTAACCTGCTGAAAGCAACAATTCCAAAAATAGGCAATTTTATTGGAGCTGTGTAACTCTTGGTTCCAATAAAACTGCCTATTTTTGGAATTTGTTGGAGTGCCTGGATTACTTCCTACAATTTACAATTTTATATTTGGTCCATATTGGTACTGGGACCTGTCCAGTGGAGCACCCTGGATTCCTAGATGAAGGGTTGAGTGGACTTCCATTATTCCTTTTATCTATGTTGAGGGTAGGCAGAAACTAATTTTAATGGTGCCACGCATGGCCTTTTATGACCATCCCCATGCAAAGGGTACGCCCATATGGACCTTGTGGGGTGCTACAAAATAAAGTCACAGACCAATAACAATAAGGTTTAAACACATGACACTCCCATAGCAAACATGCAATCCCTCCTCTCTGCTTGGGAGATAATTGAGTCAGATACTGCATGTAACAGATCCTCCGTCAATCGATGTTCCTAGTCTTTACCAAAGACCATCAGCACCACACCAAACACCATAAGCACTGCAGATCCCACAAACTGCCACAGCTTTGTTGGGGTCTCGCTGTCCTCTACCCACCCTGGACCTATGACAAGGCTCCATTGGGTGAACCTCTCTTCCTTCAGAGAGCAAAGCAGGAACAAGCTCTTAAAAGAGCTTAGTGATTATAGCCCATGGGCATATACAGGGTATAGCAATCCCCGAGTGTAGATGCAGCCTTTTCCACCACACATGTGATGAGGCTCTATGTTGAGGATAAAACAGGAACTAAGCAGATCTGAGAGTTTATTGTCTTTTATACAGTTTTCCCCACAAGTGGAGCACTGGACACAAAGTCACCAAGCCAATCACAACAGTATTGTGCAGTTAGACACTCCCAGATAATGTACACAAACCCTCCCTTCTGCTTGGGAGATAATGGAGTAAGATACTCTAATTAACTCAATTATCCCCAAGCAGAAAAAACTAATTTTTCACAAAACACAGAAAACACCCCATAAATCCTACATCCCCATAAATCCTACATCCCCGGATAGCCCCTGATCTGGGTGAACAACATATCCAAAAATCACCCAGATCAGAGCAGGGGTTCAGGAAATTCCTGAAAGTCATATTTGACCGATGCACATTTTCATGCCCAAAACAGTTCCAGAGAATTAGGCTGTACGGCCGGTCTATTTCACATAGTTCCAATACAGTTCGAAGTCATGAATGGGGGCCGTTTGTGCAAATAGCCAACGTTAACATGGCATTGGAATTGTCGAATGCCGTTCGACTCCTGTTGAAGCGTTGAAGTTCCGGAGAAGGTTAAGTTCAGTGGTGTTTGTGCCGTCCGATTTGAGTTCCATGAACTCGACGGCAAAACACTGCTGACCGCTTTTGGCTAAACAAGATGGCCTCTGCCACGTGTATGACTATATGAACGGCGACCACCCAGCCATTTGTCAATTAGCTTGCGGTTAACCACCAGCCTGGGAGGTAAATTGGCTGCACACTCCACTTGCGTGTGGTCCAGCTGTTCAACAGTTTGTTCGGTAAACCCGATTTACCCAACATAATAGGGAAAAGGCTCAAACAAGCCTTTTCACAGTCTAAAAACAAAGTTTTAGCGCATGGGCCATATTCCTGGGGCATAAAGGCCCCTCCAAAACCTAGTGGTGAGGTTACTTTTGCTACACTGCTTTAACTCAATTGTCCTCAAACAGAAAAAAAACATAATTTTATAGAACCCCAAAAGTACCCCAAAACACACAAGATCTCCACAAATGTTACATTTCCTGATAGCCTTGATCCCGGTGACCAACATATACAAAAATCACCCAGATCAGTTCAGAGGTTCAGTAATTTCATGGAAGTCACATTTTGACCGACCGCACGCATAGTGGCATGCCCAAAACAGAATCGCGGCTAAGTGCCGCTGGGAGACCGACTGGGAAACACAAGGTTTTCATGCCAAAAATAGTCATAGGGCATTTGCGGTTATGTCCCCCTGAAGTCTAGTTGCGGTTTTGGTCCATGCAAATGACTGCCAGTGAGCAAGTATCATGTTCTATGTAAAGTGCCGAACCAGTGGGGATAAAATATGGGTCTTTACAGGTGCTGACCTGGCTCATAGTCTATTGGCAGGAGGCTGGCAAGCAGGCCAACCAAAAGCATGTGTCTGCATGTGAGTATGCTTATTGTCATTACAATTATGTCCCACCCCCCCCCCCCAAAGCAAAGCAAATGGTTTAAAAAGGAAAGTCAAAAAGTTGCATTATTGTTAAAGTGCTTTTTTGAAACTAATGATTCTATGCAAGAATGGTGTCAACTTAAACAGGCAAGTAATTATGTTTGTAATACATTGAAACAAAAATGAGATGTGTTGTTAAAGCAACTGAAAAATATGTGTTGTTGCAAAGTCTTATTAAGTTCCCTAATTATAGCAAAGGAAAAAATAGAGAAACAGCAAAAAAAATGTTGCTTTCACAGACACACTTTTCACTAGGGATACCCCAGCAGGACTGGCTCCTGTTAAGTATGTGTCTAGTGACTAGGATAAACGGAGATATGAGGTTAATAATGGAAATGGTCATTTTAGAGGGCATGGTCTAGGTGTTCTTATGGGAAGCATTCGAAACATATATGACCACTTAGGGAAGATGTATGCATTTATTAAATTTATTCTGCCCCACCAAGAAATTTCTATTTTTTTTCCCCATTTATTCAGAGCTTTGGACATATACCTAAAGTTTCTCAAAAAATTAATCTGCATTAATTCTGAGGGATAACTTGTCAAAAAAACTCCTAGGTATGGGATACTTTTTTTAGCCCATTTAAAGTTATAGGAATCTTGTAATTGGGTCCTGCTGGCAGTATCTAAATTAATATCTAATATGATTGTTTTATTTTCCTTTAATTTATAATTAGAGATTTTGCTGTAGTCCTTTACTACGTCCATAAAAGCTTTTATGGATTTAATAGGGTCGGTAAGGGTGAAAATTAGGTCATCAGCATACAGCTTCAGTTTCAACTCTCTATGTTTAATAATTATACCTCTTATGTGTTGGTTAGATCTTATTTTATTAGCCAAAATTTCCATAATAATTATGTAAATGATAGAGGGACAGCGGGCAACCCTGTCTTGTTCCATTATGCAAACTGAACCAGTCAACGCATGTCAGGGCTCACTGTCCTCACTGAAGGACCGGTATATAGAGTCATTATGGCTTGATGGATCCATCCCTGGAATCCAATTTTTTTCAGGGTTTTGCTCATAAATACCCAATCCACTCTATCAAACGCTTTCTCAACGTCCACTGTTACTTTAGAGAGGGAGGGTTTTGTTCTATTAGCCAGGTCTATGATGTCAGTAATACTTCTGGTGTTATCAGATGTGATTCTGCCTGGTACAAAACCTATTTTATCAGGGTCTATTATATCAGGTAGTATGGTTTTCATCCTATTTGCTATTATTGCAGCAAAGATCTTAACATCAGTATTTATGAAGGAAATAGGTCTATAGCTTTCCACCTGACTTGGATCTTTATTCTGCTCTGCTTCCATATTGTTGTTATATTTGCTCTTAACATTTCTTTAGGGAATTGTCCGGTTTCTGCTATGTTGTTAAATAGATCTGCTAACTGTTTTTTGAGAAGATCACAAAAAGCTTTATAAAATATATTTGAAAATCCATCAGGGCCCAGAGTTTTGTTATTCTCCAATTTTTTAATAACTTCCTCCACCTCTTGGGTCATTGTCCGAGCATTAAGGAGTGTTCTTTGAGAGTCTGATATTGTCGGGAGGTCAATAGACTCCAGGTATTTGTCTATGTCTTTTTCTTTTGTTGAAAGGAAATATAAGTCGCTATAATATGTATTAAAACATTTCCCAATAGACGTGTGAGATTTGGGTCTGGTTATTCATCTTTATTGTTGTTATTCTGCTTGAGACCCTTTTTGTCTCTAAGCTTCTTGATTAGAAGTTTGTCTGCTCTATTCCCTGCACTATATTCTTTCAACCTATGTTTTCTCACAATTTTAGCATTCTTTTCTATATTAATTTGATTAATTTGATCTTTGATCATCTTAATGGCTTCTGAAATATCTCTAGAGGGATTCGTCTTTTTCACTTTTTCAGCTAAATGATTATAAAGACTTTTGTTCCTATTGGAGTGCGCTTCTAAGCTTATTAGGTTACCTCTCATGCTAGCTTTAAAGGAACACCAATTGTTAGGGTATGAGGTTTTGTTGGGCATGTTAATTTCAAAATAGCGTACAATCTGGGATCTAAGAGAATCTAGATTTGGTTTATCATGGAGTAAGTAATCTTTTAGTCTCCATGTAGCTTTGTTTATAGTATTCCACTGGTCTTTCATAGTCCAGGTGTTAATGCTTTGGACCGACCAGGTATTGTCCCTGATTTCAATCTTCTCTACCTTTTCTAAAGCTGTTGCGTTGCCCCCACAACATGTCAATACGCGAGTATGAGTAGTGTACTCTAGAAAAGAAAGTATAGTACTGTCTATGGAGGATCTCCATAGGAAAAAATAAAATTCATTCGAAAACCGAAACCGAAAATGACTTTTTTCCCCATATGATTTCAAAAAAGTTTTTTCATATAGTTTTTGTAATATTAGACTTTAAACTAAATGTAATTAATCTAATCTGAAAACCTTTCCTTCTCTTTTAGTGGTCATATTGCGTTAGGGCGAATAGTGGTGGTTTCCACTTGAATGTTCTAACTAGCGCATAGTTATCCCCCCCTCCCCTGTCCCATACACCCTGTTCCAAATTATTATATTTTTCTCATTTACCTAAATAATTGATGTAAATAGCAGTCAGCATAATTCTCATGTTATCAACTATTAAGAGTACAATTCAAATTTTATTGAACAAACCTCTTAATGAGAACAGTATTTTTTTAAACATAAAAAAACTTACAGTGCACTGTTCCAAATTACTAAGCACAGTAAGTCTTTTTGTAAAGAACTTAAAATTGCCAATTGTTGTGTTTGCAGCATATTTACTGAAATCAAAAGCTATTTCAATCAAATTTATAACAACATTTTAACTTTTTAAACATTTTAACAGGTCACGTGGCATTTTAACATAGGACCCCTTATTTGATAGCAGCTTCACAAGTCTTGCATCCATTGAACCTGTGAGTTTTCGGACAGTTTCTGCTTGAATTTGTTTGCAAGATGTCAGAATAGCCTCCCAGAGCTGCTGTTTTGATGTAAACTGCCTCCCACCCTCATAGATCTTTTGCTTGAGGATGCTCCAAAGTTTCTCAACAGGATTGAGGTCAGGGGAGGATGGAGGCCAAACCGTTACTTTCTCTCCTTTTATCCCCATAGCAGCCATTGATGCAGAGGTATTCTTTGCAGCATGAGATGGTGCATTGCCATGCATGAAGATGATTTTATTACGGAAAGCATAGTTCTTCCTTCTGTACAAGAGAAGAAAGTGGTCAGTCAGAAACTCCACATACTTTGCAGAGGTGATCTTTACACCTTCGGGACCCTAAAGGGGCCTACCAGTTCTCTTCCCATGATTCCGGTCCAAAACATGACTCCCCCACTGCCTTG
>OW240925.1:12428027-12488147 GCA_933207985.1 Pelobates cultripes
GATCAAGAGTGTTTCCAGCTGTATGGGTTGCTAAATTGGACCATTGCATAAGGCCAAAGGAGGAGTTTACAGAGAGCAGATGAGAGGCATCAGTGCAATATGGGTTGTTGATTGGGATATTGAAACCCCCAATTATAAGGGAAGGAGTGCTAGATGAGAGGAAGTGGGGAAGCCAGGAAGAAAGGTGCTCAATGAATAGTCTAGGATAACCAGGGGGGCGGTAGATGATAGCACTCAGGCTTGCTCACTGAAGGAATGGGCTAGCAAAGTTGGGGAATCAGGCTGTTGAATAAAGAGATGTGAGGGTCAGAGAGCTTGCAATAAAGGTAAGGGAGGGGGAAATGTGTTTAGGTAAAGAGATCAAGAGATGGATATTCAAATAAAAACAATCATATCAATAAGAAAAGGGAGGGGTCAGAGGTTAATAAAACAATTACAGACAGGGCTAGTAAAACTAGACTTTAGCATAACAGCCAAGATATAAATACAAGAAAACAAGAAAATATGCAATGTACACAGGATATATATATATGTAGAAAGGCCATTAGGCCTGAATTTGTGGGAGGAGTAAGTCCCCTACTTAAGCTCCCAGCCCCTACTCACCGCTGCCGCTCAGCTGATTGTCCTTAGCAACCAGCACTTCCGGTCCAGCTTCCCGCCAGAACTGTACCTGTTTCCAGCAGCCAGACGCCCTGTGCAATCCTCCGTCCGTCCGAGGCCCTTCCACTCCGTTTCCCTCCGGTCGAGGTACCCGACTTCCGGTCACGAGACCGGCGCGTTCACGTAAGCAAGGCGTGGGAATTAGCGTTCGCTTTTTCCCCGCCGTTCGGGCCTAAAAACGTAGGGGTAGGCTCCCTCTTTCGCATTTTCACGAATACACGCTTTCGTTTATATCTCCATTCGCGCCAAAAAACGCACGAACGTTCGGCTCATTTCGCTATCGTTTTATGCTTTTTCGTACAGGAAACAACCGAATAAATATTTCATGTTTAAGCTCATTATTATCTATATTCACTTTTCCGTTCGGTTATTTCAGCATCAACCTATTCGTATGGTTAATTCACGTACACCATCTTACTAATTTACATTCGGTTATTTCTATTCTTTTAAGATAAGCTGGCATAAGTTCTAATCACAGTCCTACTATTATTTATTCCTTCATATGAGTTTGCAGTTACATTATATGGTTAACTACCAGCCCTGTGTTTTTCTACCTTGTTAAACCATTTAAAGTATTTTTCTGTTATAAACATTATGTTCACCACGGTTCATAACTTCATACGTGTCTAAATTCAAGCTATAACATTCTTTCCTAATAACACTCAGATAAGTCTTTTTAAACACTATTTACAAGTTATACCCTTTACACATAATCCGTACTATTCCTTGCACATAAATCACGCTGTCACATCTTTTGGCTTTTACAGATTGCATCGGTCTCTTGCTTTTCTGCATTAAAGTTGTTATTTCAAGGTCCTTTTATTACAGGAACAGGTATGGTTTTATCACCTTGAGTTATCAGGTTTTATCAATTATCTTCACATCTATTGCTAACTATGGTATTTTTCTTGGTTAAACCCTTAGATCCTTGTATTAATCTAAGCTTCCACCGTTTCTACGCAGTTAACCTGCCACGATTAAACAAGCTCTGTACTTTAAACAAAGGTATAGTTCACTCTCTTTTCAATACTAGACCTCACGCGGTCTCAACTCCATTACTACCTTCCCTCAGGCTTACGCCCAGGATACGTTATCTCTTTACTACTTGTCTACACAGACTTTCGGTCATACGGCCACCAGGCTCAAGAAGACACCAAATCCTGACACGGTACTCAGCCATACCTTCAGGTACTTACATCCTTACTCAAGTACGTCCATTCGCTACCCCAAGGCCTCATTCTGCCTTCTCACTCATATCCAAAATCATCCCATTCCTACACCTAAACCTCCCAGATCCCTCAATGCAGGATCTCACGTCGTGCCCCTAACAAACCTTCTCCCTATACTATTCATACGACATCACGATACG
Source organism: Pelobates cultripes (assembly GCA_933207985.1). Lineage (NCBI taxonomy): Eukaryota > Metazoa > Chordata > Amphibia > Anura > Pelobatidae > Pelobates > Pelobates cultripes. Next base: position 12,430,057 of record OW240925.1, read on the forward strand.
TATAAACACATCAACATCTGTCTTAAACCCCCAGGATTCTTCCTCAAAGACAACATTTAAGACAAGACTCTCTACACTTACCAGGAGGCTCCAGATACCATTTGCGACCAGTCAAGGTTAGTATCCACACACCATTCCAGTCCTCTAACTTTACCCTTTAGCATACTATCGAACTGGCTATACGGCACAGGCTAATGCCTTAGCCCACCCTATCAGGAAATCTGATCCCGCGAGGCCTACCACCCCCACCCCACCTCAACACGGAGGTACGGCCCCACGCCCAAATCATAGTTATAAGCCTCGCATGCCTTACTATAGGGCTCTAGTTAGGGCCTCACCTGTCACGGCCACACGTTTTGATTTCTCTTATCGTCACCGAGAGGCCAACATCCCGCCACCACGTCTGTGGCACCTACGTCATAAGCCAAATCATAGGTAGAGCCTCTCATCGCCACTTGGCATTAGCAGGGCCTCACCTATCCAGTCATTCAATAGTTAAGTTTTTCGCCTCGGCATCTAGCATTAAAGTCCAGTTCTTCAAGACACACCACTCCCCATACCCCCCCTTCTTACCTCACTCCCCTTCTAATATATCTTTCACATAATCATTCCTTTTTAGAATGTCCCAAGAACCAATTCCAACCGAAGAACTGACAGAAGAAGCACCATTCACGCCAATCAGACCCGTGTCTCCAGGCGAATCACTCACTCTTTCAACCCCCACGTCCTTGAGAGCATGGACTATTCCCAAAATCACAGCCGAGCTTAGGCTCAGGGGAATCCCCTTTCCGGCCACAGCTAGAAAGGCAGAACTTTACAGGCTGCTTACCCACCAAGTCCCCGAGCCTCGGCCGGGAACTAGCTCTCAAGGACAACCACCAAGTAACAGCACGGCCACCCAGGATACCCTGGCAGATATCTTGGCCAATCTACAGGCCCTCAATAGCAGGCTGTCTAAGGTGGAGAGCGCCATCTCCTCCTCAGGTACTAACACCGTAGTCCCAGTCTCTACCACGGCTGTACCTGCCATACCTTCATGTCCCTCTATACTCCCCCCTCCAGCACCTGGCACAGCCATCACACCTTTCGAGTCACCAGCACACTCCGTCCCAGATTCTATCAGGAAAGATATCCTTGACGGGAAGGATGTGTGTCTGGTGTCTTTACTCATAGCCTCTCAGGATGTACTCGAGAACAAGGCATACAATTATGGTGACATCTCTGTTGTGCTTAAAACGAGGGATCCCAGGCTTAATAAAAAATTGTCTATCCCACAGTTTGTGATAGCTTTCGGGATATACCGCGACGTCATTTGCACGGTGTATCCCCATAGGAGAGAAGAGCTAGATCTCTATCTCCACAAGGTAGTGGATCTAGGCATCAAGTACCTTCTATGACTACCACAAGTCAGTCTCAGCGAAGGCGGCGACCCATCTCAAGCAGTTCAACATTAGAATGAACTGGGGTCAGATGGACACTGAACTTTTCTGTCGCCACTTCGCTGGACTCAGGCCCCCGGCTTGTGCCATCTGTAATTCCACATCCCACATGGCGGACTTATGTCCCGTCGAACCAGATCCCACCACCTCCACTCTCACCCCTCACCCCACGTTCACACCTCACTCCTCTTTCACCCCTCACAAGCCAGCGGGTGGTCTCCGGGATAAGCTGGGTAGGCCCATCTCCTTTTTAGGTAAAGCACAGGTGTGCAATAATTTCAACGCAGGCTCCTGCAGTTTCAGCGCCTGTAGACTATTGCACATCTGCTCCATATGTTTCAGGGCACATACCAAGACCATGTGTCCAGCCAGGTTGTCACCAAACAAATGACTAACCGACATAAATATCGACAACCTGGTTTTTTATCTAAGATGTCACCCCAGCAGGCACTTAGTGGATTTTCTCACCACAGGTTTTTCACAAGGGTTTCACACAGGCATAATAGCCATTCCCCCAGGTACACTAGAATGTCCTAATCTCCAGTCTGCACGTTTAGACCCAGTCGCTGTAGACACTCTCATTTCCGCAGAAACCACAAACGGTTTCATGATCGGTCCTTTCACCTCTTCACCGTTTTCCTCCTGGCGCACTAACCCTATTGGTATTGCTATTCACAAATATTCTAATAAAAAACGTCTCATTATCGATTTATCGGCACCGCACTCCTCTTTTGTTCCAAGCATAAACGCACTCATTCCAGCAGACAAATTCTCTCTGCAGTACGTCACCATCGACGACGCTATACAGTCTATCATGACATCTGGTAATCGACCCTGGCTCAGCAAAACAGACATCTCTAACGCCTTTAAATTACTGCCCATACACCCCTCACTCTGGCACTTACACGGTGTTAAATGGCGAGGGTATTATTACTTCTCAACACGACTCACTTTTGGTTCCCGAAGCAGCCCCAAACTTTTCGACATTTTCGCTGAGTCACTATGCTGGCTGCTTCTGAATGTCATCAGGTGTCACTCCGTTATTCACTATCTAGATGACTTTCTACTGATAGAGCCAGGGTCATCAACACCCACAGCAATCAATAGTACTACCGCACTTTTTTCCACACTTGGAGTCCCTTTGTCCCCAGCCAAAACTATAGGACCCACTACAAAGTTGACCTTTTTAGGCATAGAGCTCGATTCTGTCAAACTCAGAGCTAGCCTTCCACACGACAAACTTTCACGATTGAGAGGGGAGATAGACACGTTCCTGCGGAATGACGTTTGCACCAGGAGAGAACTTCAGTCCCTTCTTGGATCTCTGAACTTCGCCATGCGCATCATTCCGCAGGGAAGGTCTTTTATTTCCAGACTTCTTTGCCTGCTCCATGGAGTCCCGGACTCCGGCACAGTTTCTTTGGACCCCCACGCCAAGGCTGACTTGGCTATGTGGGGGAAGTTTTTGAAAGACTGGAATGGTATCTCCATGTTTATCCCCCCTCTCTCCACCTCTTCACCCATCATCCACACGGACGCAGCAGCCAACACCGGTTTCGCAGCCATTTTCGGGAACCACTGGTTTAGGGGCCACTGGCCCACTGAGACGGATGCCTTGCCAGGATTCAGGGAAACCTCAACCCTATTTGAAATTTACCCCATTGTGGCGGCCGCACACACCTGGGGTCATCTCTGGTCCGGCAAGGCAGTAAAATGCTACTCAGATAACTCGGCAGCTTGCGATATTATTAACAAAGGGCGCTCATCATCCCTAACCATCATGCGGCTGATTCGCAAGTTGACCTGGCTGGCAGCATCCAATCAGTTTCACTTAGTATGTTCTCACATCCCGGGTATTCACAACACCGCCGCTGACGCTCTTTCTCGTTCTCGATTCCAGGCATTTTCTCAGGCACTCCCAGCAGCTCACCATCAGCCATCCAGGACACCACGGTTTCACGAACTAATATTGGATTAAGCACACTCTTGCTTCACGCTAGATCACTCACTCACCAAGCATTATCACCCAACACTGCTATCACTTACAATAGGGCACTTAACATATTTAATAAATTCACTGCAGAATTCGGGCTACAAGGTGACTTTTCTATCCAAACCATGGTGTCTTTTGCCTCTTTCTGCCACCTACACCTTAATCTGTCACACAACACCATTAAACTTTACCTCACCGGGGTTCAGCACCACAGCCTCACCAATTTTCCTAACAGCACCCCCTTTTTGTCTTCATACCCCATAAAAAAGGTCTTGAAAGGTATATCTAAGGTTTCACCACCACTCGCAAGCACTAGATTACCCATAGACGGGCCTATCTTCAGGTCTCTTAGCAATCTCCTTGACACAGCCCCATTTGATAGCTACACCAATACGGTGATAAAATCTGCCATATATCTCGCTTTCTACGGTTTTCTCAGACCTAGAGAGTTCACAGTGATTTGTCAAGGAGATATCGCACAATGCCTTAAAACTTCACACCTCACCAAGGTAGAGGATCACTACCTCCTCTCTATCCCTACCACTAAAACCAACCGGTCAATACATCCTACAATAATTCCTCTCTTCCCTACTGATAATGCCTGGTGTCCGGTGAAAGTTCTCGACCAACTACGGTCTACTTTTCGCACTCACCTGCCAGACTCTCCGCTCTTAACATTACAAGGGCACCCGCTTACCACGGCAAAATTGATGTCACATGTCAGAACCCTGTTATCTAAGCTCGGACACAATCCGGCTGCATTCTCCGGGCACTCCTTCCGCATAGGAGCCGCCTCAGCAGCCTCAAGCACAAACGCACCGGTCCACATCATCAAAAGGCTCGGGCGATGGAAATCCTCCATATATAACGCATATATTCCGCAACCAGAGAAAGAGCTTCGCCAAGCTTTCAGAAACTTGGTCTTGTAAAATGCAATAAAGTGTGTATTTTCTCGAATTTATCTTTTTGCCCTCTTTTATTTACAGGCCCACTCGTACGTTGGTTTCGGCACACCACAACCAACTTTGCTCACAGTTACTATCCATCACGTATTTAAATTCCGAGCACAAGTAGAAAGGCCATTAGGCCTGAATTTGTGGGAGGAGTAAGTCCCCTACTTAAGCTCCCAGCCCCTACTCACCGCTGCCGCTCAGCTGATTGTCCCCACCCACCTACACCCTGTTTTAACTACATTATCCTTGGTGGGCCCTCTTTTATTTACAGGCCCACTCGTACGTTGGTTTCGGCACACCACAACCAACTTTGCTCACAGTTACTATCCATCACGTATTTAAATTCCGAGCACAAATATATATATATATATATATATATATATATGTGCAGGGTGGTTAAGTTATAAATAAATGAAGGTGTGCAGGATAGAGTCTTTGTGTGGTCTTCCAGAAGGCTACCTTAGCAGACAATCATGCTTGCTCACTGAAGGAATGGGCTAGCAAAGTTGGGGAATCAGGCTTAGCAGATGATCAGGCTTGCTCACTGAAGTTCAGTAATTATATCACAGGCAGAGGCGAGGATTTTGTGTGGTAGTGTCTGAGTGTATTGTACGTATTGATTGGTTGTATTTCAAAACCCTTTGGGCGGTACTATGTTTGTAGAATGGGCATAAAAGCAGAGTGTTTGATTACAAGCTTAAATTCTACTTCACCCTCACTTTGGAGTGCCGTCTCTTATTGGGGGAATATGCTACAAGGGATTGCTATGCTTGTCAGATTCCCTTGCTAAATCACTACTGTGATGAGACCAATCTCGCCACTGTGCATTGGAGGAGCATGGTTGCCTATCTGCTGCCTTTAGACCATGGCCCCATGTTGAAACGCTTGATTTTCCCATGCAAAGAAACAAAAGTCGGGGCATTCGGTATGTGGGGATATTTATGGGATGATAATATTATACAGTTAAGAATTGCCCACTATTTCAATTCTCTTAGATCTTAGAGATCGTTATCATGTAAGTGAAATGTATTCCATACAAATAAAATCACAATTTGTTATAAAAATAGATATAATTTATTGTGACAAATTAAATAACAATAATATTAGGCAGCATGCATGATAATAATCAGTGAATATTTAGTATAACATAAGTATGCAATACAATGGCAATGGCTAAACACAGTACAAGCTACAGCATCACCTGTCAAGACTTACACGATTAATGGGTACTTCTCAGTACAAAGAAAGCAAAACGCCATAAAACCTTGGCTAACAGTTAGATTAACTGTGTAACCCCTTCAATGCTGGCTAGATCCTCCTACGCATATAATATCCTATTCTCATGTAATTTTCAGATAAAATAACATTCGAACCAGCTCATTAGTCATTTCCTGGAACCAATCAATAAGAATAATCTACCAGATTACAAAAGCCAAATTTTAATTTGCCTAAAAAAGATATCTTATCTTATTTTAGAGCAAATCAATACACCTGGATAAAAACAGCGGTATGCTAACACGTGATACTATCACATTAATATATAATTATTCTTAATTCCACCTGCAGAATGGAATGTTTATAACTATATATTCTTTAGTTAACTAAGATTTGTTCAACCTGCAGATTGCAATTTAGGTATTTGATCCATAGAGGGCAGTCTCGCCTCACTAAACCTTCCTATCCAGGAAAGAGTTAACTTTTCCTGATGACGATTTTGACGTCATTTGGCTTATCTAAAATAACCACCATAACTTAAATTTGCTGTCAGTTCAAAGCGTTTGTCTCAGTCTTTGTGGCAACTACTATGATCATAATTTCTAGGATTGACAGTTCTAAACTCAATTTCACCCCTTACTTACAAATGGGACCTTGTAAAATTTAGAAAGTAAAATTAATTACTTAGTCTTCTCTGTCACTAGTGTCTGTGTTTAAAATTATTTCTATTCTATTAACATTTAAACAGAACATTCCATCCACCTGCTTCATTGCTTATCACTTGGCTTGTTTATATAATGCATTCCTTAGCTCAGGCTAGTGGCTAGTTACAGAAAGTAAGAAGAAATGATGTGTCTTTGTTGGCCTGTAGATCCAAAATGGAGTCCGCTCTGTTCTGAGTGACTCAGGAAATATACACTTTTAATTTCTATCTTAGCACAAAATGTCTGCCAATATAAATATCTTGACAGTGTGTGTGACTGCCTGCCTGTGTGTGTGACTGTCTGCGTGTTTGTGACTGCCTGTGTGTGTGTGACTGCCTGTGTGTGTGTGTGACTGCCTGCGTGTGTGATTGTGGCAAAACTAGCCACTTTAAGACTGTATTTACATTAATGTGTTGCTGTAACTTTAAGGATGTTAGAACCAAGCATATACTTAATTTTTTATGTTAGGCTAACAAGAACATTTGTATGCTGGCGGCATGAAAACCACCAGCATTCATACAGTAGTTTCACGAACAGTGAATTTCAACACTGTTCGTAAAACGAACCAACTACCAAATGGGAGACCACACACAGAAGGTCGTGTGGCTCCCATTAAACATTGCAACATTGTATATTTCAGAAGTTATGAAAGATTCAGGGTGGCCCCGCGGTGGTCGGCCATCTTGGTTCCTTTGTTAGCCCAGCGGTATTTTGCCGTTGAGTGCCTGGAACTAAAATCGGCTACTCGACGGCACGAATACCGCTGGACTTCGAGGCCGTTCGGGAGTACTGGTCTTTCAGTACTTGCTTCCTACAAGTGTATTCGTGCAATTTAGGCAAAGTATATATTAAAGTGTAATTCATGCGGCGTTCGGCTAGATGTGCTGGGTATGGAGCGGTAATTGCACGATATGTGCGCTCAGACCCCAGCTATCTACTGAACGGTCATTCGGTAATACAGTAGGAATAAGGTTAAAGTTATATATTTTTATGTGAAATGCCAGTTCTGCTGTACGGAGGGATAATCTACTTAACTGGATATTCTAGTGGGAGTATCCCTCTCGTACAGCAGTGCATGATGGGAGAAAGATCTTGGTTGTTAAGTTCCCAATGTAGTCCCCTACTGTACAACCCCTGTAATGTCAGTAAGAAAACCTCTTGCATGGGGAACTGCATAAATACTGTGACCTGTGATTAAAACCTCAGTTGACTCCCAGCCTATGTGTCATTTAGTTCTTGGGAAGGAAAGATTTGTACAACGCTACCGGGATTATTGTATGCTGTACTTATTTTGTCTGGATGATTTTATGCTGTTCCTGTTACCCAGCAGAGATACCGTGGATGAAACTATCTCTCTGCTACAGTGACTGCATTTGTGTGTGTGTGACTGCCTGTGTGTGTGTGACTGTCTGTGTGTGACTGCCTGTGTGTGTGTGACTGCCTGTCTGTGTGACTGCCTGCCTGCATGTGTGACTGCCTGTGTGACTGTCTGCCTGTGTGTGTGATTGCCTGCCTGTGTCTGTCTGTAACTGTCTGTCTGTGTGTGACTGCCTGCCTGTGTGTGTGTGTGTGTGTGTGTGTGTGACTGTCTGTGTATGTGACTCTGTGTGTGACTCTAATTGTGTGTCACTGTAGCTGTGCCATTGTGTGTGCCTGTGCCTGTATGTGTGACTGCCTTTAACTGAGTGTGTGTGTGTACATGCCTGTAACAGAGTTAATATTTCCCCCACCCATTCCTGTCAATACCGCACTTTGGCTGACAGACGCACACTCACTGACAGACACACACTCTCATACACACTGACAAACAATGACATACACACACACTATTACTTGGGCACACACTGAAAGATGCACACTCTCACTGACAAACGGACACACTCACTGAAAGATGCACGCCCCCACTAACCGACACATACACACTCACTGACCAACACATACACATTCACTCACAGACACACACACACATAAACACTTACAGACACACACATTTACTTACAGACACACACAATTACACACTTACAGACACATACAGACACACACACACATTCACATTCACTTAGAAATACACACTCACAGACACACACACACAGACATTTTCATTAACACTCACAAACTAATATTTTTTAAATTTTATTTTAAATCTACCCAGCCTCCCTGGGATAGCTGGAGTGGATTTCTTACCTGCAGTCCAGTGTGGCTGCTGGGTGGGCAGGCAGGGGTCGCACAGGCTGAGTAGGCGACGCTTAGTGATGCCGGGAGCCGGACTGACATCATATTCCGGCTCCCGGCTTCATTAAGTGGCGTATAGGGAGCTGAGCAGGAAGAGCTCAGGTAAATATGCTCCTTCACTGCCCGCTGCCAGCCTCGGGGGGCTCAGAAGTGGCCAGCCGGCCACCTCTTGAGCCCCCAGGACGCGAGGCAAGCAAGGGATCTGCCTGGGGGTTTGGGGGTGGCTTTTTCTGCAGCCCCATGCAAAGTGCCACCCAAGGCAGATGCCTTGTTTGCCTCGCGATACACATGTCCCTGGTGCCTGTGTGTGTAACTGTATTCAGGCAACTTGGTGGGGGGCGCCGTGAAGACTTTTCGCACAGGGCGCCTAAGGCCGGCCCTGGACACATACACACACATAGATACACACCGACATATACACACATGCACCCTTGTTATGGGCAAATGCAAATATTACAAGTTTTAGAATGAAATCTTGTATTTCTTAAACTGTGTACTTTGTCTTTAAGAGATATTGCAAACTGACAAGGTGTTAGAAATGGAACACATTGTTTTTCATAACTGTTTCTTTAAGCAATAACCTCAGTGCATAATATGTTTGCGCCATTTTGTTCCAGACAAATTACTGTAACAATAATGCATAAACAAGCTTCAAGGCTATGCTATGACTCTTTCAGTACACAATATACTGTGCAGGGCCGGTGGAAGGATTTTTGCTGCCCTAGGCAAAAGTAAAGTTTGCCACCCCCCCATGTGACATCACAATGCCCCACCCATATGATCTGCCATGTTAACTAACGCCAGTATTGCAGTGCTGCCTTGTTTACATTAAAAGGCATGCAGGGACAGGCTATGGACACCAGAACCACTACATTAAGCTGAAGTGCCACGAATAATATACTAGATTGCCTACTTACAACCAGATGAGGATGCTGATGGGCTCTAGCTGCAGTCTGGCTCCACTGGTCTGGTGTAGAACAGGCTCTCTGGAGGCTGTTTGTAACTGTGGTCACAAAAATGAATGTTCTGGGATAACGGGAAGCAGCTCCATTTTTTAAGGCCCTTTACACAGCTCAAGGTCTGGGTCCCAGGGTCCACCTTCATGTTCCACCAATGAGCTTGTTCACAGGGGGTGGAGTAGGGGGATGTCCTGATATGTGTGTAAGGAATGCATTGTGTGCATCTGTGTTTGTATGTGTAAGGGCTGCAAGGTGTGTTTCTGTGTATGTATGGGATGCAGTGTGTGCGTCTGTAAGGGGTGCATTGAGTGTGTGTAAGGGGTGCATTGTGTGTTTCTGTGTGTAAGGGATGCATTGTGTGTAAGGGTTGCATTGCTTGTGTTTGTGTGTGTCTGTGTGTGTGTGTAATGCACTGTGTGTTTTTCTGTGTGCAAGGGGTGCATTGTCTTTGTGTGTAAGGGGTGCATTGTGTGTGTGATGGATGTCAATCTCTTCTCCCCTCTCCCCCCCCTTTTGCCTCTCCCCCCCCTCCCTTGTCACTCTCTTCTCCCCTGCTTGTTCTTCTCTTTCCCTCCCTTTCAATTTATTTCCCCTTTTCAATGTATTCCCCCTCCCTTTCAATTTATTCCCCCTCCTTGTCAATTTATTCCCCCCTTTCAATTTATTCTGCACCCTCCCTTTCAATTTATTTCCCCCACTCTCCCTGTCAATTTATCCCCCCTCCTGTCAATTTATCCCCCCTTTCAATTTATTCCCCACCCTCCCTTAAAATGTATTCCCCCCACCCTCCCTGTCAATTTATTCCCCCCCTTCCCTGTCAATTCCCCTGTCAGTTCATCCTCCCCTCCCCCCTTCCTGTCAATTCCCCCTGTCTGTCAATTCCCCCACTTCCAATCCCCTGTCAATTCTCCCCCCCTTTCCTGTCAATTCCCCCCCACCACCCTACCTCTGTTGTAGCGTGGCCGAGCCCTGTATCATGGTCCGCGGGTACAGGGAGCTTTTGTTTCCTGTACCCAGTCAGACTAAATGGAAGTGAACACTCAGTGTGTACTTCCTGTTAGTCCGCCAGGTACAGGAGACAGATGCTCCCTGTACCCGCGGACCATGATACAGGGCTCGGCCACACTACAGCGAGGGAGTGACAGGAGGGAGCGCTGTGCGCTGAGCTCTTCCCTCCTGTCAGCCCCTCTCCTCAAGCTGTGCCCGGGCGGTGCTGTCCGCCCTCATGGACGCACCGCCCGGGCAAAGCTGCAGCCGCCTGAGGATCTCTGCAGAGCGCGATATCAAGAATCTAATGAGCTATTTGTAGCCCAGACTCAGAGAGAGATCATCATTAGAGATGATTTTAATGTGAACAAAGCACTTTGAGTTCAGGTTCCAGGTACAACGTAATTAGCATATAATACTGAAATTGTGAATCTGATTCCAGACTTAAGAAAAATAAATAAATAAATAAATATATTATTGAAAATTAATCAGGGGAACATCCAGAATATGCATTTTTTTGTATATAATCTTAATTTGCAGATATTTTATGCCTTAAAGACATAATTTAATATTTAGACATAATGCAAGTATCTTTAAAAATTAAGCAATGTTAAAAAATAAATAAATAATATTATATATATATATATATATATTTTTTTTTTTTACCACAATATTAACAGCTTTGTTAAACAGATTCAAGTACAAGTACTTATGTCAAGAAATATACAGAATCCGTTTACAACAGGCAGGTTTAGCATAAATGCAAAGTTGTTGTTTTTTGGGGGGATTTATTATTGCCCAAGAAATCTCTGAACATATTCAGAATTTTTGAGAGCAGCAAGTATAGATATCAGATTGCAATGGACATCTTTACAATATTGCTTTGCCGATTGATTTCAGAGCTTTAAAGAATAAATAAATAAATAGCTCACTAGACCACTGGCTTTTAAAGAACAGTTGGCACAACACTTATGAATAGTTTGTAATACTGCACATTATAGCTGTGACCACACAATATACAGGGTAAAAATGCTATGTCACTGTCAATGTCACTGTCACTGTCACTGTTTAATATAGACTTACCCAGTATTTAAGGACATGTTTCTTGCAAAGTCATCAGGCCTTTGAGGGAGGTTCTAACTATGTTTAATTAATTAATTTTTTTTTTTTTTATTTTTTTTTTATATCTTTTTATTTCTTCAACATTTTTTTTTCTTTTTTCCATATAAAAATTACATAAACATGCATACAATTCCTCTGTCAACATTTCAAAAAATTTCCCCTAGAATGTTTTCAGTTAATAAGAGAAAAACATTAATTCAATCAATGCATATATATTTCTTACATACTTATATCCGCAAGTATCCTTCTATGACATTACCAGGGTATCTCAATACAAAATATAGAAAACATGGATATCAAAATAGAGGAAACGTTAAAACCCAAAATTCATACTCATCCCGTGGGACTAGAATTTTATCAACCCCTTGTTACTTTCCCAAATTAATAAATGCATTTTTTTAAAGTCCCTCCAGGATCAGACACACTATGGGGGCCACACCAACCTACTATATTATTAGCTCTAATTACTAGCAATAAACTTATCCACCAGTTTTTCCCAAGTACAGAATTTTCTCAGACCGACAGAATTTCCTTGGATTATTCCACTTTCCATTTTACATTGATATATTGCTTGTTTTCTAATTTCAATTCTATCTGAAACTTTATTGCTTTTCACTAAATGTTTAATTAATTAATTAACTAAAAAAAAAAAAAAAAAAAAAAAGGGTTTATATTGCTTTGCCGATTGAGGTCAGAGCTTTTAAGAATAAATAAATAAATCTTCTATAGCTCGCTAGACCACTGGCTTTTAATGAACAGTTGGCACAACACTTATGAATAGTTTGTAATACTGCACATTATAGCTGTGACAACATAATATACAGGGTAACAATGCTATGTCACTGTTTAATAGACTTACCCAGTATTTAAGGATGACATGTTTCTTGCAAAGTAATCAGGACTTTGAGGGAGGGTCTAACTATGTTTAATGAATTAATTTACAAAAAAAAAAAAAAGAAGAGTTTTTTTGTTTTTTTTTACCTGCAAATGAGTTTTCAGCGCAAGGTCATTTTGTGTTCACAGACTATTCGGTTTTAAAAAAAAGCTGTTCTTTATCTCACATTATGAACGGCCTTGTAATTCCTATCCACACTAAAAGTTGGCTTTTAAATGTTATTGTTTTAACTTTAATATTTCATAGTTAATACAGAGGATAAAGTAATTTAAAGAAAATAAATTGAAAGTATATTAATTGATAAGATTTCATTTATCTATTTTGGTCCACTGTTCACTGATCTCGAGTCTCAGTCTGGTGTTCAAACAGTTTTTCTTACGATACGTCGTGAGTTTATATCCACAACTGCATTTTGCTTTTTGGTAACAAACTGAAAGCCTGGCATTGTAATACGTGTATGGACATGCTTATAAAAAGCATGGTCCCTCTCCTCTTATAGTTGGTCATTAACAGGCACTTTGATGCAATGTGTCTACCAACGCATTTCTGTGGTCACTGGATCACATCACATACCCTATCTCTCAGTCATGATGCAGGGTTTATGCTTGCAAGGATATCCAGAAATAATCCACCTGGTATCCGTATAAATACTCCTATCGTTTAGAGGGGTTAATTACATAATAACCATTGAAGGTAATATGTTGGTTGTTCTTCCTATAGAGGAAAGATAGACTTGTCCTAAAAGATTTTTCATGGCTAGGACAAGCTCTTATAGAGAGGGTTAAGGTACTTCTGACTCCTGAAAAGGAATATTGGTGGTCCAATATGGGAAATACTGTAACTCATGTGTTTAGTAATCATAAGCATTTGCTTATTGCCACATTACTGATGTACTGTTTATTGAAATATTAATATCTAACATACTTTTTGAATTACTATATATTGGAAGTTTGCCAACATCTCATCTTTATAAATATGTTTTTGTATGTGTTGATGCATGTACCAGGTTTACTTGGATATATCCTGTGCGAAGTGCAACCTCTGATGCCACGATTTCTAGTCTCACTTCCTTAGTATGCATTTGATAATCCCAGGACCATCCATTTGGATGGTGGTCCTGCAGTTACTGCAAAGGAAACCTAAAACTGGGCGACCACATTTGGGTTACTGTGGGATTTCAGTGCGCCAACCACCCCCAAAGAAGTGGGGTTGACGTCTGGGAAAATGCTGAGGTTAAATGAATATTAACCAAGTTACTAGTTGCTCCACACAGTGGTTGTAATGATATTGATGTTACAAAGTTTTGGAGTCCAGTAGCCAGATCAGCAATGTTTTCTGCCAGAGGTAGCCACTCGTTACCCAGGTGGTTGAGCCCCTGAGCCTTGAGTGGCCTTCTGGTCTTAAGCAGAGATGGGAGACTGGAACAGAAAGATGATAATCGTAGTGAGGCAAGCCGAGGTCAGTGGGAAGGAGAAGCAGCAAAGTCAAAACAGTCCAAATTCAGCAACAGGAAGTAGAAACAGGAACACGCTTGATTAGAGAGTACAGGAACCACAATAATCTGGCAAAGGTACAGAGACAGGAAGTTGCTTTTATAGGCCAAGAACCAGACACCTGACCAGACACAGCTGAAGAGAGTTGTTACTGATAACCTTGACTCTACAAGCAATGGTATCAGATCTCAGGTAAATTTGCAAAAGGCAGGCTGGTGTACTGGTAAGGAAGAGGTTTAGCACCATGTAAACCAGGGTTTGAAACCCAGCAGAGTCAGTTCCTCACAGTGGTATCTATTTATTCCTAGGGTACAGATGAGCATTCACAACATACCTGATGATACAAATGGTGAGACACCATATGAAATGTTACATGTTTTTCACTGACAAACATATTTCTGCACCAGGGAGAGCTTAGAACCATTGGTTCTATTAGAGAAATTTAGGGAACCTTTTTTTTCAGCCCACCTCGTCTTGCACCACCACCTATTTCCTACTGTTGGCCAGCTTGTCCTGTAGAGGGTGACTCCGAGAACTTTTACTACAGAAAACAATCAGAGCCAACAGAGAACAGTAAGTTTTGATATTTTACAACCTGCTAAATACTAACGGGACGTTCACAGAACCACTGACTGAGACAGTGAATGCTGTTAAAGATGACAAGATAAAACAAACAGAGGACGACAGAAAAGATACCAGAATCATAGCCACGTAACAGACTGAATCATGATCTGACATCTGAACCTGCAAATGTGAAGGAGAATAAAGGCTGATAACTGTCAACACCCAGCTGTTTCTCAAGATGGAACATGGTAATGACAAAACCAGATTGACTATCAAAGCATCTCAAAGTACAAGACACAGATCGATACCTACAACTCAGAAAAAGTGGTTAATAGGAAGAAGCAGAAGAAGAAGAATATAGATTTCCTACTGGAGTAAAAAACCATCCTGGAACAATATTCTGCAACAATGAACTTTACAATGACATTTGGTGGCATATGAATTGGAAGAAACACATCAATTAAGGAAAGAAACCTTGATGCAATTAATAAATAACACTACCGGCCTACTAAGAGCAGATGCCCTGCCAAGAGAATGGAATATAAAAGGCCATCAAAATCTTTCAGAAACGTGACATCATGGCACACTTGTACTAAAGCACGATTTGCAGCTTTTCTTAAACTCTACATATTATCTACATGCCTGCAAAGCAAGGAATTCCTGTATACATAAACACAGAGACATTGATACAACAAGGAATTCGCAATGGTTCTGTTGCATATGTGATCTACCATCATACTCCTTGCTCTTTTGGTACAACTATACCAATCAAAACGTTAAATGGCTCCATAGAATCAAATGACAAAGGATTCTTGCTATATTCTGGACTTCCAGGAATGTGGTGCATGGACCGAAAAATTATAATTACTAAAGCAATCATGCTATTTTTTTCCCTGTATCAGAAATGTGTCAGTGACAATGTGTAATATAATAACTTATATTGTAACTTAATTACAAAGGTGGATAGACTTTGTGAATATCTGAAACGCAATTGCAGGTGTCTCCATTTTAGGGTTACCGTAGTTCATATATGAAAAAGTAACACTTCTTTTACTTTATTCATTTTAGGACCTCCCTTTAACTTGGCAAAAATACAAGGCCATAACTAAAGGGTGTATACGTCATGGAAATTTTCCTGACTTAGTTCAAGATGGCATTTTAAAGTCTGAATAGCTTATCTGTTTATACTAAGACATGAGTGGACACTCGTGGGAGATTCCCGGATTTGGGGAAGTTCCATTAACCTGGGGTTACCACAGTATATTGTGTACTGAAAGAGTCGTAGTATAGCCTTGAAGCTTGTTTATGCATTATTGTCATTGTAATTCGTCTGGGACAAAATGGTGCAAAAAATATTATGCACTGAGGTTATTGCTTAAAGAAACAGTTATGAAAAACAATATGTTCCATTTCTAACACCTTGTCAGTTTGCAATATCTCTTAAAGACAAAGTACACAGTTTAAGAAATACAACATTTCATTCTAAAACTTGTAATATTAGTATTTGCCCATAACACCCTGACACACACAAACATTGATTCATGCCCACACCATGACACAGATACACACACTGATATAAAAACACACCCTGACAAAGAAATGTATGCGCAGACACAGAAGTACACTGACACATACATATATATATATATATATATGTATATATATATATATATATATATATATATATATACACACAAGCTCACACATATACAAGTGATTTTCTTTAATATCTGGTGAATTGAGTCCTACTGCTGTGGTAGTGAGGGGTCTGGAGCTCTTAATGCTCTTCTCCCCTCATGCTGCTGCTGCCTCTCTCCTGTGCGGTCTCTCTGCATGATGCTGGGAGGAAGTGACAGGCTGTTACGGTTGCCTCCAGGCTAGCTGAAGGTTGGCCGCTTAGATGTCCTGGTTCCCGATCTTGGAGAGGGAGAGCGCCACTCAGAACAGCATAACACAGCAATCCTGTAAATGTAGATATCCCCCTAGCTATAAGTAAAGCTAGTATAACGCCTTTCCCTACAACATGAGTCGAGGCTGCGAGTTGAGGGTAAGAAGAACTGATTTGATGGATACTCATTGACGACTTTTTATACAGATTTTCAGGCCAGAGGAACACCCCTCTGGACCTGATGGTACACAGGATAACAAAATGTCACAGCCAATACAAATAAACTGCATTTTACAGAATGGAATTAATTAGTCTCAATGGTTACAGTAACTCAATTATCTCCAGGTACATGAAATAACCAAATTTTTATACATACACGAAAACCGAATAAAAATGAATAACTTTCACATTATAATGTTTAAATGTCACATTCAACCCATCCCCAGACAGCTTGGATCTGAGTGCACAAAATACACAAAAAGCTCAGATCTCACTAATGGTATGCGAATGCCATGGGGATGAAAATTGTCTGTAGGGTTGTTCAACTATTAGCAGCCCGTGTATCCTCGGCCATGGGATCTTTCCAATGGCCGGTAGCTTTTGTGGATACCAAGTGTCATACGGCATGTCTTTCAGGTTTTTGTGCATGAACAGACGGGGCAAGATGTATCTCAGCGAGGTTCACACAAACTATTGTTCGAAAATAGTACCACGTGTTTGACGACCAGGACCCCCACGCCTGTTCGACAATAAAAGATGTCCACTACAACGTGTTCGTGCATACGAATGGCGACCACGCTGGCGATGATCAATTATGTTGCAGTTGACCACAAAAAACGCAGCTTCAAGGTGGTTACCTGGCGGCACACACCAGGGGCCAGGTGATCGGCCGTTCAGGAGTTAGTTTGTCTTTTAGTTCAGTACCCCGTTCGACACTTTTCATACGAACGGTGACCACCCTGAAGACAGTTGTAACGGATCCTGCTATCCCTGTAGGAATGATCCATGTAGCTTCTCCCTAAATCCCAGCTGAAGTAGAGCAAAGTAGTGATTATAGCTCCCAATCCCCTAAGCATGAGTCTGGTTTATTGACGGTCACAGCTCGGCCTTTTATGCAGGTCTTCCAACAAGGTTCACTTGTGGAAGACTGTGACAAAAAATACAGTAACCAATCATTTCACATTACAATAATAAACACACCCACACAAACAGTGCAATCCCTCCTCTCTATCCTTGAGATAATTGGCTTAAGAGGTTGGAGTAAACTCAATTATCTCCAGGTAGAGAGAAACATATTCATTTTACAATATAACAAAAGTATTAAAATCCATAACTTGTATTTCGCTGAACGGAATCCCCATGTTCAACGTACCCCCAGATAGCTTAGATCTGAGTGCTCAAAATAGCTGAACAGCACTAAGATCCCACGAACACAGTCCGAACGCTGTGAGTTGGTTCACCGGCTATTCGTGGAAATGTGTCTGAAATTAGCCCCATGAATTCAGCTACCTGAGGTCGGTCTTATTTGTATAATAAATGTTCCAAACGGCATGGTGTTCGTGCAACTGGATATGGATGCAATGGATGTTGGTGAGCCCCAGCGATATTCGTCTGAAATTAAGACCGACAATAGTTCCACACTGTCGACGGCAAAGTACCGCTGGGCATTCGACAATTTAAAATGGCCGCCACCACGTATTCGACAAACGAATGGTGACCACCCAGCCGTTCATCAAATAACCGTGGTTAACAGCAACGGCTGGGTGGTTAATGAGCGGCACACGTCCATTGTTGGTGGTCTAGCAGTTTTTTTAATAAATGCACGGAAGGGGCCAAATACACAAATAACAGATGAACCCGAAAGACTACAGAGATCTAGCAAAACAGGGGTTTTGTCACAACAGTCAAATAGGCTGCGGTTAACAACAAAACCGCAGCTCCTGGGTGGTTGATTGTAGGCACACTCTTCAGGTAGGGTGGTTGTCCATTCGTCAGTTTGTTTGGTGTTTTGAAAGGTGAACGGGGTTAATTGGCGCCACATGCCACATACGAATGGCCTGTAATACTTGTTCGGGTAAAAGTAACCAAAAATAATAGCAAAAGTAACCAGGTTGTAGCAGACAGAGGGGACTTCTGTAACACAGGCTTTCTCTTCCCCCAGCCAGCTGACATTACAGGGGCCCGGTCGCTGTATTAGAGGACCGGGGCACCCGGCCGGGCCCTGGTTCAGCAGTAATGTTTCCCCGGTGCTATAATCATAGCACCGGGGAAACATTCCACGGTACACCTGTGTGCACCGTTTGGGAATCACTGACTTCTCCAATACAAATGAAAACAGCTTTCTCTCAGGATATTCCAGACAGTATACTACACATCAAATATTGCCAAACAGAATACAGAGGATACAGCTGATAATCTACAGAAAGGTATAACAATATAACAGTGTAATACAGTTAAAATAGGTTGAGTGCGTTAAATTCAATTGCATTTGCTAGATGGAGACTTAAAAATCACCATAGGGTGCTTCCCCTTGGATGATTGGGGGGTTTGTCCAGGGTTCTCTCTCAGCTTTTGGATGATGACGACACAGTATGGAAAGCCAGACTTGGGATACATCAGAAAATATAAACTGCTTTATTATATGTATAAAAAATGAAATAAAATACAAGAAAAATGGTCCTACACATTTCATGGTGTTTCCAATGAAATTCAGCTGTTTTGGCTTGTCCATAATCAATTTTCCAGGGTATTCTTTGTTCGTGTGACGTCATTTCCGGTAGCCACGCCTGTATGATGCGTGTGTTCCAATCGGCGGCCATCATGCGTTCCACTCTTGAATTGTAAGAGGTCGCCAGGGTTACAACATACACAAGGTTCTATCTTTAGTGGAGAGTAAAGAAGCCTACAAGGCTCAAAAGTGATAAGTATCAGAAATAAACAGAATCATGAAACTGAATCAGTAAAGTCCCATTAGATTAAATAAATAGAGCCCAAAGTTTATACCTGGAAGTATTTCTCTGGTAATTGGATAATTTAAGTTAATTTATTAGGGGACGTATTCTTTAAAAACAAGTTATTTTTGTTCCGGGTGTTTGTCTGGAACATAATTAGAGTTGAGCGGACACCTGGATGTTCGTGTTCACCGAGTTCATCCAAACTTCGGCAAAAAGTCAGAGTTCGGGCTTGAACTTCACCCCGAACCCCATTGAAGTCAATGGGGACCCGAACTTTTGGGCACTAAAAGTTCTCTAAAAACGTCCTGGAAAGGGCTAGAGGGCTGCAAAATTAAGTAAAATGGGGGTAAGAGTGCCCTGCAAACAATTTTGGCTAGTGAAATCACTTAAAATAACACAACATACATAAAAATTAAAAATACAGCTGAGCCATAAAATAGCACTACATGGAATCTTTGATTTTAGCTTTGGAAGAACATAAATCAAAATCTAAAGCATGGCTGTCAGGAGGATCACCAGAATTATCCATTGGAGAGAGGGTTGGAGTGCAGGGTATTCATTATTCAAACTGAGCTCAACTCCTGATGCATGGAGAAAAGGCCTTCACAAGCCTCTGCTATTGTGTACATAGTTTATACTAAGTGACCCATAGGATGAGGAGGCGGTGACCGTGTCACTGTAGGTGAAAGCGGCGGTGGAGGAGGTGGAGGTAGCCAACACTGGTTTTTATTGTTTTTTTTTTTAATATTTAATTGGGGTAGCCCCCAAAATATTGGGACATATAAAAAAAGAAAACAAAGAAAGTGCACTTGAGTATAACAATGGCTGGGTGAGGTCGGTATAAATGTCTATTCTGCACAAGGTACAGATGAGTCTGGTGGTATCCATGCCTGGTTCATTTTAAAAAACGTGAGCTTGTCCACGTTGGCTGTGGACAGGCGGCTGTGCTTGTCTGTGATAACGCCCCCTGCCGTGCTAAACACAAGTTCAGACAATACACTGGCTGCAGGGCAGGCCAGCACCTCAAAGGCATAAAGAGCAAGCTCAGGCCATGTGCCCAATTTGGAGACTCATAAGTTGAATGGGGCAGACCCATCAGTCAGTACGTGTAGGCATGTGCACACGTACTGTTCCACCATGTTGCTGAAATGCTGCCTCCTGCTAAGACGTTCCATATCAGATGGTGGTGCTGGTTGTTGTGGCTGACAAAGCTTTTCCACATTTCAGCCATGCTAGCCCTGCCTTGTGAGGTGCTGGCGGTGCCCCAGCTGCATTGGCGACCTCTTCCTCCTCCTCTGCTTTTGCCTTGTACTTCCACTGAGCCCCCAGTGTCAGTTGGAAAATAGAGCACAAACTATTTAGCACAAAAAAGTGTGTTTTTTTTTTTAAACCAACAATGTAACAGTAATATTTAAGGGTTTTATTAGACTGCAAGAAATGCAGTACACAAATGTACTATTTAGCACCAAAAAGATTGCAGTATTTAAAAATGCCCAGATGTTGCCCACTGAGCTACCAGAACAGGATTAAAGTAATGTTCCGCACTGCACTACACTCTCTGTGGCACTGGGCTCATGGCAGGATACAAAAATGTAGTATAGCGCCCACAAAAATAATCGCTGTAGTTTGCAGATTCAACACCAGAATTCTTTCCTAATCTGTCCCTCACAGCTGCAGCATCGTCTCCCTACACTAATAACAGCTCATGTGATGTGTGGCACTACGTGACTCCAGCTTATATATAGAGGCTGAGGCACATGCTCCACTGGCCACTCACAGCCATGCCCTTAGTATTCATTGCTGTCATGGATTCTAAGGGCACACGAGTCAAACCTGTGTTTGTGTACTTTTCCCACTTGGTTCAGTAAATGGGGCTTACTAAACCAAGTACCACACAGGCAAACCACACAGAAGTGGAAGCGTGTCGGCAATTTACCTCCCAGGCTTGGAGGTTGCTGTGGGTAAATTGCCAACCGCTGGGTGGCCGCCATTCGTACAAACGAACACGTGGCCATAATTAGTCATTTGAACGTGGTCAGCGGTGTGTGCAGCTAAATTCATGGAACTGAAATCAGCTACACATTTTAATTAACACCGCTGACCCTTACCTTCTCCTCCACTGGGTTTTCAGCCACAGAGACTAAGTTCCATTCTGCGATTCAAACTCATTTTTCAGTGTGAAATTGACTGACAACACAGCCCAAATCTATGGAACTGTTTTGTGCAGGAAAATGTGGATGGCATTGTGTCTCCGGGCTCTTTTGATCACTGAAAACAATCTCGGACACCTGTGATAATTAGATTGTAAGGCAGAAAAATACATGAAGACTAAGTTCCAAACAGTCCTGTTCACTGATGAGTGCCGTGCAACCCTGGATGGTCCAGATGGATGGAGTAGTGGATGGTTGGTGGACGGCCACCCTGTTCCAACAAGGCTGCGACGTCAGCAAGGCAGTGGGGGAGTCATGTTTTGGACCGGAATCATGGGAAGAGAGCTGGTAGGCCCCTTTAGGGTCCCGAAGGTGTAAAGATCACCTCTGCAAAGTATGTGGAGTTTCTGACTGACCACTTTCTTCTCTTGTACAGAAGGAAGAACTATGCTTTCCGTAATAAAATCATCTTCATGCATGGCAATGCACCATCTCATGCTGCAAAGAATACCACTGCATCAATGGCTGCTATGGGGATAAAAGGAGAGAAAGTAACGGTTTGGCCTCCATCCTCCCCTGACCTCAATCCTATTAAGAACCTTTGGAGCATCCTCAAGCAAAAGATCTATGAGGGTGAGAGGCAGTTTACATCCAAACAGCAGCTCTGGGAGGCTATTCTGACATCTTGCAAACAAATTCAAGCAGAAACTGTCCGAAAACTCACAGGTTCAATGGATGCAAGACTTGTGAAGCTGCTATCAAATAAGGGGTCCTATGTTAAAATGCCACGTGACCTGTTAACATTTTTAAAAAGTTAAAATGTTGTTATAAATTTGATTGAAATAGCTTTTGATTTCAGTAAATATGCTGCAAACACAACAATTGGCAATTTTAAGTTCTTTACAACTTATAAAGTGTTTTGAAACTTACTGTGCTTAGTAATTTGGAACAGTGCACTGTAAGTTTTTTATGTTTAAAAAAATACTGTTCTCATTAGGAGGTTTGTTCAATAAAATTTGAATTGTACTCTTAATAGTTGATAACATGAGAATTATGCTGACTGCTATTTACATCAATTATTTAGGTAAATGAGAAAAATATAATTTGCATAATAATTTGGAACAGGGTGTATGGGACAGGGGAGGGGGGGATAACTATGCGCTAGTTAGAACATCCAAGTGGAAACCACCACTATTCGCCCTAACGCAATATGACCACTAAAAGAGAAGGAAAGGTTTTCAGATTAGATTAATTACATTTAGTTTAAAGTCTAATATTACAAAAACTATATGAAAAAACTTTTTTGAAATCATATGGGGAAAAAAGTCATTTTCGGTTTTGGTTTTCGAATGAATTTTATTTTTTCCTATGGAGATCCTCCATAGACAGTACTATACTTTCTTTTCTAGAGTACACTACTCATACTCGCGTATTGACATGTTGTGGGGGCAACGCAACAGCTTTAGAAAAGGTAGAGAAGATTGAAATCAGGGACAATACCTGGTCGGTCCATAGCATTAACACCTGGACTATGAAAGACCAGTGGAATACTATAAACAAAGCTACATGGAGACTAAAAGATTACTTACTCCATGGTAAACCAAATCTAGATTCTCTTAGATCCCAGATTGTACACTATTTTGAAATTAACATGCCCAACAAAACCTCATACCCTAACAATTGGTGTTCCTTTAAAGCTAGCATGAGAGGTAACCTAATAAGCTTAGAAGCGCACTCCAATAGGAACAAAAGTCTTTACAATCATTTAGCTGAAAAAGTGAAAAAGAACAAGACAAATCCCTCTAGAGATAATTCAGACGCGATTAAGATGATCAAAGATCAAATTAATCAAATTAATATAGAAAAGAATGCTAAAATTTTGGGAAAACATAGGTTGAAAGAATATAGTGCAGGGAATAGAGCAGACAAACTTCTAATCAAGAAGCTTAGAGACAAAAAGGGTCTCAAGCAGAATAACAACAATAAAGATGAATAACCAGACCCAAATCTCACACGTCTATTGGGAAATATAATACAGTTAGCAGATCTATTTAACAACATAGCAGAAACCGGACAATTCCCTAAAGAAATGTTAAGAGCAAATATAACACCAATATGGAAGCAGAGCAGAATAAAGATCCAAGTCAGGTGGAAAGCTATAGACTTATTTCCTTCATAAACACTGGTGTTAAGATCTTTGCTGCAATAATAGCAAATAGGATGAAAACCACACTACCTGATATAATAGACCCTGATAAAATAGGTTTTGTACCAGGCAGAATCACATCTGATAACACCAGAAGTATTACTGACATCATAGACCTGGCTAATAGAACAAAACCTTCCCTCTCTAAAGTAACAGTGGACGTTGAGAAAGCGTTTGATAGAGTGGATTGGGTATTTATGAGCAAAACCCTGAAAAAAATTGGATTCCAGGAATGGATCCATCAAGCCATAATGACTCTATATACCGGTCCTTCAGTGAGGACAGTGAGCCCTGACATGCGTTGACTGGTTCAGTTTGCATAATGGAACAAGACAGGGTTGCCCGCTGTCCCTCTATCATTTACATAATTATTATGGAAATTTTGGCTAATAAAATAAGATCTAACCAACACATAAGAGGTATAATTATTAAACATAGAGAGTTGAAACTGAAGCTGTATGCTGATGACCTAATTTTCACCCTTACCGACCCTATTAAATCCATAAAAGCTTTTATGGACGTAGTAAAGGACTACAGCAAAATCTCTAATTATAAATTAAAGGAAGATAAAACAATCATATTAGATATTAATTTAGATACTGCCAGCAGGACCCAATTACAAGATTCCTATAACTTTAAATGGGCTAAAAAAAGTATCCCATACCTA
Source organism: Pelobates cultripes (assembly GCA_933207985.1). Taxonomy (NCBI): domain Eukaryota; kingdom Metazoa; phylum Chordata; class Amphibia; order Anura; family Pelobatidae; genus Pelobates; species Pelobates cultripes. The sequence goes on from OW240925.1 coordinate 12,454,478, forward strand.
GGAGTTTTTTTGACAAGTTATCCCTCAGAATTAATGCAGATTAATTTTTTGAGAAACTTTAGGTATATGTCCAAAGCTCTGAATAAATGGGGAAAAAAATAGAAATTTCTTGGTGGGGCAGAATAAATTTAATAAATGCATACATCTTCCCTAAGTGGTCATATATGTTTCGAATGCTTCCCATAAGAACACCTAGACCATGCCCTCTAAAATGACCATTTCCATTATTAACCTCATATCTCCGTTTATCCTAGTCACTAGACACATACTTAACAGGAGCCAGTCCTGCTGGGGTATCCCTAGTGAAAAGTGTGTCTGTGAAAGCAACATTTTTTTTTCCTGTTTCTCTATTTTTTCCTTTGCTATAATTAGGGAACTTAATAAGACTTTGCAACAACACATATTTTTCAGTTGCTTTAACAACACATCTCATTTTTGTTTCAATGTATTACAAACATAATTACTTGCCTGTTTAAGTTGACACCATTCTTGCATAGAATCATTAGTTTCAAAAAAGCACTTTTACAATAATGCAACTTTTTGACTTTCCTTTTTAAACCATTTGCTTTGCTTTGCTTTGGGGGGGCATAATTGTAATGACAATAAGCATACTCACATGCAGACACATGCTTTTGATTGGCCTGCTTGCCAGCCTCCTGCCAATAGACTATGAGCCAGGTCAGCACCTGTAAAGACCCATATTTTATCCCCACTGGTTCGGCACTTTACATAGAACATGATACTTGCTCACTGGCAGTCATTTGCATGGACCAAAATCGCAACTAGACTTCAGGGGGACATACCCGCAAATGCCAGCCGGTCCCCCAGCGGCACTTAGCCGTGATTCTGTGGAACTGTTTTGGGCATGCAATTATGCGTGCGGTCGGTCAAAATGTGACTTCCATGAAATTACTGAACCTCTGAACTGATCTGGGTGATTTTTGTATATGTTGGTCACCGGGATCAAGGCTATCAGGGAATGTAACATTTGTGGAGATCTTGTGTGTTTTGGGGTACTTTTGGGGTTCTATAAAATTATGTTTTTTTCTGTTTGAGGACAATTGAGTTAAAGCAGTGTAGCAAAAGTAACCTCAACAATAGGTTTTGGAGGGGCCTTTATGCCCCAGGAATATGGCCCATGCACTAAAACTTTGTTTTTAGACTGTGAAAAGGCTTGTTTAAGCCTTTTCCCTATTATGTTGGGTAAATCGGGTTTACCGAACAAACTGTTGAACAGCCAGACCACACGCAAGTGGAGTGTGCAGCCAATTTACCTCCCAGGCCGGTGGTTAACCGCAAGCTAATTGACAAATGGCTGGGTGGTCGCCGTTCATATAGTCGTACACGTGGCGGAGGCCATCTTGTTTAGCCAAAAGCGGTCAGCAGTGTTTTGCCGTCGAGTTCATGGAACTCAAATCGGACGGCACAAACACCGCTGAACTTAACCTTCTCCGGAACTTCAACGCTTCAACAGGAGTCGAACATCATTCGACAATTCCAACGCCACGTTAACGTTGGCTATTTGCACAAACGGCCCCCGTTCATGCATTCAAACTGTATTGGAACTATGTGAAATAGACCGGCCGTACAGCCTAATTCTCTGGAACTGTTTTGGGCATGAAAATGTGCGTCGGTCAAATATGACTTTCAGGAATTTCCCGAACCCCTGCTCTGATCTGGGTGATTTTTGATATGTTGTTCATCCAGATCAGGGGCTATCTGGGGATGTAGGATTTATGGGGATATGTGGTGTTATGGGGTGTTTTCTGTGTTTTGTGAAAAATTAGTTTTTTCTGCTTGGGGATAATTGAGTTAATTACAGTATCTTACTCAATTATCTCCCAAGCAGAAGGGAGGGTTTGTGTACATTATCTGGGAGTGTCTAACTGCACAATACTGTTGTGATTGGCTTGGTGACTTTGTGTCCAGTGCTCCACTTGCGGGGAAAACTGTATAAAAGACAATAAACTCTCAGATCTGCTTAGTTCCTGTTTTATCCTCAACATAGAGCCTCATCACATGTGTGGCGGAAAAGGCTGCATCTACACTCAGGGATTGCTATACCCTGTATATGCCCATGGGCTATAATCACTAAGCTCTTTTAAGAGCTTGTTCCTGCTTTGCTCTCTGAAGGAAAAGAGGTTCACCCAATGGAGCCTTGTCATAGGTCCAGGGTGGGTAGAGGACAGCAAGACCCCAACAAAGCGGCAGTTCGTGGGATCTGCAGTGCTTATGGTGTTTGGTGTGGTGCTGATGGTCTTTGGTAAACACTAGGAACATCAATTGACGGAGGATCCGTTACATGCAGTATCTGACTCAATTATCTCCCAAGCAGAGGGGAGGGATTGTATGTTTGCTATGGAAGTGTCATGTGTTTAAACCTTATTGTTATTGGTCTGTGACTTTATTTTGTAGTACCCCACAAGGTCCATGTGGGCGTACCCTTTGCATGGGGATGGTCATAAAAGGCCAAGCGTTGCACCATTAAAATTAGTTTCTGCCTACCCTCAACATAGATAAAAGGAATAATGGAAGTCCACTCAACCCTTCATCTAGGAATCCAGGGTGCTCCACTGGACAGGTCCCAGTACCAATATGGACCAAATATAAAATTGTAAATTGTAGGAAGTAATCCAGGCACTCCAACAAATTCCAAATATAGGCAATTTTATTGGAACCAAGAGTTACACAGCTGTGTAACTCTTGGTTCCAATAAAATTGCCTATATTTGGAATTTGTTGGAGTGCCTGGATTACTTCCTACAATTTACCCTCAACATAGAGTCTTATCTCATGTGTCAGGGGAGCTACTGTATCTGCTATATAACAATATTCCCTTGGGTTTTAATCATTAGCTCTTATAAGAGCTGTTCCTGCTAGACTCTTTGGAATAGGAGAGGTTCACCCACTGAAAGCTGTATCCTAGTTTTGGGTCCAGGGTGTGTGGAGGACGACAAGACCCCAGCCAAGCTATGGCGGCTAAGGGGCTAGAGTGCTGATCGTGTCTGGTGTAGTGCTTGGAGTTCTCAGTAAGCACTAAGAGCATCAATTGGTGGAGGCACCTGGTCGGGGTGCCAGGCGATCCATCACAATCTCTCTGACACAAACACACAGACAGACAATCTCATTGATACACATACACTCATTTGACATAAAAACACAAGCTCACTGATACACACAAGCTCACTTCAGAAAAGTTAACTGTGTATTTGATGCGGGGTCTGAATGTGGGGGCAGAGCATAGAGGCACCAAATTGCTAGGGATTCAGAAAAGAGCCTCACAGTGCTTTCTGTGACCCTTGGCAGCCTAAGTGCATCCCAAGCACCTCCCTCCTTCTTTCCCTCAGACTGAACGGTCACAGTCCAAGGGAAAATTACCTATGGGGAGGGGACAAGTTGAAAAATGCAGAGGGAGGCAAGTCCTCCCTTCGCCCCTTTGTCCTACCCTGCTGATGTCCATGGCTTCAGAAAACATATCTTCCTCCTGCATCAAGCAGGATACTACCACTCGTTGCAAGGAACAGTTTGACTTTTTCTACAGTTATCTTCTTGTAATCTTCTTGCAGCAAAGTCTTTTTAGATATTCATCCAGTAATAATTCGGCCTTAAATCTTTCCCATGCTTTTTCTACCATTAAATGTAGGAAATTAGTTAGTCCTGAGATGTTTGTTTGTCACATCAGAGTTCCAATAATCGAATCAGATTGTCTTAAAATGTATATTTATTTAAACATACACGACATCCAAAAATAAGAAAGTGTTTGCACACGTCTGTACCAATACAGCAATATGTATGCACTTCAAGTTAATATTTATTTTTGATGTTAAGTATTGGTGATGAATATATATTTGCAAAAAACTTTTATATGTCTAAGAATTCAGTTAGTTAATTAGGAGGCGTACACATAAGGATAAGGCTATTTAAAATATGTGTAAAAAGGGTTGTGGCTTAATAACCATTCTATCCAATCTAGAATTAAAGCCATACATTATGAAAATAGTTAACTTTTTGTTTTGGTTTTTACTGTACGCATTGGGGCTGATGTGTACCATGGTCATTGCTGCCGCCAAAGAGTAATGGGAGTTTGAGCGCAGAACTTGTTTTTGTGTATTTATAAAAATGGTTATACTTGAATGGAAAATATAATTTACACAAAGGATTTTTACTATATATGTTTAAATGAATGCATTCAGAAAGAGGCCCTTCTTAATACACATGGGAGTCTGACCTGGAATGCTGGGTCAAAGGTTATAATAACAGCGGGCCTCCATCAATCTATCTGAACAAGAATCATATCTTTTGACCATTGACAATTCCTCTGCTTTCTTTCCCATGCTGTAATAGGTTTGTTGAAGTTTTTGCAAGTTCCTAGTATACTCTTAGGTGTACAGTTGTTGGAGATCAGGCTGCGTGTTAGCTATTTGTTTAGATGTAGATTTGGACGGGAGGTCTTATTTGTTTGTTCTAGTGAAGCAAGGTGTTGGAGTAACGTGTTTCTTTTGTCGTGGAATTTCTTTATAATGGTCGAACCTATTTTAATGAGTTCCCCTCTGATCACTGCTTTGTGGGCTAACCATTGGGTTTCTGATGTAGTGTCCTTTCTTGAGTTATAAGAGAAGTACGTAGATATAGCTGATGCTACACTTTGTAGATTATTGGGGCAGTCAAGAATGGTTTCATTCAATCTCCATTTGCCTCAGCCCTTGGCTGGGTATGGTACTGCTATTGTGATCACAATTGGTGCATGGTCTGACCATGTTCTCTGGCCTATTAGGTGGTTTTTGATGAAGTGTAGATTTGTCCACTATGCAGAGATCTATCCGTGTGTATGTCATGTGTACCTGTGAGAAGTAGGTGTAATCCTGCACTGTAAGGAATAGGTTTCCCCATGTATCGTAAATATCATGTGAGTGAAGGTGTGAGAAAAGTTTGCTTGCATGGACTGAGGATTTGCTGGGTGGTTTACCCTGTGTGAGTTGTATATCGAGCGAGGGGTCTAGGGTGCAGTTGCAGTACCCGCAGATTATCACATGACCTTGTTTCATGGATGAGATTGTTTTAATCACTTTATTAAGGAAAGAAAATTGGGCTTCATTAGGTGCGTAGAAGGATGCGACGGTTACTAGGATTCCATTCAATTCGCCCACTTAAATTAGTAATCTACCTACATGGTCAGTGTATTGCTTACGGAGTGTAAATGCCCAGTCTGAATAAAATAGTATTGCCACGCCTTTATTATTGTTATTATTATTATGATAATTATAGAGTGCTGTCAAATTCCGCAGCGCTTTACAATGGGTGGGCAAACAGACATGTAGTTGTAACCAGACAAGTTGGACACACAGGAACATAGGGGTTGAGGGCCCTGCTCAATGAGCTTACATGCTAGAGGGAGTGGGGTAAAATGACACAAAAAGGTAAGGATAGTAGACTAGTGACAGTTGCAGAGGAGGAATCAGTCAGGAGCTATTAACAGTTTAATTGATACGCTTTTATGAAGAAGTGGGTTTTTAACGATTTTTTGAAGGAGTGGAGACTGAGTGAGCATCTAACGGAGGAGGGAAGCGAGTTCCACAGGAACGGTGCAGCCCTCGAGAAATCTTGAAGGCGAGCATCAGAGGTGGGAGTACGGACAGAAGATAGACGTAAGTCTTCAGCAGATCGTAAGGGCCTAGACGGGACATACTTGTGTGTAAGGGAGGATAGATAGGTGGGAGCAGCATTATGTAGAGATTTGAAAGCAAAAAACTGCATTTTAAATTGAGCTCTATATTTTATAGGAAGCCAATGTAGGGACTGACAGAAGGGTGAGGCATGGGAGGTGCAGGCGGACAGGAAGATGAGCCTCGCCGCTGCATTCATTATGGACTGTAACGGCGCAAGTTGGGAGCACATAAGACCACTGAGAAGCGGATTACAGTAGTAAAGGCGAGAAAGGTCAGTGGAATGGACCAGTCACATCTGGAGTTAAGTAGGGGCGGATGCACGCAATGTTTTTGAGATGGAAATGACAGGATAGATTGAACATGAGGCTTGAAGGAGAGGTCGGAGTCAAATAGAACACCTAGGCAGCACCGTTCACTTGGAGGGAGAGAGACACAGGAGTAACAAGAGGGAGGAAAGACCAGAATTTCAGTTTTGGTCAAGTTGAGTTTTAGGAAGTGGGCAGCCATCCAGTTAGAAACAGCAGAGAGGCAGTCAGAGACACTAGTCAAGAGGGACGGGGAGAGATCAGGAGAGGACAGGTAGATTTGCATGTCATCTGCATAGAAATGATATTGGAAGCCAATATCATTTATTCGAGTTATTAGGAGCATACGCATGGTATGCTATGGGGTATCTGGTCGTCCTCAGTTGGGGTGGGTTTTTATTGTTAAAGTGGGTTTCTTGCAGGCAGACTATTGCTGCATCTGCGGCATGCGTATCATTTAACACTCGTCGCCTCTCGTATGAACTGTTAAGGTCTTTAACATTAAGAGATAGTATTTTCATCAGATTAGACATCATGGGGGATGGTGAGTGCCCTGTGGTGTATAGCTTGTGTATCTGAGTGGTAGTGTTTTTTTACCTTGTCGGGGGAGAAGAGTTGTACAGACCTGTATTGTAGTCTCATGAATGTGATCCCATTGGGAGTTTAGCTCATCATAAAGTTTCTCTCTATACGTGACAATTGTCAGCCATTGCGCCTCCAAACCATATACACATTTACCTGTGGGGAAAGAAAAAGAAAGGGGAGAATAACTGGAACAAAGGTATTTGTGACGAGAGCAATCTCGCCACATTGCATTGGAGAAGCCTGGATGCTCGCCTGTTGCCTTTAGATTATGGCCCCATGTTAAAATGCTTGATTTTTCCCCTGCAAAGACAAGAAAGCCAGGTCATTTGGTGCTTGCCCTGTTTGAGCAGTGATACCCAGATAGCTATGCCATGGAGCCCATTCGTATAATGAAAGACTATGGGAAAGACTTTGGCTCCATGGCAATTGAACTTTATGTGTGTGCTCTGAGTGCCATTCAGTAATAATGTGCACTGAGATCTAAGCTATCTGGGCATATGTTGCATGTCTGTATTTTATGTCATAAATGTAACCTATTTTATTGTATTTTACTGTCTTTTTGCTGCCATGGGTTCAATGGAGTTTTGCCTCTATCTTTGGAGATAATTGGATTACTTCTAATTATCTCCAGGATAGAAGACTCTGTGGAACTGGTTTTGGGCAGAAAAGCCATGCTTCCTGTGGTCACAAAAGGACTACCATCTATCTTTTGAACCACTGGACCAATTTGTATGATTTTGACGTATGTTTGTATTTGGAGTATGCTGATTCTGAAAATGTTTATGTGAATGTGATGCATACTTTTCAAGTTATGAATAATGTGGAAAAAATTGTATTTCTCTGTTTGTGCTAAATTACATTACCCATTGTGTAAGGTAATTGAATCAAATGCAGAGGGGAGGAATTTGTGTGGGAGTGTCTGAGTGTATTGTATGTGTTTATTGGTTGTGTTCCAAAAACCCTGTGCTAATGTGTAAGAATGTGTATATAAGCACAATAAACCCACAGCTCTGTCTGTTCACTGCTTGACCCTCAACACAAAGCTTTGTCTCGTTCTTGGGGGAGGATTAGCTGTATGCTGTTCCAGTTTGACTGCTAGGAGTGTAAACCTATTCGTATGGTTTTTCCTATTCGGCTGTTTACGGCATTCGTATGGTTTCCTGTTCGGTGGATTGGTGTTCTGCAGTAGCTGTACCTGCATCTTTGGAAAGGGGGACAATCGCCTAAACGGTTTTTACCCCTTGTGTGCTGAAATGGTCCATTACAGTATTAACATAAATCTCCCTTGACAGGTCATATAGAGATCACAGAAAGGTGGTCTCCAGAGATCACTTGAAAGGGGGGAAAAGGACTCCTAACAGCCCAAAATTTTGTTGTGATAACTACGAAAAATCAAACCCTTATTGAATGCATTTGGTTATCTTTAGTGGCCTTGTCTTGGACAGCGCCTACCAGGTGCATCTTACGTCAAAGAGGCATGCAATGGACACTGTGGGGATTGCTTCTGTGGAGCCATGTAGCTATTGTTGCTTTCAGCAGGTTTGGTAACTTAGGACATTGTACCGGATTGAGGTTAGTCATGCAGACGGCAACAGAACTTAATGTTGGGAGTATTGGGGGTGGGTCACTGTAGTTCGTATGACTAGATATATAATGTATATTCTAATCTATGGGGGCCCTTATATAGGAGTTGGCCTGTATTTGATTAACACGTAATATAAGCATTGTGGTAAAGATTATGTGTAGTTCAAGACAATTTCCTGGGTACACCAGGTAGTAGCCAGATTAGCAGTAAAATTGTGGTGAGGCCTATATATGGCTGAAACAAAGCAATGTGTTGATGGGGGTCTGGAAGCGTGGGAGATTTTCTAGCTGCTGCCAGAAGCGTGTCTTTATGGGCAAAGTAATGGAATCTGACGATGACCTCGCTTGACAAGCTGCTTGGAAGCGGGAGTCTGTGCAACTGCTCTCACCTGAAGTTAGCCACACACCCTTTTTTTTTTTTTAAATCTGGGGCCCAGAAATAGTGATCCTACAAGTTGCCAGCAAGAGGCATGTGTCTTGGTTGGAATCATGCATGTTGCGGTTGCCTCCAAGCTAGCTGGAGGTTGGACCGCTGGGATACCCTGGTTCCCGATGTTGGAGAGTGAGAGCGCTGCTCCGAGCTGCATTCAGCAATAAATCCTGAAAGTGTAGAATAACACTACTAGCTACGGTACAGCTAGGATAACATCCTTCCCTACGAAACGAGTCAAGGCTGCGATTTGAGGATAACACAAACTGGGTTGTCTGTGGTTCGTGAGCATGAATGAGGGGCTAGGTTCATTCATCTGTTATTTGTGTGAAACGTATCCAGGCATCAATACAAGTGAAAGGCAATAGTAGCAACAAAAGAGGGTATAAAACAGGGACAGGATGGTTCTTTTGTAGGAGAGAGGGGCTTCCGTAACGATGCAAATTAAAGCCATGCTAAAACAACCATATTCATTGAAGTGTATTAACAGTGGGACAGGCTAGTTAGTATACTCTTTAACTTCCAGAACATGCAACCAGTGGAGCAGAGTCTGCGGTGCAGGTTAGGCATCTACGAACAATAGCATGGGGGTGCCACAATACCAATGCATCCTATGTACATTGACTGCTACTATCAAAGTTACTATTTGTTGTGTGAACCTGAGGGAAAAATATAAATCACAATTGAAGATATTTTATTTCTATATTAATCCAAATTGCATTCTACAATCACCTCACCTGTGTGAGTTCTCTGATGAATGATATGCTCTGATTTACTGGCAAAACATTTCCCACATTTACTACATAAGAAAGGCTTCTGTGCTGTGTGAGTTCTCTGATGACGGACATGCTTTGCATTTGTGATAAAACATTTTCCACATTCAGAAAACAAGAACGGTTTCTCTCCTGTGTGAATTCTCTGATGACGGATGAGCTCTGCCTTTGTGATAAAACATTTTCCACATTCAGAACATGAGAACAGTTTCTCTCCTGTGTCAGTTCTCTGATGACTGACAAGATTTGAAATTTGCCTAAAACCATTTTCCATATTCAGAACATGAGTACGGTGTAGCGGAGATGCAATATTCCTGATGTTATCTCCGCTTATAATCCAAGTGAGGCTCAGGAACAAGTAAATTGTAAATCCACAGGCAAGGTTTCCAGCAGGCAAAATAACACAGCAGTATCCCAACAGCAATCCCAAAAACTGGACGACACCCAGTTTCAGGAGCAGAACTGAAAGCTTTATTCCACACTGGCCTTTTAAAGCATGCTCCCATGCAAGGGAGGGATTACATTCATTAATACAGTAGCCAATCCTGTCCTGGTAACCTCCCACACATCTCCTCCCCTCAGCCGGCATCATAATCCGCTTATCCAGTACATATCCTGGTAGCCCTGATCTGGGTGAACAACATATCCAAAAATCACCCAGATCAGACCAGGGGTTCGGGAAATTTATGGAGGGAATAAAATGACCGACCGCACTGAGTGAAACAGCCGAATGCGGTTCCATGTGAATGGGCCCTGCGGTCGGTCCTGGAGTCAGGGAGTAAATGGCACGAAAACCTCTAGCTATAGAGGCTAGGGAGGGTTCGCCTGAATCCCCTCGTTCGGTTCTATCTACCGAACGAGGGGCCGTTCGGTAGTTAGGAACCGAACGGACAGGGCTTGTGGAGGTTTCAGCGGTGTTTGCCTAGTCGAGTGTCCGATTTGAGTTCCAGACACTTGACGGCAAAACACCGCTGTTCATTTGTCGAATGGCGGCCACCCCCGAGAACAAAGGACGGCTACTTAACTTGTCAATTACACGTTCGCAACAGTGTTGCAACGGGTAATTGAAGGCACACTTCACACAGTGGAGGTCTGACTGTTCGGTAGTTTCATACCCTTAGTTTATTCGAATGATTCTACCGAACAATCAGAGGAATACATTTCTTTTACACACATATAAAACCAGCAGTTTACACGAATGCAGCTTTTCACATGAAATTTGCAGGACAGCCCAGTTCCATCCGCTACATACGGTTTCTCTCATGTGTGAGTTCTCTGATGACAGACGAGCTCTGCATTTGTGACAAAACATTAATTACATTCAGAACATGAGAACGGTTTCTCAGCTGTGTGTGTTCTCTGATGACTGACAAGATTTGAAAGTTTCCCAAAACTTTTTCCACATTCAGAACATGGGAACGGTTTCTCTCCTGTGTGAGTTCTCTGATGATTGACAAGATGTGCAAGTTGCCTAAAACATTTTCCACATTCAGAACATGAGAACGGTTTCTCTCCTGTGTGAGTTCTCTGATGACTGACAAGATTTGAATGATGCCCAAAACAATTTCCACATACAGAACATGAAAAACGCTTCTCTCCTGTGTGAGTTCTCTGATGACTGACAAGATGTGCAAGTTGCCCAAAACTTTTTCCACATTCAGAACATGAGAATGGTTTCTCTCCTGTGTGAGTTCTCTGATGATTGACAAGACTTGAGTGTTGCCCAAAACATTTTCCACATTCAGGACATGAGAATGGTTTCTCTCCTGTGTGAATTCTCTGATGACAGATGAGCGCTGCCTTTATTTCAAAACTTTTTCCACATTCAGAACATGAGAATGGTTTCTCTCCTGTGTGAGTTCTCTGATGAGTGACAAGATTTGAAAGTTGCCTAAAACATTTTCCACATTCAGAACACGAGAACGGTTTCTCTCCTGTGTGAGTTCTCTGATGAAGGCTGAGCTCTGCCTTTGTGACAAAACTTTTTCCACATTCAGAACAAGAGAATGGTTTCTCTCCTGTGTGAGTTCTCTGATGACAGACAAGAGTTGTTTGTTGCCCAAAACATTTTCCACATTCAGAACACGAGAACCGTTTCTCTCCTGTGTGAGTTCTCTGATGAAGGCTGAGCTCTGCCTTTGTGACAAAACTTTTTCCACATTCAGAACACGAGAATGGTTTCTCTCCTGTGTGAGTTCTCTGATGACAGACAAGAGTTGAATGTCGCCCAAAACTTTTTCCACATTCAGAACATGAGAATGGTTTCTCTCCTGTGTGAGTTCTCTGATGACAGACAAGAGTTGATTGATGCCCAAAACATTTTCCACATTCAGAACACGAGAACGGTTTCTCTCCTGTGTGAGTTCTCTGATGACAGACAAGAGTTGAATGTCGCCCAAAACTTTTTCCACATTCAGAACATGAGAATGGTTTCTCTCCTGTGTGAGTTCTCTGATGAAAGACAAGATAAGATTGTAGCCCAAAACATTTTCCACATTCAGAACACGAGAACGGTTTCTCTCCTGTGTGAGTTCTCTGATGACGAACGAGATTTCCTTTTGTGACAAAACTTTTTCCACATTCAGAACATGAGAATGGTTTCTCTCCTGTGTGAGTTCTCTGATGACAAACGAACACGGATTTTGTGACATAACATTTCTCACATTCAGAACACGAGACATGTTTGGGGTTTATGTTTACCATCTCCTTTGAGAACATACAGGAATCTGACAAAATACTTGGTTTTTCAGAGTTAGACTTGGTTCTGTTATTAATAGATTTCTTCATAGCCTTGCTTCATGTATTTCTGTTCTTGTCACCTCTCTTGACAAATACACCTGAAAGAAATATACTGGGTGTTAAAGGAAATTGCTATACTTAGAAAAACAGACAATATTTGTATAATTTATAAGAGATATGACCATCAGGTGTCATAGTGATTGCAAAGAAATCAAGTATTTTGTGTGCATTACCCATTCACTAGCAAAATTGTGTATACTCCTTTTTACTTTAATTTGCTTTTCAAAATTAGATTTAGCGCATAAAGCCTCACATATCTGCATTTATGCTAGAGGAACAAATTACACATACTGTGTATATCGCATACATTCTAATAACATATATTTTAAACACATGCAGCACATAATTTCACTGTTATCCCCCCCTCTATCTCTGCCACTGGAAGGCTGTGCCAAGTATCTACTACTCTTTTTCTATCACTCCTACCCTCTAGCACTTATACTATTGAAATTGTACTAGATACCTGGTTTGACCTGCCCATGGAAATGTACTGGGATTAGAGTTGAGCAGACACCTGGATGTTCGGGTCCGGCAGAACTTTGAAAAAAAGTCAATGGGGACCCGAACTTTTGGGCACAAAAATGCCTATAAAAAAAACTAATGGAAAGGGCTAGAAGGCTGCAAAAGGAAGTAAAATACGGGTAAGAGTAGAACAAGTGCCCTGCAAACAAATGTGGATAGGGAAATCACTTCAAAATAACAAAATAAGCAGCCGCTTAGTAGATAACTCTTTAATTCCCACAGTATTAGGGAGCTATCTACCAAAAGGCTGAAAGACCTAAATTGGTCACCTAAATTGGTCTTTCAGACACATTTACTAATATTAAGTAAAGATTAGCTATACCGCGAGTAGGGGCATGTCTAGTAAACAGTGAGCAGCCACTGTTTACTTTTATTTATGGCCCCCACCCACTGCTCAGGGGTGGGGGCCAGGGGCACAATAGGTTTTTGGTTTTTTTAACAATGAGCAACCACAGGCTGCTCACTGTTTAATAGACATGCCCCTACTTGCAGTATAGCAAGTAGGGGCATAAATTTACTAATACTTAGTAACCAGCTTCTATAGAGGCTGGTTCAGATGCTGCACTGGCTAATCACAGCCATGCCATTAGTAGGCATGGCTGTGATGGCTTCTAAAGGCACACAAGTCAAACTCTTTGTGACAAAACGTGTAACAAAAACACCCCAGTTAACCAGTATAATGGCTGCGTGTGTGTACTCAGACTATTTGTTGTTTTACCTTCTGACTATGGCCCTGGGATATATTGCATTTGAAAACACTATTTGTGCCCTGTGACAAAACTGGAGATTGTGCACAAATATTACTATTGTCCATATTGTTTATGATTCCCTTCATTTGTTGCACTGTTCCCCATGTGTTGCATCTGTTGGTTCAGCTGGATAGACTACCAGACAAACTGTGGAGTTACTGGGTGTCCACCATTTCATGTATCAGAGGCACATGGTGAGAACAATGGATGAAGCACATGGCGAGAACAATGGATAGCGGCCATTTTAACTCACACACACTGTTTTGACTTTTCTACACTGTGCCATTGCGCCGGTATTTGGTGCACAAAGACACCGTTCAGTAGTTCTAAACTACAGAACTGGGGACACATTTAACAGTAATTATTTTTCATATAGCCTGTTTATGTTCTGTTGAATCTGCATTGAACCATATCTTCCAAACTACGGATCTGGGTGAATTTTGGATATGTGGTTCACCCAGATCCCCCGGTTCCTAGGATATATTTATGGGGTTATTGCAAGTTTTGAGGTCCCTGTGATATATTTTATAATCCTGTATTTTCCTGCTGTGATAATTAAGTTAGTCTATTGTGTTGAGATAATTGTGTTGAGCAAAACAGAAACAAGCTCTTACAAGAGCTTAGCGGTGAATATAGCAAGAGAGTATGGCTCTATGGACGGACGGTACGGGGACCCCTCAACCTCATCCTGGAGCACTGGGAGGGGAAATGGAACAGGAGGGTGTCCCTTTAGTACCATATGTTCTGGAAATGCGGGACCGTATGGAACAGTTAGCACGGATGACCAGAGATCACCTCCATGCGGCCCAAAGCAGACAAAAAAAGTGGTACGACCAGGGGACCCGACAAAGGACGTTCCCTTTGCTTGTTGATTGGCTGCCCTGCAGCCTTTCAACACGCATCATTAAATCGCCGAACACCGAACTCAAACACGAACATACAGTGACATGTCAGTGTTCAGGTCCGGGGTTCAAAAATCTTAATGTTCGTTACGAACCCGAATTGCTCAACTCTAACTGGGAGTTAAAGAAAATTGGTCTATAAATTATTTATTGTTTACCATACTTAGAAAAACTGACAAAAATATTTTTTTGAAAGATAAGAAATAAGACTATGAAACTGGAGGAGCCTGGTTGCTTGCCTGCTTACCGGCCCATGAAGTACTTTACTGTTTAAACCATGCTACCACAGATAGCTATGCCATGGAGCTGTCACGTCCTGTTCCTCGCTGCGGATCATTCTGGCAATGGCTTCTGGTATCTAGTACTCTTTTTTTGCTGTTCTTTCTTGGTTTTTCTGGTTTTTCCGGTCTATGTCTGGTTTTCTTTATTGCTGGGTTTCTGAGTTCATTCTTATAGTCTGTCCCTGGATTTCCCAGTCTTTTGGATTCATTTAAATGTTTGTTTCATGTTGCCACACCCGTTTGTTTTCGACTTTCCTTTTGTTTCAGCTTGGACCTGCAGCAGTATTTCATCTCTCTGCCCCTTCTTGCAGGTAAGTGCTATTGTGATATAGTGTGGTTGTTTTAGTATGCATTAGGCAGTGTAGGACCTGCCAGATATGGGGTACATTGGCGTTGTGGCAGGCTTATGCAATGTATGATCATATAGTGTAACTAAATCCCCATACTTTTCATATATAGTGCTTGGTTATGTTTCCTCTTGTTTTACCTTGTATCTCTTGTCTTGTTTATTTTGTCTTGTAATCCAAGTCCATGTACAGACCTGTTCAGTTCTTGCCCATGTTATGTTCTTGTTTTCCTCATGTCTTGTGTACATGTTCTAGGTTATGCTTTCTGTCCTGCTCTGGTTCTGGGTTCTCCTAGTTTTGTCTTGTTTTCATGTATGGTGTCTATTTCTAGTCTTGCCCTGCTCTCCTAGTCTTGCCTTGCTTCAGTACTGGATACGTCCCTGCTGCAGAGCCTCCCTAGTACTTGTTCCTAGTTCCTGGGATCCGCATAAGCTGAATCAGGGTTCTGGTATGTGGCTGCACAAACGCTGGTGCTCAACACCAGGGGGCGTGTGGTTGCCCTGCACCAGACCCTGCTAATCCACCTCCACACTGTGACTCCTACTCTGAACATCAGACATACATGGGTCCCGGTCCACGCACTGCTGCCCGGACAGTGTCTGGGTCCCGGGCACCGGACCGCCATCCCTGACAGGAGCCCAGCCGTATACCAAAAGACTGTATGAAAGACACTGGCTCCATGGCGATTGAACTGTATGTATGTGATCTGAGCGCCATCCGGTAGTAATGGGCACTCAGATCTAAGCTATCTGGGGATAGGTAGAATGTGTATGTTCTATGTGATAAATGTAACAGTATGTAATTTTATGTCTTTTATTGTCCTTTGTCCGTCATGTGGTTAATGGAGTGTTGCCTCTGTCCTTGGAGATAATTGGATTACTTCCCAATTATCTCCAGGAGAGAGGGGAGGGATTGTGATGCATTGTGGAATTGTAAGTTTGTGATTGGTCAATGTCCAATATGTTTCCCAATCTTCCATCTAGTCCCCTAAGAGAGTGTCCACCAGGTGGGAGACCTGCATAAAAGCCAGGCAGGTAGCACCAGTAAATCAGTTCTGCTTGATCCTCAAACAAAGTGTTGTCTCGTTCTTGGGGGGAATTGGATTGTATGCTGTTACAGTGTGACTGCGAGGAATGTAAGCTGTTCGTATGATTTTTCCTGTTCAGGTGTTTAACAGCATTCGTGTGTTTCCTGTTCGGGAGTTGGAGGATTCATATGGTTCCAATTCAGGAGTTGTAGAATTCGTGTGTTTGCGTTTCGAGAGATTGGTGATTGCAGTAGCTGCCTGTGCATCTAAAAGGGGAATTTCACCTAAACGTTTTTTTAAAATTGTGTGTGCTTAACGGTCCGTTAGACATGGTGATTGAGCAAGACCATAAAAAAATAATACAGAAATTTGTGTAAGGGGCAAATAGCAGTATATGGAGTAAGGTTCCTGCATAAGCGTAGGATAGTATAAAGGGAGCAAGTCGGTTGTGGTGTGCCGAGACCGACAATACGGTAGGCATGTAAATAAAAAGAGCGAAAATGAATAATCAAAGATTTAATACAGTCAACAAATATATACAAATTAACCAGACATTTCCCTAAATGCATTATGGTATTTAATTCCTGGAAGGATTTTCAAGGTAGGAATCTAGGACCGCAACTGGACACCATTTGTTGTGGGTAGGATAGTATGTTATCTCTACTGTTGGTGCGTGTTGACTCGTTTCGGAATGTGGTGGAGCCAATAGATAATGATATATGTGTTTACGTACATGGGATCATTGAAGACAATGATCTGTCTGAGTGGTGGTGATGGTAGTCAATTTTCTGGCCTGAGAAAGGCATAGAAGGCAGTGTGTATAGCTGGTAATGGCCGACTTAGTAGTATAATTGAATGGTTGTAGCTCTAATAGGTCCGATAAGGATGGAAAAGTTGGATGGCTATTGGTAATATCTGAGAGGAATGTTGGGGAATGGATTCCTGAAAACCTCTGAGTATATTCTTGTCTGGTATGATAGCATGAAGTTATGGTAGTTTTGGCCATAGGTTATCCTGTGTTGTTGAATGCCTGTAAAATATATATTTAATGGTGTGTGAGAGAGTTTTAGTTTAAGGTGGCAAAAAGAAGCAAAACCTAGGAGAAATGTTATGACACAGGTTGAGCTATGTCGTGTTCCAATGAGATTCTTTAGCCAGGTGAAAAGCTGTGTTATACGTTCTACAAGTATGGGATGAAATTGCTAGGTGAGATAGTGCATGCTATGCTGCATGAGTATGTCTAATCCATGATTTTGTCTCTGGAACAAAAGAGTGGCCGTGACTGTACGGGCGGCTGTAAGAAGCGTATGATGAACATGCCTGGAATATAAATGAGAATTGTCAGCAGGGATGTATACCCCCGCTTGGAACATGAAAGTAAAAGAAATGTGATAAGTGGTCAACCAAATGAGTTCCCCAGAAATATCATGATTGTATGGATGACGAAAGGTGTTTGTTGATGATATGACATGTGATTAGTTGTCTGAGTAACAACGGATTGATGACCCTGATCATGATTTACCCCATGCCACAGCAGCTGCTACAATGGGCTAGATCCCCCATAGGGGCTGAGATGGTGGAAAAATTTCCAAATCTGGATGCCATGGCCAACAGCTCCAAAGCAATCGTTCCCGGTAGATCGCTGCCAAACCCGTGGTAGACGCTGCTTCTGACCATCAGGTTGGAGAAGTGTCAGACAATCCTGGAAGGAACATGCTTTTACCATGCCAAGTGGTTAAGAAATTCCCCCCTATTTGCAGGTCTGCTGTTGCTGGGGTGTTTAGGGATATCCTCTGATCATCATGTTGGAAGTGTGGAAAAAAGGGGAAAGTACTCTGGATGTGAAAGCGTGGTCTTGTGGTATGATTTGCATGGCAAAATTAAGGAACCTGGTAGGGATTGTAGTTCCTTGCGGTTGTAAGTACTAAGCAAGAGGTAGTGATTGATGTAATTGAGAATGTTCCCTATTTGTCTTGTGGTAACTTGCGTGTATGGAAGCTGACTCAAGTCGTATGCCCAGTAATGTGATGATAGTGTCTGGGCCTTCTGTTTCTTATGGGGTACTGGGACGCCCAAGTGGTCAACCAGACTAAGCTGCTGTGAGGCTTCTAGTGAAAAATATGTTATCTTTGATCAACAAGAAGTCTTCTAGATAGTGTATCACTGTAAGGCCTCTAGATATGTTATCATAACCAGCACAGAGTATCTTCGAATATCGATAGTAGGCTAATCTGTAGCCTCAAAGTTGAGCGGGGAAAGGATTGCCCATTTTATGCCATGTATGTGCCAGTGTGTATGGTAGATGGTAGCCGTTTACTGCGTTGATGATATTGGTCTTACTTAACCAAGCTTCAA
This sequence comes from Pelobates cultripes, assembly GCA_933207985.1. Classification (NCBI taxonomy): domain Eukaryota; kingdom Metazoa; phylum Chordata; class Amphibia; order Anura; family Pelobatidae; genus Pelobates; species Pelobates cultripes. The sequence goes on from OW240925.1 coordinate 12,472,802, forward strand.
CCCATCCTTGAGTGATAGCTGTAAAGGAGGGTATGAGGGAGTTGAAACTTGGGTTAGCGGAGGTGTGTGGTGCCAATAAGTCTATGAGGCCCTGCTAGTTGCCAAGCTCTATCTTTGTTTAAGGGAAGATTTCCTTGTGACAATACCAATGTGTTTGTGTTTGGTACCATGCTGTAAATGGTGGAGATTGGAAAACCCAAGTTAAAACCCCTCTGCAAATCTTGGCTACGAGAGTGTTAACAGCTGATGGTTCTGTTGTGCTGACTGTAAGTGAGGGCATGCTATATTCTTTGAAGGTGTGCTTATGATACCTGTATGAAAGCCCTTTGAAGCTCCAGAGCTTTAGTAAATCTACTACAAGTCTGGAAGAGTGATGAGTCCATAGTGTTGAAAATGTATTGGTGTGTACAGATGGTGAGTACGTTTTTTGTAAGTTGTATTGGGATACATGGTTTGTCATGTGCCCTGAACCATTTGAACATATATGCAAAAGTCTATATGCAATGCAACTACTCCTATTGTTTCTGGTAGTTAAAAGGTGCTGGTACCTGGAGCCTGAGAATGCTCGTCCATTTGTTTGGGACAAAATCCCTTCTGTATGGGTACCTGCACAAATAAACATCTCTACATATTCCAAATGCTAACCCAACCAAGGGATGGTTGGGTAAATAAACTCTCAAGGAATATAGCATGCCCTCACTTACAGTCAGCACAACAGAACCGTCGGCTGTAAACACACTCATAGCCAAGATTTGCAGAGGGGTTTTTACTTGGGTTTTCCAATCTCCACCATTTACAGCATGGCACCAAACACAAACGCATTGGTATTGTCACAAGGGAATCTTCCCTTAAACAAAGACTAACCATAGACTTATTGGCACCACACACCTTCGCTACCCCAAGTCTCAACTCCCTCATACCCTCCGAGGAGTTTCCTTACTATACACACCATTGCCTTTACAGCTATCACTCAAGCATGGGTTGAAGCTTCGTTAAGTAAGACCAATATCATCAACACAGTAAACGGCTACCATCTACCCTACAAACTGGCACTTACATGGCATAAAATGGGCAATCCTTTCCCCGCTAAAAGCAGCTGCTGTGGCATGGGGTAAATCATGGTCAGGGTCATCAATCCGTTGTTACTCAGACAACTAAGCACATGTCATATCATCAACAAATGCCACTCATCATCCATACGATCATGGTATTGCTGGGGAACTCACTTGGTTGGCCACTTACCACATTTCTTTTACTTTCATGTACCAGGCGGGGGTATACATCTCATTTATATTCCAGGCACGTTCATCATAGGCTTCCTACAGCCGTCCATACAGTCACGGCCACTCTTTCGTTCCAGAGACAAAATCATGGATTAGACATACTCATGCAGCATAGCACGCACTATCCCACCTAGCACTTTCATCCCATACGTAGAACGCATAACACCTATTCACCTGGCTTTAAAGAATCTCATTGGAACACGACATAGCTCAACCTGTGTCATAACATTTCTCCTAGGTTTTTCTTCATTTTTTGCCACCTTAAACTAAAACCATCTCACACACCATTAATTATATATTTTACAGGCATTCAACAACACAGGATAACCTATGGCCAAAACTACCATAACTTCATGCTATCATACTAGACAAGAATATACTCAGAGGTTTTCAGGAATCCATCCCCCCACGTTCCTCTCAGATATTACCAATAGCCATCCAACTTTTTCATCCTTATCGGACCTATTAGAGCTACAACCATTCAATTATACTACCAAGTTGGCCATTACCAGCCATGCACAGTGCCTTTTATGCCTTTCTCAGGCCAGAGAATCCACTACCATAACCACCACTCAGACAGATCATTGTCTTCAACGATCCCACGTATGTAAACACATATCATTACCTATTGGCTCTACCACATTCCGAAACGAGTCAACACGCACCAACAGTAGAGATAACATACTATCCTAGATTCCTACCTTCAAAAATCCTTCAAGGAATCAAATACCGTAATGCATTTAAGGAAATGTCTGGTTAATTTGTATATATTGTTGACTGTATTAAATCTTTGATTATTCTTTTTGCCCTCTTTATTTACAGGCCTACCGTATCGTCGGTCTCGGCACACCACAACCGACTTGCTCCCTTTATACTATCCTACGCTTATGCTGGAACCTTACTCCATATACGGCTATTTGCCCCGAACACACACACATATACATATACATATATATATATATATATATATATATACATACATACACACACACACACACACACATATATGTAAAAAGGCCATAGGCCTGAATTTGTTGCTTGCAGCTTCTTTTGGGGCTCCATCCACCCACAGGGCCTCCTACCAAGTTCCCGTTCTCTTTAACCAGCTTCCTACCGCATGACGCGGCCCGCTCACGTATGTACAAGTGGGAACCTGTTCACGGCATTCCCACGTTTGGGCCTAACTAATACTGGCATTGGCTCCCTCTGTTTAGCTTTATTATGCCATTAGTCTACGTCCATTCATTTACTTTGCATTAGTTAATCCATTCATTAAAATGGCATTCGTTTAAACCTTGCGATTATATCACTTCGTTTAAACCTATCATTTCGTTTAAATCAATTTGTATGAATCATTTTGTTTATATCACTTTGTTAAATCATTCGTCTAAAACTCTTCGTTTAAATCCATTCATATAATCCCTTTCATTTAAAGGACCAAACATACTCGTTTTCCTGGCACTATAGTGCCATGAGGGTGCCCCCACCCTCAGGGTCCCCCTCCCGCCCGGCTCTGGAAGGGGGAAAGGGGTTAAAACTTACCTTTTTCCAGCGCTGGGCGGGGAGCTCACCTCCTCCGATCCTCCTCTTCTCCTCCTCCTGGGCTGGCTGCGCGCGCATTCAGCCCGTCGCATAGGAAAGCATTTACAATGCTTTCCTATGGACGCTGCGTGCTCTCACTGTGAAAATCACAGTGAGAAGCACGCAAGCGCCTCTAGTGGCTGTCAATGAGACAGCCACTAGAGGATTAGGGGGAAGGCTTAACCCATTCATAAACATAGCAGTTTCTCTGAAACTGCTATGTTTATAAAAAAATGGGTTAACCCTAGAAGGACCTGGCACCCAGACCACTTCATTAAGCTGAAGTGGTCTGGGTGCCTAGAGTGGTCCTTTAAATCCATTTCATTTAAATCCATTTGTTTAATACTGTTGATTATATATTTAGTTTAAACCACAGGTATTCGTTCCTCTGTCTCATACACTCCGTGCATTTGGTTATTAAGCCACACGGTTGCTCTATATCATGCATACGTTAGCTACATCATATGCCCATTAAAACCCAAGAATATATATTGGCTACTGTGCATTGGAGGAGCCTGGTTGCCTGCCTGCTGCCTTTTGACTATGGGCCGGCATTTAAATACTTAATTTTCCTATGCAGAAAGGTCTATCGTGTTTTCTGCCCTGGCGTTTGGTAGATTCTCGGATTTACTGAATGAACTCATTTAACCCAGATAGCTATGCCATGGAGCCTATTCGTGTAATAAAATACTTTGGCTTCATGGCAATGGAACTGTACGTGTGTGTGGTCTGAGCGCCATTCAGTACTAATGTGCGCTCAGACCTAAGCTATCTGGGCATATATTGCATGTCTGTATTTTATGTGTGTATTTTATTGTCTTTTTACTGCCGTGTGGTTAATGGAGTTTTGCCTCTGTCATTCGAGATAATTGGATTACTTTCCTCCCCTTGATGAGCCTTTGCGGCGAAACGCGCGTCCCAAACATTGTATCCTAAAGGATTGAATGAAGAGTTCAATTTTACTCCATTCATCCATTCTTGATTAAGTTTTCACCAGTATGTGAATCTGGCATTAAAGCCTGTTTGTTTTTCAATTTTATTATCATTCTCATCCCTATGCAGCAATATAATTGATCTGCATGATTTTGGTCCTGTTTATTTAACCTATTCCTTTAAATCTATTTCTAACACGTACTCAAGATGCTAGATTTAAGCTCTCACTTTTTTGTAGATAGCTTTTTGATACATTGACTCATTTGTATTTCGATCTGTCACTTGGTAACATGAATGATCATCCTTACTTATTAATCTGGTGCACTATGCTGTTCATAAACTTTTGTTTTACATTTTTTATTACCATTGGATGATACTACTGACACGTATGACTTGAGTCATATGCAGTTTCCAGCACTGAGGGTTTACATTTACCAGCTTGTTTTCACCATGCAGTTAAGTGATTAGAGCAATCTTTTTATAATCATCAACTGTTTGATTTATATTTTAGGCTTCTTTATACAATGTTACAATTGTGTTACTATTATATTTCATTATGGGTTTTCATAACCTCGATGGACACGTGTATCTCTAACCTGCTCTTCGTGCAGGAATTTGTCCCAAGTTACATTCTACTTTATCTAATCTATCTTTCCAGTATTATACCCTATTTCACTTTTATAAAGATTTGTTTATTTATATGACCGTCCATGCAGGCTTCCCCTGTGACTAGGGGTTAACCAGCTTCGACATTTGACTCCGCCCCCTTGTTTGTGATTGGTCCTTACATTGACCAATCCTTAAGGAGGGCGGGCTATTTGAATGACGGCCGACGTCCTGTTCGGTTCCCCTTGATGAGCCTTTGCGGCGAAACGCGCGTCGGGTGTAGTGAGTGAGCGGGTGGTTGGTGATTGACTGGGGACTACGCTGCAGCTAGTTTAGATTTTATAGGATATTCTTAGCAGACCACCCTCTCTTCTATTCATTTATATTTTGATTTATACCTCTGTTTACCTTCTATTGAGGTTCTTTTTCTGTTACATTCAGGCAGGTGCTCTAAACCTGAGTGTTATGGGAGTTAGGAGATAGTGCTTATTACACTAGGCTTCACAGCAAGATAGACTTTAGACCTCCTTTTACTATAGCTTTTATTGGATATCTTTAAGTACTATTAGACAATCCCTCTTTTCCTCTCTCTCTTGCTTTGTGTACTACCTAGTTACTCTGTAAATAATATTCTCCTCTCTCTCCGTTTTTTCACTTGATCATTATTATTATTTGTTGTGTGATACATTAGTTATTTTCTATATTTTGAATTTTTAGAAGGAATTTATTAAAAGTTAGTTTTTAATTACTTTCTTTTGGGTTGCACTGCAATTACAGGGAACCTTTGGGACTGATACATATTAACCCCTTGGTTTCTCTGTTTCTGCTTAGTTTCTTTTTTTTTTTTTTCTTTACAATAGCCTCTAGGGGTTACCGCCCATTTCTCAACAGCAACCCGATAGTTGTTGCTTCTGTTCCTATCTCTCATTTTCATTCATTCATATAATCCCTTTCGTTTAAATCCATTTCATTTAAATACATTCGTTTAATACTGTTGATTATATATTTAGTTTAAACCACAGGTATTCGTTCCTCTGTCTCATACACTCAGTGCATTCGGTTATTAAGCCACACGGTTGCACTATATCATGCGTATGTTAGCTACATCATATGCCCATTAAAACCCAAGAATAGATATTGGCTACCCCTGTGATATTTGTTTCCTACTTGTGACAAGACCAATCTCGCCACTGTGCATTGGAGGAGCCTGGTTGCCTGCCTGCTGCCTTTTGACTATGGACCAGCATTTAAATACTTCATTTTCCTATGCAGAAAGGTCTATCATGTTTTCTGCCCTGGCGTTTGGTAGATTCTCGGATTTACTGAATGAACTCATTTAACCCAGATAGCTATGCCATGGAGCCTATTCGTGTAATAAAGGACTTTGGCTTCATGGCAATGGAACTGTATGTGTGTGTGGTCTGAGCGCCATTCAGTATTAAATGTGCGCTCAGACCTAAGCTATCTGGGCATATATTGCATGTCTGTATTTTATGTGTGTATTTTATTGTCTTTTTACTGCCGTGTGCTTAATGGAGTTTTGCCTCTGTCATTGGAGATAATTGGATTACTTCCCAATTATCTCAAGGATAGAAGAATCCGTGGAACTGGTTTTGGGCAGAAAAGCCAGGCTTCCTTTGGTCACAAAGGACTATGATCTATCTTTTGAACCACTGGACCAATTTGGATGATTTTGACATATGTTTGTATTTGGAGTATGCTGATACTGAAAATGTAATATTTTATGTGAATGTGATGCATACTTTTAAAGTTATGAATAATGTGGAAAAAATGTATTTCTCTGCCTGTGATAATTACATTACCCATTGTGTAAGGTAATTGTATCACAGGCAGAGGGGAGAATTTTGTGTGGGAGTGTCTGAGTGTATTGTACATGTTTATTGGATGTTTTCCAAAACCCTGTGGGTGGTACTAATGTATAAGAATGTGTATATAAGAACAATAAACACAAAGCTCTGTCTGTTCCTGCTTGACCCCTCAAAACAGAGACTTGTCTCGTTCTTGGAGGGGATTTATTGTATGCTGTTCCAGTTTGACTGCTAGGAGTGTAAACCTATTCGTAGGTTTTTTCCTATTCGGCTGTTTACAGCATTCGTATGGTTCCGGTTCGGCTGTTTATGGCATTCATATGCTTCTCCAGTTCGGGGGATTGGGGTCTACAGTAGCTGTGCCTGTGTCTCTGGAAGGTAAGATCTACTAAACGGTGGTTAACCCTTTTATGCCTGGGGGTGCCGTTACACTACTATTTGTTGGAATTTTGCATAAATTACAATTTCGTTGGGTAATTCACTTATTTGTACATAATAAACTGATTCGGGCTAAGCAGTTCCTAGACACTAGTTAAAATACCATAGCCACTTCAGTACATTATTGCACATATCTGCAGGTTAATTCTCTGGATCCTAAGGGTCAGTCACATTACTTCCCTTACCATCCCCTGCTCCACAGTTATTTAACTTGTAAAAAAAAATTATTATATATATATCTCCAAATAGGTTATGGTGGGGAAAAATTGTGATTAAAAACTCCTTCCACCTGAAGTCTGTGGATAGTTATTACAATGTTAAACAAAAATCTGCACACTAGTCAAGCCATAAGACTTGCTTTTCCACAGAGAACACAAATCTGCAGTGATGTTACTACCGCAAAGGATTCTGGGTGGTCATATGCAAATGAGTATATATATATATATATATATATATATATATATATATAAATAATGGTTTATTACATAATCAGTTAATGCAAGGGTCTGGGGTTTTAGCTCAGGGGATACTATTTCTAATACATATAGTAAAAACCAAAGGAAAAAAAGTTACCTGCGCTCTTTCCACATCCCCAGGGCTGGCGCTACCTGTTAGGCAGACTAGGACTACCCGCCAGGAGAGCCGCCTCACTTCATGCTGCAGCCACCCTAGTGCTCTGTAGAGAGTCTCAGGCGGCTGCAGCTTTGACCAGGCTGGTGCGTCCATGAGGGTGCACCGCCTAGACGCAGCATTCAGTAATGCAACGTAAAAGGGGAAACTAATATATGCAACAGATGCATTACATGCAAAGCAAGATAGTTCAGGCCGTGATTTGTCATAAGTGCGATGATTATGGCTTACAGCTCATGAAAACCCCAATTCCACAATCTCAGTAAATACGGATATTACATGCGATCAATAAAACAAGGAGTGTACATAGAACAATATCGGACCTCTGAAAAGTATAAGCATGCATTTGGACTCAGTACTTGGTTTGGGCCCTTTTTGCAGCAATTACTACCTCAATGTGGCATGGAAGATATCAGCCCGTGGCACTGCTGAGGTGTTATGGAAGACCAGGATGCTTCAATAGCAGCCTTAAGCTCTTCTGCATTATTCGGTCTCATCTTTCTCTTGGCAATGCCCAGGTCATCTTTCTCTTGGCAATGCCTCAGGTCAGGTCAGTCCAGGCCTGGACTGGACTTAATGAAGCACAATGGACCAACACCAGCAGATGACATGTATCCCCAAATCAACACAGACTGTGGAAACTTCACACTGGACTTGAAGCATCTTGCAGTATGTGCCTCTCCATTCTTCCTCCAGACTCTGGGTTCTTGGTTTCCAAATGAGATGCAAAAGTTGCTCTCATCAGAACAGAGGACTTTTAGACCAGCTCTGGTTTTCTTTAGCCCAGGTAAGACGCTTCTGACATTCTTTGTTGTTCAGGAGCGGCTTGACATGAGGAATATGACATCTGAAGCCCATGTCCAAGATCCGTCTGTGTGGTGGCTCTTGATGCACTGATTCCAGCCTCAGTCCACTCCTTGTGAAAGTCACCAACACATTTGAATGACCTTTTCCTGATAATCCTCGCAAGGCTGCGGTCATCCCTGCTGCTTGTGCACCTTTTTCTTCCACACTTTTCCCTTCCACATAACTTTATATTAAGGTGCTTGATACAGCACTTTGGGAAAATCCAACTTCATTTGCAATTACCTTTTGAGGCTTTCCCTCCTTATGGAGGGTGTCAATGATTGTTTTCTGCACAACTATCAGGTCAGTAGTCTTCCCCATGATTGTGATTCCCACTGAACCAGACTGAGAGACCACTTAGAGGATCAGAAACCCTTTGCAGGTGTTATGGCTTACTTAGCTGATTAGGGACACTGTGAGCCTTGTATGCACGTAGAGGGGAATGTGGTGCGACTAAGAGTAAGGAGACTACCCCAATTATACCTCCACTAATGACAAACAACGAATATTGGATGAAACAGGCCACAGCAGTTTTTAAACTTACAACTTTAGGACTCATCCAAATTGTATTCTTTTTCTTTAATTCAAATATAAATAAACACATAAATATATATACATACCAAAATTAACATATAAATTACACTTATTGCCCTACAGCAGTGATGGCGAACCTATGGCACGCGTGCCACAGGTGGCACGCCGGGCCCTTTCTGTGGGCACGCGGCCACAGGTTCGCCATCAATGCAGAGTAGGCACCTGCCTGCCCGAAACGGCAGGCGCCTACTCTGCTTCCGGGTCGGGAGGCAGGGGGAGGGCTCTAGGAAGCAGCTCCCCTGTCCTCCCGCGCGATGCTGTGTGGAGCGTTGTCGCGCGTTACCATGGCAACGCTCCACACAGCATTGCGCAGGAGGACAGGGGAGCTGCTTCCTAGAGCCCTCCCCCTGCAGTGCTTACCACCACTGGACCGCCAGGGATGGCTGTGTCCCCCCCCCCACTTCATTAAATGTAAGAAGGAGGGACACACAGCTGACACACAGCACCCTTACCACCCCAGCAGTACCCCTACCCTCCCCAGCAGTACCCCTACCCCCCAGCAGTACCCTCCCCTCTCCAGCAGTACCCCTACCCCCCAGCAGTACCCCTAACCCCCCAGCAGTACCCCTAACCCCACAGTACCCTATCCCACCCAGCAGTACCCCTATCTCCCCAGCAGTACCACTACCCCCCAGCAGTACCCCTACCCCCCAGCAGTACCCCCTAACCCCCAGCAGTACCCCTAACCCCCCAGTACCCTAACCCCACAGCACCCCTACCCCCACACACAGTACCCCTACCCCCTACCCCCCACACACAGTACCCCTACCCCCCGCAGCACCCTTACACATACAGCACACACAAACAGCACCCCCCCACACCCAAAGCACCCCCCACACACCAGCACCCCCACACACACACAGCACCCCTCACATACACATAACACCCCTCACATACAACACTCACACACACACCGCCCCGACACACAGCACCCCCCACCTCAATGCAGTATGTGTGTATTCAGCAGTGTGTGTGTGTGTGTATTCAGCAGTCTGTGTGTGTGTGCGTGTATTCAGCAGTCTGTGTGTGTGTGCGTGTATTCAGTGGACTGTGTGTGTGTACTCAGCAGTCTGTGTCTGTGTGTACTCAGCAGTCTGTGTCTGTGTGTACTCAGCACTCTGTGTGTGTGTGTATGTGTACTCAGCAGTCTGTGTGTGTGTGTGTACTCAGCAGTCTGTCTGTATGTGTATTCAGCAGACTGTGTGTGTGTATTCATCAGTCTCTGTATTCAGCAGTCTTGTGTGTGTGTGTGTGTGTATTCAGCAGACTGTGTGTATGTATTCAGCAGTCTGTGTGTGTATGTATTGCATTGTTGGAGATACTAATAAATATAAGCTTAATTTTATCTATTTATATCATTATTTAAAATTTGTATCATTGTAATTGAACTCTCTGTGTTCTTTTAAAACAAAAGTTATTAGTTCGGACAACAGTACGAGTTGTTTTTTCTAAACTTAAACCTCAGTATTTGGGTTTAATTGCCGTGTTGGCACTTTAAGGAGAAAAAAAGTTGGCATGTATTGCGGTTTGGGCACTCGGGCTCAAAAAGGTTCGCCATCACTGCCCTACAGCCTCCAACTTAAATAACCGTCCTTACCAACGAACTTAACCAGGTGCCTATGCACCAAAACTTTACCCACTGGTGTCTTGCCTCCCCCCTCGACCAAACCAAAAATTCCCATCATCTTAAATGCTTTAACCCAAGCCGGCTTTTTGCTCGGTGGGCACGTCCTATTCGGTAACTTAAAAGTTTACCTTACAGAGCAGGGGAGGTTGAGACCCACCATGTCCATCTCCTGACATTCCATCTGCTCCACAACCCTGTTGGCAAGGACACGCTCACCGCTAGCTGTGACGGAACAAAAACAGAAAATTAGGGTGGTGGGAAGTTGTTTGCTGGACAGAATCCCAAAAGGCACTGAGGTAAGATGATCCCTGCCCCACTACAAACCCATGACCACTCCCCTAAACACATACAGCCACGCCCCTAAACACATACAGCCACTCCCCTAAACACATACAGCCACTTCCCTAAACACATACAGCCACTCCCCTAAAAACATACAGCCACTCCCCTAAACACATACAGCCAATCACTAGCACCATCCCAACACTCATACATGTGCCCATGTCCGTTTAGCTATTCTGACTCCCCAGGGCCTAGAATATTGCACCTTTTCACAATATTCTAATTTACTGAGATTGTGGATTTGGGGTTTTCATAAGCTGTAAGCCATAATCATCGCACTTATGACAAATCACGGCTTCAACTATCTTGCTTTGCTTGTAATGCATCTCTCTCATATATTAGTTTACCTTTTTATGTTGCATTTCTGAAATAAATGAACTTTTGCACAATATTCAAATTTTTTGAGTATAACCTCTAAGTATCTATACACTGAAAAACATGTCGCTATGTATAGTAATCCTGAGTATCTATACACTGATAACAAACATGTCGCTCTGTATAATAATAGTGAGTATCTATACACTGATAATAAACATGTCTCTGTATAATGATACAGACTATCTATACTCTGATAATAAACATGTTGCACTGCATAATAATACTGAGTATCTATATGATGATAATAAAAATGTTGCTATGTATAAAAATACAGAGTATCTATACGCTGATAATAAACATGTGGCTCTGTATAATAATACTGAGTATCTATACACTGATAATAAACATGTTGCTCTGTATAATGATTCTGAGTATCTATACACTGATAATAAACATGTCGCTCTGTATAATGATGCTGAGTATCTATACACTGATAATAAACATGTCTATATAATAATACAGAGTATCTATACACTAATAGTATTATTATACAGAGAGACATGTTTATTATTAGTGTATAGATACTCTGTATTATTATACAGACATGTTTATTATCAGTGTATAGATACTCAGTATTATTATACAGAGTGACATGTTTATTGAGTATCTATACACTCATAATACACATGTCGCTCTGTATAATAATCCTGAGTATCTATACACTGATAAAAAGCACGTCGCTCTGTATAAAGATACTGAGTATCTATACGCTGATAATAAACATGTCGCTCTGTATAATGATACCGAGTACCTGTTATGTTTGATGATAGCTGACTTACACTAACATACCGTCTATTAATCAGCCAGGATTTATCGATCACAAGTCACATATTATGTTCGATCCCTTTGTTGATATACACATTCCTGCTGTAACATACACCCAACATGGCCGTACTCCATGCACACACCGGGAGGAGAGCAAATCTAGGGGGTGTATCCATCCCAGCATGCCTTGCACACTTACTACAGGAGCTGGTTAAGGAAAAACTGTGCATTGTGCAAAGCTCCCCTAGAGGGGACTGCTGGTATACACCACAGTATCCTCATAATACTGAGTATTTACACACTGATAATAAACATGTCGCTCTGTATAATAATACTGAGTATCTATACGCTTATGATAAACATGTCGCTCTGTATAATAATACTGAGTATCTATACGCTGATAATAAACATGTCGCTCTGTATCATAATACTGAGTATCTATACACTGATAATAAACATGTCGCTCTGTATAATAATACTGAGTATCTATATGCTGATAATAAACATGTCGCTCTTTATAATAATACTGAGTATCTATACACTGATAATAAACATGTCGCTCTTTATAATAATACTGAGTATCTATACACTGATAATAAACATGTCGCTCTGTAAAATAATACTGAGTATCTATACACTGATAATAAACATGTCGCTCTGTATAATAATACTGAGTATCTATATGCTGATAATAAACATGTCGCTCTGTATAATAATCATGAGTATCTATAAGCTGATAATAAACATGTCGCTCTGCATAATAATACTGATTACATATACACTGATAATAAACATGTAGCTCTGTATAATAATGCTGAGTATCTATATGCTGATAATAAACATGTCGCTGTGTATAATAATACTGAGTATCTATATGCTGATAATAAACATGTCGCTCTGTAGAATATTACGGAGTATCTATACGCTGATAATACACGTCGCTCTCTATAATAATACTGAGTATCTATACGCTGTTAATAAACATGTCGCTCTGTATAATAATACCGAGTATCATTACGCTGATAATAAACATGTCACTCTGTATAATAATGCTGAGTATTTATACGCTGATAATAAACATGTCGCTCTGTATAATAAAACTGAGTATCTATACACTGATAATAAACATGTTGCTCTGTATAATAAAGATGAGTATCTATACACTGATAATAAACATGTCTCTCTGTATAATAATACTGAGTATCTATACGCTGATAATCATGTCTCTCTGTATAATAATACTGAGTATCTATACGCTGATAATCATGTCTCTCTGTATAATAATACTGAGTATACGCTGATAATAATCATGTCGCTCTGTATAATAATACTGAGTATCTATACGCTGATAATAAACATGTCGCTCTGTATAATAATCATGAGTATCTATACGCTGATAATAAACATGTCGCTCTGCATAATAATGCTGAGTATCTATACACTGATAATAAACATGTCGGTCTGTATAATAATACTGATTATCTAGATGCTGATAATAATCATGTCGCTCTGTATAATAATACGGTGTATCTATATGCTGATAATAATCATGTCACTCTGTATAATAATACTGTGTATCTATATGCTGATAATAATCATGTCACTCTGTATAATAATACTGAGTATCTATACGCTGATAATAAACATGTCACTCTGTATAATAATACTGATTATCTATACGCTGATAATAAACATGTCGCTCTGTATAATAATACAGAGTATCAATACGCTGATAATAAACATGTCGCTCTGTATAATACTGAGTATCTATACACTGATAATAAACATGTCGCTCTGTATAATAATACTGAGTATCTATACGCTGATAATAAACATGTCGCTCTCTATAATAATACTGAGTATCTATACGCTGATAATAAACATGTCGCTCTGTATAATAATATCGAGTACCTGTTATGTTTGATGATAGCTGACTTACAATAACATACCGTCTATTAATCAGCCAGGATTTATTGATCACAAGTCGCATATTATCTTCGATCCCTTTGTTGATATACACATTCCTGCTGTAACATACACCCAACATGGCCGTACTCCATGCACACACTGGGAAGAGAGCAAATCTAGGGGGTGTATCCATCCCAGCATGCCTTGCACACTTACTACAGGAGCTGGTTAGGGAAAATCTGTGCATTGTGCAAAGCTTCACTAGAGGGTAATGCTGGTATACACCACATTATCCACATAATACTGAGTATCTATACACTGATAATAAACATGTCTCTCTGTATAATAATACTGAGTATATATACGCTGATAATAAACATGTCGCGCTGTATAATAATTCTGAGTATCTATACTCTGATAATAATCATGTCGCTCTGTATAATAATACTGAGTATCTATACGCTGATAAAAATCATGTCGCTCTGTGTAATAATCATGAGTATCTATACACTGATAATAAACATGTCTCTCTGTATAATAATACTGAGTATCTATACTCTGATAATAATCATGTCGCTCTGTATAATAATACTGAGTATCTATACGCTGATAAAAATCATGTCGCTCTGTGTAATAATCATGAGTATCTATACGCTGATAATAAACATGTCGCTCTGTATAATAATGCTGAGTATCTATATGCTGATAATAAACATTTCGCTCTGTATAATAATACTGAGTATCTATACGCTGATAATAAACATGTTGCTCTGTATAATAATACTGATTATCTAGATGCTGATAATAATCATGTCGCTCTGTATAATAATACTGAGTATCTATACGCTGATAATAAACATGTCGCTCTGTATAATAATACCGAGTATCTATACACTGATAATTAACACGTGGCTCTGTATAATAATACCGAGTAAACGCTGATAATAATCATGTCGCTCTGTATAATAATACTGAGTATCTATACGCTGATAATAAACATGTTGCTCTGTATAATAATACTGATTATCTAGATGCTGATAATAATCATGTCGCTCTGTATAATAATACTGAGTATCTATACACTGATAATAAACATGTCGCTCTGTGTAATAATCATGAGTATCTATACGCTGATAATAAACATGTCGCTCTGTATAATAATCTTGAGTATCTATATGCTGATAATAAACATGTCGCTCTGTATAATAATACCGAGTATCTATACGCTGATAATAAACATGTCGCTCTGTATAATAATACTGAGTATCTATACACTGATAATAAACATGTCGCTCTGTATAATAATGCTGAGTATCTATACACTGATAATAAACATGTCGCTCTGTATAATAATGCTGAGTATCTATATGCTGATAATAAACATTTCGCTCTGTATAATACTGAGTATCTATACGCTGATAATAAACATGTTGCTCTGTATAATAATACTGATTATCTAGATGCTGATAATAATCATGTCGCTCTGTATAATAATACTGAGTATCTATACGCTGATAATAATCATGTCACTCTGTATAATAATACTGAGTATCTATACGCTGATAATAAACATGTCGCTCTGTATA
>OW240925.1:12497523-12573849 GCA_933207985.1 Pelobates cultripes
CACCCTGCCTAATCTTTGGTGTAGGGCCTGAACATAGGCAGTCATACTACCATGCTGCATCTGGAGGGTTTGGGGAAAATAGAGGCCTGTCTTTGGGGCACATCCAAACAGGATCTCAAAAGGGGATAGGCCATGTCTGGAATTGGGGGTGAATCTCATAGAAAAGAGTGCTAGGGGAAGGCATTCAGTCCAGGGCTTCCCTGTGTCTTGCATGGCTTTTGCAATCTTGTTCTTTAAGGTACCATTTGCCCTTTCTACTTTCCCACTACTCTGGGGGTGATATGGGGTGTGGAAGGCCTGACCGATCCCTAAGGCTTTCATAATTTCTTGCATTATTTCCCCAGTGAAATGGCTACCTCTGTCACTTTCAATCACTTCAGGTACTCCATATCTACATACCAGTTCCTTCAGAAGCTTACTTGCTGTGACCTTCGTTGTGGCTTTCGACACTGGGTAGGCCTCAGGCCAACCTGAAAAGAGATCAATGCACACCAACACATATTCATACACTCCTACCTTAGGCAGTTGAATATAGTCTATCTGCAGTCTTTGAAGTGGGTAAAGTGGCCTTGGTGTGCTTACTTGGTGTTTTGACAGCCTGTCCTGGATTGTTTCTAGCACAAATCATGCAAGCTTGGGTGTGTTTAGCTGCTACAACAGTAAATCCGGGTGCTACCCAATGGGTGTTTACTATGCTGTTCATGTGCATCTTGGATAGATGTGTAGGTCCATGGGCAATCTGGGCCATCATGGGATACAACACTCGTGGCAAACAGTCTTTTACCTTTCCTCCACATTCTGTCATCATCAGGTTCTGCATCTTGTTTCCTCCAGAGGTCATGTTCTTCCTTGCTTGCCTGTCTTTGTAAGCTCAACAGTATATTGTAGTCAACGGCGTCATCTGTAAGAACAACTTGTAGAAAGGTATTACCTGTAGAAGGATGAACTTGGATTGCTGCTTGCTTGGCAGCTTCGTCTGCTTTGTGGTTTCCTCTTGAGATTTCATCTGTGATCTTCACATGAGCTGCCACCTTGATGATGCCTACTTGAGTGGGTAGCAGGATAGCGTCCATAAGTGCACTCACGGCTTCAGATTGGAGTTCCTGCTGAGGTGAGAAAATCACGAGCCCGCCATATAGGGCCAAAATCATGGGCTATACCAAAAGCATAGCGAGAGTCTGTATAAATATTAGCAGTCTTACCAGAAGCCATTTTACACGCTTCAGCGAGTGCCTTCAGCTCTGCCTCCTGTGTAGAGCAGTGAGGAGCGAGTGGTTCAGCTTTTATTACCTCATGTGCAGAGACTACAGCATATCCAGTGTGGAAATTACCCTTCTCATCAGCATATCTGGAACCATCTACAAAAAACTCAAAATCTGCATTAGATAATGGAGAATCAAATACATGCAAAAAAAACTGCTGTCTCTTGTGCCATTAGTGCTGTACAATCATGGGGTACCTGGGCATCAGCTAACTCATTTGGTGAAAGTGAATTTACAAACAGATCAGAAGTACAACCATTCACACTATCCCCACTCCCCTCTTTTAAATCCAGGGGAAGCAATGTAGATGGATTTAATACCATACACCTTTTAAGAGTAACGTTAGGTGGCATAAGCAAGGCACATTGCATCCTGAGATGCCTTGCAGTATGTATGTGTTTTGGTTGAACTTGTGAGAGTATGCTGTTGATATCATGCCGTGTGGATATGGTCACCGGATTATCTAAAACAATATCAGTGGCTTTGTCCAGGAGGGCAGTAACAGCCGCCACTGCCCTAACACATGAGGGGGCACCCTTGGCAGCAGGATCCAATCTGGTGGAGTAGTATGCTATTGGTCTTTGTTTACCACCATGATCCTGTGTAAGGACAGATGTAGCATAACCTTCATAAAATTCTTTCTGTAATCTGGGAGACCCAGTGCTGGAGCTGATGTTACCAGTAACTTAAGGGTATAGAAGGCATTTTCTGCCGCATGGGCTAATTTAAATGGTTTGTTTTCGTTGGCAAGACAATCATACATTGGCTGCATATAGATAGCTGCGGAAAGCAGCCAAGGGCGGCTGTAAGAAATCAAACCGAGGAAAGTACGAACCTGGGCTAAACTGCGGGGGGGTCTAATATTTTGAACTGCAGTTTTTCTACTTTCCGTGAGATGTTTTATGCCCTGGGAAATGCAATGTCCTAGGAAAATAACTTTCTCTACACATGCTTGCAGTTTCGTTTTTGTTGCTTGACAGCCTGCTTTTTCTAGGAATTTTAGTAAGGAAAGAGTGTTTACAATACAAGATTCCATACTATCGCAACATAGGAGTAGGTCATCGATATACTGCAATAAAATTACGTTATTTGGCCTTTGCCATTCTTCAAGAATCTGGGCCATAGCCATGCTGTACATAGTGGGTGAGTTTTGTGCGCCCTGTGGCAATACTGTCCAAGTGTACTGCTTGTGTTTATGTGTAAATGCAAATAAAAACTGACTATCGGGAGCCAGGGGGACACTGAAAAATGCATTTGCCAAGTCAATAACAGTAAATACCTTAGAGGAAGGTGGTATTTGTGCCAACAAGGTGTGTGGGTTGGAACATTAGGGGCAATGAGTTCAGTTACAGCATTAATTGCCCTCAAATCATGTACCATAAGGTAGACCACAGGTTTCCCTTTCTCTTGCTTTTTCTTAATTGGGTACAATGGTGTGTTACAAGGGGAGGTGGTCTGGACAACTACCCCTGCCTGCAGAAACTCTTGCACAGATTGCAAAATAGCATCTTCCTGTGCTGGGCTTAGAGGGTATTGTTTTTGATAGGGAGGTTTGGCTCCGGGCAGGAGATTCACTTTGACTGGGGGCACAGAGAGTCTGCCTGTATCTGTCTTCCCTGTAGCCCATAAGGAATCAGGGACTGAGGACAAGTCAATGGTAGGTTTTGTCACATGGCTGGGCATAGTGAGAGTTGCCAGAACATTTGAAAGAGATATCATTTGTTTGTCCTCTAAAGGCACAGACAATGTTACTTTTCCAGTGGGGCTATACTGGATATTTGCACTAAGAGCAGACAGTATATCACTGCCTAGTAGATTAGCAGGGGCATGAGGGCTGACAAGTAGCCTTGTTACAAGGGCAGTAGAGTCGTGTAGCTTCAATTTCAACTTGTGGGTAAGGGGAATGTCATTTTCGATACCATCTACCCCTACACATGATAATACATCATTAGATTTCTCATACGGGAATACATATTTTTCCTGTAACATTGATTTAGCAGCGCCAGTGTCCAACAGGAAAGGCACTATTCGGTCACCAGGCAGTGTAACATTGATAATGGGTGAGGGTCCTGCAGAGTCAGGGATATTGATGACACTGGTTTGCCAATTTCCTATTGGGGAGAGGGGAGGTGGTGGTGGTGGTTGGCTGTCATGGGAGTTATCATTAGAATCTTGGGGTTTTCTATTTTTAGGAGGACACTTGCAGTTACGTTTAATGTGTCCTTTCCTGCCACAATTCCAGCAGTCTACCTGCCTTCTGTCCCCACCAGCTCTAGGGACAGTTACAGCCATAAGAGGTGTGCTCCTCTTTCTAGTATTTAGATTAGCTTCCACTCCCCTAGCCACCTTTACCAAATCACCATAGGATAAACTTCTCCACTCAGGTCTAGCATTTTGGAGACCAGTCCTTATGGGTATGTGGATACCATCCATGAAGCAGTTAATAAGCAGTCTGGTGGAAGTGGTTACAACATCAGTGTAACCCAATGCCTCCCAAGCCATTTGTAGTCTGGTGAAGAATGTTTCTACAGATTCATCTTTCCCTTGTAGTATGTCTCCTAATTTATGGGCTAGTTCTTCTGTCTTTACCTTAGCCCATTCTCTCATTGCAGTGACATAGCATGCTCCAGATTCAGACTTGGTTCTAAACCATTCATCTGTTTGCATGTTGCTTTTTCTGAGGTTATCTTCATGGGCATCTGTATATTTAGCAATTATTCTAGCCAAAATGAGGCCAGCTTTTAGTGCCACAATCTGTTTTAAATCCATCCAAGTACACTGGTAAGTAGCTTGAATTGTGGATAGAGACTGGACTAGAGCTAAGGGAGCCTTTTCAACATCTGGCAGCTGCTGTATTATTGCCAGTTGTTCACTGGGTGTCCAGGGCTTATATTCTTCCCAGTGTTGGATACTGTGTGCTCGGCTGTCTGTGCTCATGGTATACACTTTCAACTTTGGGTATCATGGGAGTAGAAAATTGTGGACCTAATGGAGCCACTGGGGTATCTGTGGGGGCAACTAGGGGTTCCTTTAAGTCTGGACTACCTTCCTGCTATAATGAACCCATAGGTCTTACTGGGACACCATATGAAGTCCCACTGCGTAATATTACTGGAAAGAGAGGTTTTGATCTCTGTAAAAGGGAATCGCCTTGTCTTTTGGGACCAAAGGAGTCCCTGCAGTATCCTGGTAAAGGGGTGGGTTTACAAGATTTTTCCCAGGATCTTGCCTACTCTGGGACCCTAGAGGTCCAAAACATTGATAATATGGTACACCTTTCCTGGTGGTTTCTCTACAACCACATTTAGTTAATTCAACAGCAGTACCATGCCATTTTTGTGCGACTTCTACTAAGTCATTATCTTCTAACCAACCTCTGTAATTTGCCATAAATTCTCTCCATATATGTGGGTCTAGAGTGCCCTCTGAGGGCATGCCAGCTTTCTTAAGTAACCTCTTAACATTCTTAATTGCTCCTTGTCCTTTGTGATGCTTGACAATAGTCAAAGCCGTAAATCCCCCTTGGGTACTTTCAGAGCTACCCATCTTAAAACTTGTAAGGGTTAATTACTTCCTTACACAAGACAAACTGTACAAAAACAGTGAATTAGACACTTAGGACCGCTGCAGTGGAATTTTCACAGTTTTGTCTTCTAAACACAGATCAGGAGATCTGCCCTTGGAGGATTCTAACTCAAATTATAAAACAAATGTCAAGGCAAACAATAAAAATAACAACCCACAGTTATATTCCACTATCTCAAGATTCCTTTCACAAGACATAACACAACCTCCAACTGAATATAACCATAATACCACAGAAAACAAGTTCTTTAGATCAGACGTTTTTAAGTCGTTCTTTACCCAGACAGACTAGTAGGTCGTGGATCTGAGAGCGAAATTGATAAAGGTAGAAAAAAAGTTTTTCTTACCTTGCTGCAGCTGATTTCACTGTCAGAGGGACGTCCACCTGTACGCTAGTGTCCGAGTCTCTCGACCGTCAGATCCCGGGGTCACGGCACCAAATTGTTGTGGATCAGAATGTTGATCTTTGTTATATTCAGTGGAAGCCCAAATAATTGTTACAAGTGCACTTGGAGAAGCGAGAATTAGACACCAGACACCTGTTGGTATTCAAAATAAGCCTCTGACGTTTTATTCATCAGCTGGGTTTTATACATTAAAAAGTAAGTACTTACGTGCAAATACTCTTAGAACAGTAATAAGAAGAGAATACAGATAAGACATAGGGATGAGCGTCATGTACCCATAACAAATAAGTTTCAAGGTAAGAGAGAACAAAATGATTAGAGCAGACACATCTTAGGTGGGGGCTCTCTGCTCCCGGAACTTAGACATATATGGTCTTAAGTGTTGTTTAAGCATCAAGCATTTCCTGAGTCCAAGTTAGCCAATTTTAATATAGGATATCATTATATGACACCTATAAGCTTGAGCCTTGGAATCAAGATAAATTCTATCACAGGTGTTGGTCCATTCCGCTGTCCTTTCTCGCCTTGACTACTGTAATCCACTTCTCAGTGGTCTTATGTGCTCCCAACTTGTGTCGTTACAGTCCATAATGAATGCGGTGGCTAGGCTCATCTTCCTGTCCGCCCGCATCCTCCCATGCCTCACCCTTCTGTCAGTCCCTACATTGGCTTCCTATAAAATATAGAGCTCAATTTAAAATTCTGGTTCTTGCTTTCAAATGTCTACATAATGCTGTTCCCACCTATCTATCCTCCCTCATACACAAGTATGTCCCGTCTAGGCCCTTACGATCTGCTGAAGACTTACGTCTATCTTCTGTCCGTACTCCCACCTCTGATGATCGCGCTCAAGATTTCTCGAGGGCTGTACCGTTCCTGTGGAACTCGCTTCCCTCCTCCTTTAGATGCTCACCCAGTCTCCACTCCTTCAAAAAATCGTTAAGAACCCACTTCTTCATAAAAGCGTATCAATTAAACTGTTAATAGCTCCTGACTGATTCCTCTTCTGCAACTGTCACTAGTCTAATACTATCCTTACCGTTTTGTGTCATTTTACCCCACTCCCTCTAGCACGTAAGCTCATTGAGCAAGGCCCTCAACCCCTATGTTCCTGTGTGTCCAACTTGTCTGGTTACCCACCCATTGTAAAACGCTGCAGAATTTGACGGCACTCTATAAATATAATAATAATAACGGCGTGGCAATACTATTTTACTCAGACTGGGCATTTACACTTCTTTAGCAATACACTGACCATGTAGGTAGATTACTAATTTTAGTGGGCGAATTTAATGGAATCCTAGTAACCGTCGCATCCTTCTACGCACCCAATGAAGCCCAATTTTCTTTCCTTAATAAAGCCATTAAAAAATTCGTGTTCATGTGATAATCTGCGGGGACTTCAACTGCACCCTAGACCCCTCGCTCGATATACAACTCACACAGGGTAAACCACCCAGCAAATCCTTAGTCCATGCAAGCAAACTTTTCTCACACCTTCTTCACTCACATGATATTTACGATACATGGGGAAACCTATTCCTTACAGTGCAGGATTACACCTACTTCTCACAGGTACACATGACATACACACGAATAGATCTCTGTATAGTGGACAAATCTACACTTCCTCAAAAACCACCTAATAGGCCAGAGAACATGGTCAGACCATGCACCAATAGTGATCACAATAGCAGTACCATACCCAGCCAAGGGCCGAGGCAAATGGAGATTGAATGAAACCATTCTTGACTGCCCCAATAATCTACAAAGTGTAGCATCAGCTATATCTACCTACTTCTCTTATAACTCAAGAAAGGACACTACATCAGAAACCCAATGGTTAGCCCACAAAGCAGTGATCAGAGGGGAACTCATTAAAATAGGTTTGACCATTATAAAGAAATTCCACGACAAAAGAAACACGTTACTCCAACACCTTGCTTCACTAGAACAAACAAATAAGACCTCCCCTCCAAATCTACATCTAAACAAATAGCTAACACGCAGCCTGATCTCCAACAACTGTACACCTAAGAGTATACTAGGAACTTGCAAAAACTTCAACAAACCTATTACAGCATGGGAAAGAAAGCAGAGGAATTGTCAATGGTCAAAAGATATGATTCTTGTTCAGATAGATTGATGGAGGCCCGCTGTTATTATAACCTTTGACCCAGCATTCCAGGTCAGACTCCCATGTGTATTAAGAAGGGCCTCTTTCTGAATGCATTCATTTAAACATATATAGTAAAATCCTTTGTGTAAATTATATTTTCCATTCAAGTATGACCATTTTTATAAATACACAAAAACAAGTTCTGCGCTCAAACTCCCATTACTCTTTGGCGGCAGCAATGACCATGGTACACATCAGCCCCAATACATACAGTAAACCCCCCCCAAAAAGTTAGTGTATGTTTAAATAAATATACATTTTAAGGCTGCAAGACAATCTGATTCGATTATTGGAACTCTGATGTGACAAACATCTCAGGACTAACTAATTTCCTACATTTAATGGTAGAAAAAGCATGGGAAAGATTTAAGTCTGAATTATTACTGGATGAATATCTAAATATTTTGCTGCAAGAAGATTACAAGATAAATGTAGAAAAAGTCAAACTGTTCCCTGCAACGAGTGGTAGTATCCTGCTTGATGCAGGAGGAACATATGTTGACTGAATCCATGGTCATCAGCAGGGTAGGACAAGGGAGGGAGCGGGGGCACTTGCCCACAGGTAATTTTCCCTTGGACTGTGACAGTTCAGTCTGAGGGAAAGAAGGAGGGAGGTGCTGGGGATGCATTTAGGCTGCCAGGGGTCACAGGGAGCACTGTAAGGCTCCCTACTGAATCCCCAGCAATTTGATGCCTCTATGCTCTGCCCCCATATTCAGACCCCGCATCACATGACAGTGATCTTTTCTGAAGTGATCTTGCGTGTGTCAGCCTATTTGTGTGTATCAGTGAGCTTGTGTTTTTATGTCAAATGAGCTTATGTGTATCAATAAGATTGTGTCAGTGAAATTGTGACGGAGGGGGGCGGGGCCTGGCCGCCATGCTGAGAGGAAGCACAGAGGAATAGCTCCTGAAAACTTCCCAAGTTTTTGGCACTAAAACCCAGCAAAATTATTATTAAAAGCCTGATACCTACACCCCAGCGAAAGAAGCAACCCTGGTCCTGAGGAGAGGCTTGCCGCGAGGTTCTAGTCCCTCGGTGGGGCGCTCCCAGCTGAATGCGATGGAGACCGCCCGGGTGGTGAGTGGGGTGGACGGCCGCCGCCCAGCTATCCTACCCACCAGCGGTAAGGCAGAAACGCACGGTTAGGCAGGCCTGGCCCTGTTCCCCCCCCCCTATGGACCGGCGGGGGTGATCCCGGTCCCCACCCTGTGACCCAGCGTAATGCCGCAACACCAGCGAGAGTCCGCTCCTAAGATGGCGGAGACCGCATGGCAGAGCAGCCGGATGCACCCTCCTCTCCTGCACCCATACAGGCGGATTGCTGACCGCACCAAAGACGGCACCGGCGAACAAGCGCTTACCTCACACAAACTGAGGAGGAGCAGCATAATGGCCCGACACACCGGCGGATGGTAGACCCGAAGGGAGAACACGTTGTATGGCCTTGGACCAACCTGGCACATGCCCAATCCCCTGCTGAGGACCCGATTCGGCAGATCTGCCCACCCACAGCCACTAAACCGGGACTCACCACATGCCCAAGACAGGTGCTCGGCTGGAACACAAGTGACCCAGGAATAAGCATTTTACCACGCTACATCACATTACACTGCACACTAAGGGGTCATCATGAAGGCTGACATGGACTCTCACCAGGCTGACACGGGGTTAACATGGGGTGGTCATTTCATTTTGTTTTAAGCATTATTAAGCATCTCAAGCATTGAAGCACAATCTTTACTGTTGACACTGCTTTTCTGTTTTAAGCTTATGTCTCTATCAAGCACTAAAAGCTCAATTACTCTACTGTTCCTCAACATGTAACCCACGTACATTACTATAAGCCTATGTGTACCCAACTATGTTATTATAATGTCTTACCATGCGTGTTCATTATAACTTCACGTGTCTTTTTCATGTCATTTTCGAAAAAAAAAAAAAAGTGCCGTTTAAGCTGCCACGTATTGGAATACTATGAAAATGCCTGCAGTCACTGTCGTGGCTCTGCATGATTATTGTTATTTGACGCACAAATAAAATAAAGAATAAAAAAAAAAAATGAAATTGTGACGGACCGACTGGCACCCCGACTGGGTGCCTCCACCAATTGATGCTCTTACTTACTGCTTACTGAGGACTTCAAGTACTCCACCAGACACCATCAGCACCGTAGCCCCTTAGCCGCTGTAGCTTTTCTGTGGTCTTGCCGTCCTCCACCCAACCTGGACCCAAAACCAGGATCCAGCTTCCAGTGGGTGAACCTATCCTACTCCAGAGAGTCTAGCAGGAACAGCTCTTATAAGAGCTAGTGATTAGAACCCAGGGGAGTATTGTGATATGGCAGAGCAGATACAGTTGCCCCCCCCCCCCCACACACGAGATAAGACTCTATGTTGAGGGTAGGCAGAAACTAATTTTAATGGTGCCATACTTGGCCTTTTATGACCATCACCATGCAAAGGAGATGCCACATAGACCTTGTGGGGTACTACAGAATAAAGTCACAGACTAATAACAATAGAGTTTAAACGCATGACACTCCCATAGCAAACATACAATCCCTCCCCTCGGCTTGGGAGATAATTGAGTCAGATACTGACAAACTGCCATTTGCCACTGGGCATTGGAGAGGACTGATTGCCAGCCTCCTGCCACATGACCCTTTAAAAACAGTGTATGGTCCTTTAAAACAGTTTATGGACATATTGAATCTTTTGGGACATTTTTTCTGCCCTTTAAATCCATGGGAAGGTGTGCCTCTTCCCTTCCCCCTGTCCCATTGTTCTCCAGCAGGGCGTTGTCCCAGGGACACTGCCAAACCATTTGGAACTGGCTGTTTTGTCACTCCTCGGTCAAAATATGACTTCCACCTACCTCCTGAACCACTTAACCGATTCAAGTGAATTTTGGATATGTTTGTTCCCCAATTATGCTGGTTATAAAAATGTTTTTTTGTATTGTCGGTGCCCCACAAGGTCCAGTGGGTGGTGTCTATCCTGTAAAATCCTGCATAAAAGCAGCAATTAATGCTCATTGGAGACAGTTCTTCTTGACCCTCAACACGTAGTTTTGTCTCATGATTAGAGGGGACAGCTATACTAACAGTGGGGATTGCTATGCTCTGCATACTCCCTTGAACTTTAATCACTTAGCTCTTTTAGGAGCTTGTTACTGATACGCTCTCCTGGAGGAGAGGTCATCCCCACACGGTCCTGGAGGACAGAAGCTGATCCAGGGGGGACAGAAGACGGTGAGATTCCAGTTAAGCTACGGCGGTTGTGGAGTCTGCAGTGGTTGTGGTGTCCGGTGCGGTGCTTGTGGTCCTCGGCGCAAGCTAGGAAGCGGCCATCAACGGAAGGTACTTGGTCGGAGTACGGGGAGTTACGTTACACCACCATCTCACCAAAAGCTACTCCTGCCACTGACTCCTCAATCCAAAAAATGCTGATTGAATTACGACCATCACTACAAGCAGACTTCGCAAAATTGGAAGAAGACATTAGAACAGAAGTAAGAATCTTAGGAGAATGCACAGATTACTTAGAAACAAAAATGGAAGAAATAATCTCGGCGCATAACCATGTGGCCTCAGCCTATGAAACAATGGATGCTAAAATAGACTCCATACTTAACAAACTGGCAGAGTTAGCCCAACAGACCTGGGAACATATGCAAGAACACTCTTCCAAACACTGCTCCCAAATATACCAGCTTCTGCTCTACTACTAGATAGGATTCACAGACTATCCAGGCCCTACCATCAACGGTCCAGCGAGACACCTTCACAAGGGTTCATTATTACACCACAAAAGAAGAAATCATGCAAGCAGACAGGAAAATGCAATTGCTCCCAGGTGAATACAACAAGATCCAACTATATACAGACCTGTCAGCGGCCACGTTGGCGACAAGGACTTTCACATCAATTACCAAAGCGCTACGCACAAAGAATGTCCCGTACAAATGGGAGTTTCCAACACGACTCATAGTATGACCCAAAGGCACAGAACATCCTCTACTCACCCCCGAAGATGGAGAAAAATTAGTAACTGAATGGAAAATAAACGTGGACGAAAACTCCAACAAGTCCCCAAATCAGAGACATTCATCCAAATCACCAACTAAGCTGTCTCACACATGGCTCACTGCAGCCACAGCTAAGTGAAAATATAATACTTGATGGTTGTAGATTACCAATGCCTTGATATTGTCAAAACCATAAATATTCTATATACATTGTACCATTATGATTAGTATGCATTGTTATAACTTAAGTTCAGTAGCCATGCTAGTTAATCATTGAGTCACCATTCTAGTACCCTCACACATGGTACCAAACCATAGGCACGTAAGGTATCAGCCGAGTTAAACTTGGTTGGGGATCTCCCCTATACAATATGTGATAACCTTGTACAGAGGCCAAATAAGGGTTCTCCCCCATGAAGGCTTTACAGCCTGTTAACCGTTTCATGACCAAAACTCACCCTGGAGACATAATTGTTGTATATAGTTTTATGTTATATGTTTTCCCCCTTCCTACAAATTCCCTCCCCCCTCAAAGACAAACTACTCTTGAAAAAAAACCTCTCAACGAATTGCACACAAAAAAAATATACTCCTGTGTACCACATGCATCCTTCACAACTTATAGAAAAAAATGACAACCAATATGCCTTTACATGCACTCAACATAGACGAGAGACACGACACGCCAATACTATGTTGCTTAACATTTTCTCCCTAACTGCCAAGGGCCTAAATTCATCCCACAAACGGAGACTAGCCCTGATGGCGGCAAAAAAACACAACGCACATATAGCACTAATTCAGGACACACATTTCCAAAAAAGACACCAAAATGTGTAGATCTAAAAAATTAATTAGGGTTTTGCTGTATTCCCATGTTAGGATAATCCCCTTATCATTAATGTTAAGATAATTACATTTTTTTTTTTTTAGGGAGTCTTCTGTTCCTTCCCAAATTAAGAACATATCATCGATATATTGGAAGTAGGACACCATGTTTGCCCTCCACCCATGCCCCCTCAGGACGGCATATGTTCATTTGGGAAATTTTTTTTTTATCTTAACGTTAATGATACGGGGATTATCCTAACATGGGAATACAGCAAAACCCTTATTAATTTTTTAGATCTACAAATTTTCATACAAGACAATAAAGTAAATACAAAAACATTTAAAAAAAAAAAGTCTGTAGCAACAAAATAGATATCTCTAGCTGCCACCACAAGCCCTGGTTACACGGGCTTCCTAAAAGTCAGTTTCTCCGCCTAAGAAGAAATTGCTCAAATCTACAAGATTCCGATGAACAATCTACCATACTAAAAAATAAATTCATCGAAAAGAAATATCAAGAGAAACATTAGATGATAAGATAACAATTAAAAATAGTAATAGATCTGAACTTCTAGAATATAAAAAGAGAAATACTGACAACCCTATCTCATTACCAATTTTCTTTGATTTTAATAATAAAAATAGTATGGTAAGAAAAATTGTAAACAAGCATTGGTATATACTAAAACAAGATGAGATTTTAAAAACTATTATCACAGATAAACCTAATATTGTTTTTAGGGGGGGGGTCGCTAAATTTTAAATGCATAATTACAAATAATTTTACAAAAATCCATACCCCTCAACATTTTTTTATCCATACTCTATACATATTTTTCATATCACTATTTATTTCATTAATCATTACCAATATTTTCAACACTATTGTTTAATACAAATAATTTTATTCATTATTTAATATGTTTAATATTATCTTATATTGATATGAAGAGTCCATCTTTTTATTAATATCAAGTTTTATATAAATATTTTTTTACCAACAACCTTTCTTCTCTTTTACCAGCTTTTAATAGTAGTAATCATTCTCTATTAAACACCAAACTTCAGGTTGTATTTATACAATAAGAAGTATCCATTTAATATTAAACATTTAACTACCTATTAGCATAGAGAGAGTCTCACATACCACAACAATCCTACATTATAACTTTAAGCAAATAACTAAATAGAGAGGATAAAGAGTATTATACCGTAGGTCCGCTCACGTGATGCGGAAGTTAAATATGCTCTTCCATATACTGTGAGGGATACTGCCAAACGTAATATGGAGGGCTGTTTTCATATTCCCCTTCCCACCTATTTGCAGACATGCGCAATCAGGGGAGGCTCGTACACACATGCGCACAAGATCCGAACCCGGAAATGGTCTAACATGTCACGTGACACGGAAGTGTTACCGATCGTCACGTGACATGTTAAAACCTATTATAACTTTGAATATGAGCCTCGTTTTTACATAAGAATTTAATTACCATGAAATAGGAACAATACAGTTTTATCTTATGTATGTATATATCATTATTATGTTTTTATAAAAACATGTGGTCATAGACCAGCCCACATGATGTAATTTTGGCGCAAAATTCAATCAATGTTACCATCACTTGTCTCCTATATAAACTATAAAATTCCAGGTTAACTGTTTTACCTATTTTTATCTACTTGAAAAAGCCTTGCAAGGCGAAATGCATTGTAGATTATTTTATATATATCTTTGTATCAATAAATTATTTTTTAATACCTTTTATACCTGGCATCCTGATCTTATCATTCCAAGTGAGAACCAAAGAATCCTAGGTGGGGGTTATACACCAGCGCCCCATTCATCGAGCAGTTAAGCCTGCTCCAAAAAGTGTGAGTATGTTTCCTTTAAATTTATTGATTTTGTTTATAAATGGTGAGCTCTAGATTTGCTACTCTCTTTTTATCTTTCCGGTTCAAAACTGCCAATATTGGGAAGATCTGGAAATATCATCCATTTCACATATCCTAGAAGTGGGGATCATTCCACTTTGTGCTTTATATACCAGAGCAGGATATAGCTCTGGTAAATGTGAGTAATATAATATCTAAATTTATTATTTACTATATCTCTACTTTATACTGTGCCATTGGAGTTCCCCCTTTTTTTATGTTTTACATGTACCCCTGGATTCACAAGAACCACTCTATCAAAAACGACTAATACAATCAAGCTGAGTTACCTCTTTTAAAGACTTTTTATTACTATATTTTTTTAAATATACACTTTTTATCTTCATATTTTATATGTTTACCTTTATTATTCTGGTATATTCAAATTTTTAGGTGCATCATTAAAACACTCACGGTCCATGGGATACTAGATGCATGGAGGACGCTTAATCCCCTAAATAGGGACTATACATGCCACTCCTTAAGCCACACCTCTTACTTGCGGATAGATAGATTTCTACTCCCTAAAACGCAAATAGCAAAGATAGCTAAAACACAAATAGGAGACATCACATGGTCCGACCATACCCCTATCACATTAACACTAACAATGCAATGCTCTACCCAAGGCAGGAGGACATGGCGCCTCAATGATGCACTATTAATGGACCATACACTGGTCACACAAATTAAGGGAGAAATAGAAACATACTTCTCACTCACAAGTTATTAAACACTCCAGCTACAACAAAAAACAACGCCTCTTACAATACACAAATATACTCACAGAACTCACCACACTAACTCACACAAACAAACAATCTCCATTCCATGATACCACGTCAAAAATCCTCCAACTCCAGGCAAAACTGAGAGATATGGAATTAGCAAATGTAACAGATCAACTGGCACCCCGACTGGGTACCTCCGTTGAAGGATGCTCCTAGCGCTTCCTGAGGGCTCCTATCACTCCAGCCGACACCATAACCACCATGGACTCCTTCAGAGACCAGGACAGGAACAAACTCTTACAAGAGCTTACCAGTGGATATAGCAAGAGAGTATGCAGAGCATAGCAATCCCTTGTAGCAGATTCTCCCAATAAGAGACTCCAAATTGAGGGTGAAGTAGAACTGTCTGTACTGGCACATACAGCCTCTTTTATTTACATTTTACACACATAGTACTGCCCACAGGATTTTGCAGAACAACCAATCAATACGTACAATACACTCAGACACTCCCATACAAAACCCTCCCCTCTGCCTGTGATACAATTACCTTATACAATGGGTTAATATAATTATCACAGGCAGGAAAATACACAGTTTTACACAATATTCATAACTTTAAAAGTATGCATCACATTCACATAAAACATATATATTTTCAGAATCAGCATACTCCAAATACCAACATAACTACAAATTAGTCCAGTGGGTCAAAATTTAGATCGACGTCCTTTGTGACCAAATAAAGCATGGCTTTTCTGCCCAAAACCAGCTTCACAGAGACTTCTATCCTGGAGATAATTGGGAAGTAATACAATTATCTCCAAGGACAGAGGCAAAACACCATTAGCCACATGGAAGCAAAATATAATAAAATACATAAAAATATATAACTGTGCAGCTATTGCACAAAACAGGTACATTCAACATATCCCCAGATAGCTCAGATCTGAGCACACATTATTACAGAATGGCGCTTAGATCACACACATACAGTTCAATTGCCATGGAGCCAAAGTCTTTCCCATAGTCTTTCGTTATACGAATGGGCTCCATGGCATAGCTATATGGGGTATCACCGCTCAAACAGGGCAAGCACCGAATGACCCGGCTTTCATGTCTTTGCAGGGGGAAATCAAGCATTTCAACAAGGGGCCATAGTCTAAAGGCAGCAGACGGGACACCAGGCTCCTCCAATGCACAGTGGCGAGATTGGTCTTGTCACATTCAGTATCAAAATACACAAATAAAAATAAAACAAAGCTGGTAGTGCAGGCGTGCTAAACTAATAACAAAAATAATTTGGCCCACCTGACTGTAATGTACGAGTTTAGAGGCTTATCCTAGTTATGAAAAAAATATAAAAATACATGTTAAGGTCCTCTATAAGCTGGAACTGTATTTTTCCTGAAAGAAATAAACATGTTAAATGGTTGGTCTTCTCACAGGTCTATATTTTTCTTCCTTCACAATTGGCCTCATCTCCATATTTTTCTAAAAAAACAAACTTTTAAGAAAAGTTAATATCAAACAAATCAGAATAAGTCATTCAACAGCGGTTATATCTGTCCTACATGTTTAACAGATTCTTTGAAATCTACTTAATTGTGCCTTGAGACAATCCAGTTTTTCTTTACATTCACTTCGTTCAACTTTTAGAGAAATATGTTCTGCCTTTACCTGTCTATTCTGTGCTTTAAGCACATGGTAGGGAATCCAAAGTTCTAGTGATCCCCACCTAGTATTAATTTGATTATTTTTATTTCCCTGTGTCCAGCTATTCCTACTCATAGTTTGAGACTGATTCATTCACAAAGAGTTACAGTATCTTGCCATGTGCCCAATCTTACCACAACTATAGCACTTAATACCTCCTCTTTGTTGTTTAAACAATTTGTTTTGTTCATTAATATTTACTGCAGACACTCTCTGTATTAATTTTGTGCTGATTTTTTATAATCGCCTCCACTTTCTTTAACATATTTAACATGTTTGGAAATGGGTTCTGTGTTGACACAGATAATCCAACAAGTTCCTGAATTGAAGGCAGTGCTTGGCTCAGTAGGGCCCTTTTTATATGCAAAATCGTCTTGACTTGTTTGTTGTCCAGCTGGGAGTGTTATCTTGTAAAGCATGAACACCCTATCACTATATTCTTGTACAGATTGTCAATTTCTTTGAAAACAGTTTGCAAATGAAGCATGGACATTTGTCTCCTTCATGCCTAGGGCTTTTAAGATTTCATTTGCGAGCAGATCTTTGTTTCTGGGCTCAACAAACACTTCAGGGGGTAAACTTGCCTTTAAGGTGTACTCAAGACTACTCAAAAGTACCTCAAATTTGTCTGCATCTAATAAATTTGATTTTACTTTATAAAACTGCCGAATCTTTATGAACTTTTCCACTGGGTTATCAAGAAAGCCAAGTCCGCCCACAGGCATGCAGTGTCTGCAGGGCCGGTGCAAGGATTTTTGCCGCCCTAGGCAAAAGTAAAGTTTGCCGCCCCCCATGTGACATCACAATGCCCCACCCATATGATCTGCCATGTTAACTAACACAGTGCTGCAGTGCCGCCGTGTTTACAATAAAAGGCCTGCAGGGACAGGCTATAGACACCAGAACCACTACATTAAGCTGCAGTGGTTCTGGGGACTATAGTGTCCCTTTAATGTGAGGTAAATTAGAGATTAGTGCCATGAATAATATACTAGATTGCCTACTTACAACCAGATGAGGATGATGATGGGCTTCAGCTGCCGTCTGGTTCCACTGGTCTGGTGTAGAACAGGCTCTCTGGAGGCAGTTTGTAACTTTGGTCACAAAAATCAATGTTCTGGGAGAACGGGAAGCAGCTCCATTTTTTATACAACACTACTTTATACAACACTACTTATTGCATGCTGTACTCATTTTGCTTGATGGATTCTATGCTGTTCCTGTTACCCAGCGAAGGTACTGTGGATTATACTACCTCTCCGCTACAATTGGTGGCAAGTGACAGGATTTTAAACACCCAACAAACCAGCGTTCGGCAGTAACCACACGAATAAATAATAGAAGCAGCAGTTCGCCGGAACAAGCCATTTGGATAAAATCAGAGTTCGGTAGATATGTCAAAATATACGAACAACTGGTGAATGGAGGCGAATTATGCAACATTGAAAAGAACTACACTAAAAGAAATATTGGAAGCAAGGGGAAAAAGTGCCAGCAATAAAACTAAGGCAACCCTTGTGGCAGAACTCATGGAGGGAGACCAAGAAACCACTGCAGCAGCTCCACAGGAAATTGACCAAAATTAATTTAACAAGGAGATGAGGAGCAGGCTCGCCTTTTATCCAGAGACACCCCTGTGATTAGACCAGTCTCGCCACTGTGCATTGGAGGAGCCTGGTTGCCTGCCTGCTGCCTTTAGACTATGGCCCCATGTTGAAACGCTTGATTTTCCCCTGTGAAGACACGAAAGCTGGGTCATTCGGTGTGTGCTCCAGGATAGAAGACTCTGTGGAACTGGTTTTGGGCAGAAAAGCTATGCTTCATTTGGTCACAAAGGACTTTGAGCTATCCAACCTCTATCAGCATTCAGTAAATCCCCCCCCAAAGACGAGACAAGGCTCTGTGTTGAGGGTCAAGAAGTGGTCTCTTTAATGAGGGCTACCTGCCCAGTATTTATGCAGGTCTTCCACCTAGTGGACACTCCCCTAGGGGACCAAATGGGAGACTGTGACAAAGGACAATCAGCAATCTAGGACACACAGTAACATTATATTCCCACAATGCATCCTGGCCTCCTCCCCTCTGCCCTGGAGATAATTGAGAAGTAATTCTGTTATCTCCCAGGACAAAGGCAAATCACCATTATGCACGTAGGTATACCAATACAGGAATTACTGTTAAAATACACTATGTTGGAATGGTTACAGTAAAGATATACATTTAACATATCCCCAGATAGCTCTGGTCTCAGCGCACATTATTAAGCGAATGGCGCTCAGACCACACGAATACAGCTTAATCGCCATGGAGCCAAAGTCTTTAATTCCACGAACAGGCTCCATGGCAGGCTATATGGGTACTCTCACACCGAATACATTATAACACTAAAAGTCCCGAATGCTCCGGTGTTCGGTTCCCGAATGGGTTTGCAGACTTCCAGCCTCAGCGGGGCTTGGAAGACAAAAGTGTCCGCTTTTGGTGTCCTGCCGCTGGGTAGAACAAGCGCTGGCTACCCGGGGAGCTTCCATAACACCACCATCGCATGGCTGCTAGGTGTAACTGCAACCACCCAGTAATTGCCAATTAAGCTGCAGCTTCTGGGAGGTAAATCGCCGACACACTCCAGCTACCGAACACCGGGCAGAAAAGCACGAATAAGTCTTTTCTGCAGGGGAAAAGAGGTCTTTCAACATGGGGCCATAATCCAAAGGTAACAGGCGAGCAACCAGGCTTCTCCAATGCAATATGGCGAGATTGCTCTCGTCACAACTACTAATTGTGTTTTATGGGTGGGTTGCTGGACTAACCAGGACACTGACCGGCAGGAGGTCAGATACCCTGTTAGTCTGTTTGGAAAAGGGGAGAGATGTGATGAGACCAATCTCGCCACTGTGCATTGGAGGAGCCTGGTTGCCTGCCTGCTGCCTTTAGACTATGGCCCCATGTTGAAACGCTTGATTTTCCCCTGCGAAGACACGAAAGCTGGGTCATTCGGTGCGTGCCCTGTTTGAGCAGTGATACCCCACATAGCTATGCCATGGAGCCCATTCGTATAATGAAAGACTATGGGAAAGACTTTAGCTCCATGGCAATTGAACTGTATGTGTGTGCTCTGAGCACCATTCAGTAATAATGTGCGCTCAGATCTGAGTTATCTGGGGATATGTTGAATGTACCTGTTTTGTGCAATGGCTGAACAGTTATATATTTTTATGTGTTTTTTTGTCTTTTGCTGCCATGTGTTCAATGGAGTTTTGCCTCTGATCTTGATAACTGATTACTTCCCAATTATCTCCAGGATAGAAGACTTTGTGGAACTGGTTTTGGGCAGAAAAGCCATGCTTAATTTGGTCACAAAGGACTTTGATCTATCTTTTGAACCAATGGACCAATTTGGATGATTTTGACATATGTTTGTATTTGGACTATGCTGGTTCTGAAAATGTAAATGTGAATGTGATGCATACTTTTCAAGTTATGAATAATGTTGAAAAACTGTATTTCTCTGGCTGTGATAATTACATTACATTGTGTAAGGTAATTGTATCACAGGCAGAGGGGAGGATTTTTTGTGGGAGTGTCTGAATGTATTGTACATGTTTATTGGTTGTTTTCCAAAACCCTGTGGGTGGTACTAATGTGTAAGAATGTGTGCATAAGAACAATAAACCCACAGCTCTGCCTGTTCACTGCTTGACCCTCAAAACAGAGCCTTGTCTCGTTCTTGGGGGGGGGATTTACTTTATGCTGTGCCAGTTCGACTGCTAGGAGTGTAAACCTATTTGTATGTTTTTTTCCTATTCGGCTGTGTACGGCATTCATATGGTTTCCTGTTCGGCGGATTGGTGTTCTGCAGTAGCTGTGCCTGTGTCTCTTTTAGGGAAGGTCTACTAAACGGCGGTTTAACCCTTTTATGCCAGGGGGTGCCGTTACATCCCCCTGTGGAGATACTAAACCGTCTGATGGCGGACGTACAGGAGTACCTTGTGGTCAGACTCCAAGCAAATCAGCGGGCCGGGGAAAGGACCACAACACCGGTCAGCATTAATCCAGGGAAAGCCAAAATTCCCTACCAAGCATTTAAGAACTATACAGAAGCTGACAGGGATGTAGATGACTACCTGCAGGACTTCGAGAGGTTGTGCCAACTACACGACATCAGCGAGGAGGATCGGGTACCCCTACTAGCAGGGAGATTATCCGGCCACGCTGCAGAGGCATACAGAGCCGTGCCAGATGAGGACAGTAGAGACTATGGTAAAGTGAAACAAGACATTTTAGCTCGGTATGCAATTACCTCAGAGGCATACTGTGGCGAAACCAACCTCGCCACTGTACACTGGAGAAGCCTGGTTGCTTGCCTGCTGCCTTTGGACTATGGCCCCATGTTAAAAGACATCTTTTTCCCTGCAGAAAATACTTATTTGTGCTTTTCTGCCGGTTGTTCGGTAGATTTGTTTGAGTGTGTTGTACCCCAGAAAGGAATCACATGGAGCCCATTCGCATGAAACTGACTGTGTAAAGACTTTGGCTCCATGGTGTTTAAACTGTATTCGTGTGGTCTGAGCGCCATTCGCTTAATAATGTGCGCTCAGACCTGAGCTATCTGGGGATATGTAGAACGTATATGTTTTATGTACTGAATGTAACTGTAGGTAATTTTATGTCTTTTACTGTTTGTTTTCTGCCATGTGGTTAATGGAGTTTTGCCTCTGTCTTTGGAGATAATTGAATTACTTCTCAATTATCTCCAGAGCAGAGAGGAGGAATTGTGATGCATTGTGGGATGGTTGAAATGTGTAAGTCTGTGATTGTTCCTTTTACCCTTTGTGTCCCAGTCTCCCATTTGGTCCACCAGATGGGAGACCTGCATAAAAGCCGGGCAGTTAGCCCCAGTAAATCAGTTCCTGCTTAACCCTCAAAAGTGTCATCTCATTATTGGGGGAGGATTTATTGTATGCTGTTCCAGTTTGACTGCTAGGAGTGTAAACCTATTCGCATGGTTTCTCCTATTCGGCTGTATACAATATTCAAATGCTTGAGAGCATTCATATGCTCCTACGGTTCGGTGGTTTTGGTGTCTGCTGCAGTGCTTGGAGTCCTTAGGAAGTGCTAGGAGCATCCTTTAACGGAGGTACCCAGTCGGGGTGCCAGGTGATCCGTTACACATACCGACTCAAATTTCGGGACATTAAGAAACCGAATAAAGACACCCACGTAGAGTGGGCACACCGCCTGCAGCTAGCCGCAAAGGGGTGGTTGGAAGCCACTCAAGTTAACCCGCTAGAGGGCCTGTTCCAGCTAATGGTCATGGAGCAGTTCTTCAACGGGATACTGGCACATCTACAAAATTGGGTACGGGACCGAAAACCACACATCCTTCAGGAGGCTACCAAGCTTGCAGACGAGTTCCAAGATACCCGAAGGGACCAACGCATCCAAAACCGTCCAGTCTACACGCCTACCACTCTATTACCAGCTGTGACCTCCACCATCCAACCATGACCGGGGGTAAGCCAAAATACATACACCCCCAGGTACCCTCCGATTCGTTGCCACACCTGCAACCAGCAGGGGCATATCCAGCGAGACTGCCC
The DNA here is from genome assembly GCA_933207985.1 of Pelobates cultripes. Taxonomy (NCBI): domain Eukaryota; kingdom Metazoa; phylum Chordata; class Amphibia; order Anura; family Pelobatidae; genus Pelobates; species Pelobates cultripes. The sequence continues at coordinate 12,519,797 of OW240925.1, forward strand.
CCGCAACCGACCCAGGCCGAGCTGGAACAATACAACCCCTAGCAATCGAGCAGCCGTGCACTCTGTACAAGCGGAACAGTATGGAACACCTGAGGCCGTTACTACCATGGAAGAACCTTTGGGGACACTACATGAGGTGAACCCCATTCAGGCCGCCTCAGATAACCAGCAGGGACACCGGCAGGAGGTACACATGGAGTGGAAAAAGGTACAAGGGCTACGTGGTTCTGGGGCTACCCTAACGATAGTCTGGAATCATCTGGTGCCTAAGACTAATCTGACTGGGGGCTGTGTCGCTGTACGGTTGGCGGGGGGAGCCATTTACAAAGTGCCCACTTCCAAGGTTCATTTGAATTGGGGAGCGGGGAGTGGGGCACGGGAATGTGGAGGTGGGGATGATGCAGGATTTGCCTGCTGACGTCATTTTGTGCAACGACTTGTGGGGAGCTGACTTCAGCTTTTGTTACCCAAGCCACCATGCAGGAAGCGTACCCTGTTGTGACCCGCCAACAGGCCCGCACCACAGTTCCACCTAACCACTCTGAGGCTCAGGTAAGCAATGAAATCTCCATGCCCGCTGTCATGCCCTGGGCAACACCCCTAGAATTTGGTTCTGAAGTGGTCCTAGACCCCTCCCTGCAGATATACAAAGATCGCATAGACAAAGACCAGGCAGGGCTTTGTAAAAACCTCCCAAAGATAGTAGTATGGGCCCCATAATGTGAACAGGCCTTCCAACAGCTCAAGGGGCTGCTGTACCGTCACGCAGAGAAAGTAGTGGCCAGATCCATACCCCTACCCGTTAAATAGTTAATAGTGCTTCGGAAGTATAGACTGGAATTATTACGCATCGCCCATGATATTCCCCTGTCTGGGCACTTAGGAATCAGCCGCACTAAGCACAGGCTGACCCAGAACTTCTTCTGGCCAGGTATCTCCCAGGACGTTAGACGATATTGCCAGACCTGTCATACCTGGCAGAGGGTAGGGAAGAGGGGAGACCGATACAAAGCTCAGCTCCATTCTCTACCCATAATTGAGGAACCCTTAACTAGGGTGGCGGTCGATATCATAGGACCCCTAGCAAAATCCAGCCCATCTGGCAAGAAATATGCCTTGACCGTGGTGCCTTGACCGTGGTGGATTATGCCACCAGATACCCTGATGCAGTGGCCTTGACGAACGTGCATGCGGAAACAGTAGCCGATGCCCTGATATGGAGCCCATTCCCACAATGAAGAATATTCTCCTGTGTGGGTTTCCACAGGAAATTATCCTGGATAGGGGCACCCAGTTTACCACTGAAGTCGCACACCAGCTCTGGAAGATATGTGGGGTACAACAAATCTTGAACTTAGCTTATCACCCCCAGTCTAATGGGCTCTGTGAACTGTTTAACGGAACACTCAAACAGATGATCTGTACGTTCATAGAAAGACTGGGAAAGGTTTCTAGCCCACTTGCTATTTGCTTATAGAGAAGTACCCCAAGAATCACTGGGTTCTCTCCTTTCGAACTGTTATTGTGAGAGTGAGGGGCCCCCTGGATTTAATCCGGGAACACTGGGAGGCAGAAGGAACTATTAATGGTACACCCATCGTACCCTATGTGCTGGAGTTTAGGGAATGCCTGGAGGTCCTAACCCAGACCATATGCGACAACCTCCAGGCGACCCAAGAACGCCAGCGCAGATGGTATGATAAGGGAGCCAGGGACCGCAGCTTTCAGGTGGGGCAAAAGGTATTGATCTTACCACAAGGACAAGCTGCAGGCTTCCTGGCAGGGCCCATACAAGGTGGTAGAACAGATCTGTGATACCACCTATGTGATCGGTCCGGCCACGGGCACGGCAGGCAAACTCATGCTCCATGTGAATATGCTCAAGCCATACCACGAGCGCACCGAAGAAGTAACCACGATCTGTGCACCTGTTGCTGAGGATTTCTATAATTTGCCACTCCCAGACCTCCTAGACCAAGAGGGCCAGAGCGGAGACCTGGGAGAAGTACAGTTAAGAAAGCGGTTAAACCCCCAGGAGCGAACCCAAGTCCAGCGGTTAATCGCAGAAAAAGGAGCTACTTTTTCCAATCTACCCGGATATATGCCATTAGCCACTCACAATGTGGAAACCCTAGAACAGACCCTCCTTCATCAAACCCCCTACTGCATACCAGAATGTGTCAAAGAAAGTATGCATAAGGAGATTGATAAAATGCTACACTTAGGGGTGATAGAACATTCTGAAAGCCTCTGAGTACTAGTACCGAAACGACCTGTTTCTGTGTAGATTACGAGAGGCTCAATGATAAAACAATCTCCGACGCTTACCCTATGCCCCCGATAAATGAGCTCCTAGACAAAATGGCCAGGGGCCAGTACCTTACCACGATAGTCCTGTGTAAAGGATACTGGCAAATTCCCCTAGCCGAGGACGCCATCCCCAAGTCGTGATTTGTCACCCCGTTTGGCCTGTATCAGTTTAAGGTAATGCCATTCGGGATGAAAAATGCCCCGGCTACCTTTCAGATTATGGTAGATTGACTACTGGATGGGTTTCAAGAGTACGCTTGCACCTATCTAGACGACATAGCCATTTTCAGCTACTCCTGACCCGAACACCTGATCCACATAGGAGCCATACTAGGCCGGATTAGGGAGGCTGGACTGACCCTCAAACCCAGTAAGTGCCATATAAGGATGGCAGAGGTTCAGTACCTAGGGCACAGGGTAGGAAGTGGACAACAGAAGCCAGAACCCGCTAAAATAGAGGCAGTCACCAAGTGGCCAACCCCCCGCACCAAGACGCAAGTCCTCGCATTCCTAGGTACCGCAGGGTACTATCGTAAATTTGTGCCCAACTACAGCACCCTAGCCAAACCCCTCACTGACGTAACCCGTAAAAACCTCCCAAAGATAGTAGTATGGGCCCCATAATGTGAACAGGCCTTCCAACAGCTCAAGACGGCGCTTATAAAATCACCTGTACTTTGTGCTCCTGATCCAACTAAACTCTTTCTCATCCATACAGACGCTTCTATGTTTGGATTGGGAGCAGTGCTGAGCCAAGTCGTAGCGGATGGCGGCGAGCACCCAGTAGCTTTTCTAAGCAGAAAACTTTTACCCAAAGAAGTAAATTGAAAATGAGTGCCTGGCTGTGGTGTGGGCCCTCAAAAAGCTACAACCCTATCTGTATGGGCAACCATTCACATTATTCACAGATCACAATCCATTGGTGTGGCTGGACAGGGTGGCCGGAGACAATGCCAGACTGCTGCGCTGAAGTTTGGCGCTGCAGCCTTTTGACTTTACTATCCACTACCACCCTGGGAAGCAAAATGGCAATGCTGACGGGTTATCCAGACAAACAGACATTGAAAAGTGATCAGTGGGTACTCCTCCGGACATCCCCAAGCTGATCCGTTGGGATCAGAGTGTGTATGCCGGCTTGGTTCTGGGGGAGCATTGTGGCAAAACAAGCCACTTAAGAATGTATTTTCATGTACCTGTTACTATACCTTTAAAGACTGTAAGAACCAAGGAATATCTGTATAAGCCTACTGTGCGAACAAGAGCATTCATATGCTGACGGCAAGAAAGCCACCAGCATTCATACAGTAGTTTCACGAACAGGGAATTTCACCCCTGTTCGTGAAACGAATTAACTAACAAATGGGAGACCAGACACAGGAGGTCGTGTGGCTCCCATTAAGTGTTGCAACAATGTTTCATTCTGTAATTATAGAGATTCAGGGTGGATGCCATTTGACTACCGACCACGCGGCGGTCGGATATCTTGATCCTTTGTTAGCCCAGGGGTATTTGGTCGTTGAACGCCTAGAACTAAAATCGGCTTCTCGACGGCACGAATACCGCTGGACTTCTAGGTCGTTCGGGAGCACCGGGCATTCGGTAGTTTGTTCCCCTAGGGACAATTAGCACTTTGAATGCGAATGTAAAATAACGTGATTCATGCGGCGTTCAGTTAGTTATGCGGGGATCCAAGAGGTAATTGCTCAGACCCCAGCTATCTACCGAACGTTCATTCATTTAAATAGGGTGAATAATGCCAAAATTACATATTTTTAAGTGAAATACTGGGTCTGCTGCATGGAGGGACTTAACTGAGTATCCCTCATGTACAGCAGTGCATGGTGGGAGAAATGTCCAGGTTGTTAAATTCCCCATGTAGTCCCCTACTGTACAACCCCTGTAATGTCAGTAGGGAAACCCCTTGTATGTGGAATCCCATAAATACTGTGACCTGTAATTAAAAGGTCAGTTGACTCCCATGTGTCGATTAGTTCTCAGGAAGGAATGATTTATAGAACGCTACTGTGACGGACCCGCTGGCACTCCGACCGAGTACCTCCGCCAATCGATGCTCCTAGTGCTTGCCGAGGACTTCAAGCACTCCAACCGACACCATCAGCACTGCAGACTTATCCCATCCCCCAAGCATGAGCCAAGGCTTCAAGAAAGGGTCAAGCAGGTCTGTTTTAATGAGCACACCAAGCAACAGCACTCACGCAGCAAAACAACTCCTCCTCAGAGTAAAACAAACTGACAGTTAAAGACAGACAGCGTTTGAAAATATGACAGTTATTAAGGGTTTTTAAACTGGTGTTCTTGGAGGGAGGGAATAAAACAGTCAAACTAAGTCCATAAAACAGGGCCCTTCCTCACACTCTGCATCCGAAGTGCATAGCAAAACTGCAGATCCTTTGTCAGAGCATTTAAAGGGCCAGAACCAGTCTAATAAAATCCACTATGCTCAAATAACATACAGTTCAAATACAGGCAATAATCAATGCAAAAGTCACTTGTGGCTGCTTGTGCCACAGCTACCAGGTTTATTACATGCTGTACTCATTTTGCTTGAAGGATTCTATGCTGTTCCTGTTACCCAGTGGAGATACTGTGGATTATACTACCTCTCCACTTCAAAAACAATATTGGTTTCACCAACCTAGTGTCTTTGTCAGCTCTCTGCACTCCAGTGCTTAGTCAGCCTGTTGCTTTTCTTTCTACACTCCCAGTGCTCCAAGCCATCCTTAACTGCTTTCCTTTCTGCAATCCCAGTGCTCCAAGCTAGCCTTGGCTGCTTCCTTGTGCACTCCCAGTGCTCCAAGCCAGCCTTAACTGCTTTCCTTTTTGCACTCCCAGTGCTCCAAGCCAGCCTTGACTGCTTCCTTCTGCACACTCAGTGCTCCAAGCCAGCTTTGACTGCTTTCATTGACTCTCTCACTGGAGAGGAAGCCAGCAACCCCCCTTTACCTGCCTAGCAGGGAGGGGTTTATTCCCACTGCTACAGCTGATTATTAGTGATGCACCGAACGGTTCGCTGGCGAATAGTTCCCGGCGAACATAGCATGTTCGCGTTCACCACGGCGGGCGAACATATGCGCGGTTCGATCCGCCCCCTATTCGTCATCATTGAGTAAACTTTGACCCTGTATCTCACAGTCAGCAGACACATTCAAGCCAATTAGCAGCACACCCTCCCTAGCAGACCCTCCCACCTACTGGACAGCATCCATTTTAGATTCATTCTCAAGCTGCATGCTTAGTGAGAGGAGGGAAAGTGTAGCTGCTATTGATTTGATAGGGAAATGGATAGTTAGGTTAGTGTATACAGTGTCCACTACAGTCCTGAAGGACTCATCTGATCTCTGCTGTAAGGACAGCACCCCAAAAAGCCCTTTTTAGGGCTATAACATCAGTCTGCTTTTTTTTTTCTGTGTAATGTAATTGCAGTTGCCTGCCTGCCTGCCAGCTTCTGTGTCAGGCTCACAGTGAATACTGTGCCCACTTGCCCAGTGCCACCACTCACTCACTGGTGTCACAATAGCTTGCATTTAAAAACCAAAAAAACTTTTTTCACTATTATAGATTGAATAGCAGTTAGGTGTCTCCAAGCGTCTGTGTGTCAGGCCTACAACGTGTACTCTGCCAACCTTTGCCGGTTCAAAGTGCCACTCTTATCTGGTGTCACAATAGCTTGCATTTAAAAACCAAACAATTTTTTCACTGTTATAGATTGAATAGCAGTTAGTTGTCTGCAAGCGTCTGTGTGTCAGGCTCGCAGCGTATACTGTGCCCACTTGCCCAGTGCTACCACTCACTCACTGGTGTCACAATAGCGTGCATTTAAAAACCCCAAAAACTTTTTTCACTATTATAGATTGAATAGCAGTTAGGTGTCTCCAAGCGTCTGTGTGTCAGGCCTACAACGTGTACTCTGCCAACCTTTGCCAGTTCAAAGTGCCACTCTTATCTGGTGTCACAATAGTTTGCATTTAAAAACCAAACAACTTTTTTCACTGTTATAGATTGAATAGCAGTTAGTTGTCTGCAAGCGTCTGTGTGTCAGGCTCGCAGCGTATACTGTGCCCACTTGCCCAGTGCCACCACTCACTCACTGGTGTCACAATAGCTTGCATTTAAAAAAAATAAATACAAATTTTCACTATAATAGATTGAATAGCAGTTAGTTGTCTGCAAGCGTCTGTGTGTCAGGCTCACAGCGTATACTGTGCCCACTTGCCCAGTGCCACTCACTCACTGGTGCCACAATAGCTTGCATTTAAAAACCAAAACACTTTTTTCACTGTTATAGATTGAATAGCAGTTAGTTGTCTGCAAGCGTCTGTGTGTCAGGCCTACAACGTGTACTCTGCCAACCTTTGCCAGTTCAAAGTGCCACTCATATCTGGTGTCACAATAGCTTGCATTTAAAAACAAAAATCTTTTTTCACTGTTATAGATTGAATAGCAGTTAGTTGTCTTCAAGCGGGTGTGTCAAGCCTACAACGTGTACTCTGCCAACCTTTGCCAGTTCAAAGTGCCACTCATATCTGGTGTCACAATAGCGTGCATTTAAAAACAAAAAACTTTTTTCACTGTTATAGATTGAATAGCAGTTAGTTGTCTTCAAGCGGGTGTGTCAGGCCTACAGCGTGTACTCTGCCAACCTCTGCCAGTTCACAGTGCCACTCATATCTGGTGTCACAGTAGCTTGCACGCATAGTACCACTAATCGAAAAAAAATGACAGGCAGAGGCAGGCCACCCCTACACTGCGCATTGGGTAAACCTGCTGACGGCTGCCAAGCATGGAATGCGTGGCTCTGCAGAGGAGTTGGTGACACCGCCAAGACTTGCAGGCAGGCCTGCTGCCACCTCCTCTACTCCTCCTATTCCATCCTCTTCCATAACCTCCTCGGCTGAGTCCTCTTCTGCTGCTGCGTCTTGCTCCACATCAATGGATAGGGGACGTAACAGGGATTAAACTGATAAGAATAGTACTACTTAACACACCACTCCTATCTGGTGGCACATTAGATTGCATGCGCAGTGCCCCAAATTTGAAGTAGGAGGACCGACCAAGCATCTTTTTCCATCTCCCGGTTCCTAAAATCGATGCCATATACACGTCCCCTGAGGGGACGTAACAGGGATTAAACTGATAGGAATAATACTACTTAATACACCTTATAATAATGCAGAGAGAGGCAACGCAGAGAGAGGAGTCTGAAGAAGAGGAGTCAGAGGAGGAAGGTGGCTTTGAGGAGGTGGAAGACCAAACACAGCAGGCGTCCCAGGGAGCTTGTTGTCACCTTTCGGGGACCCTTGGTGTTGTACGTGGCTGGGTGGAGGAAGAGACCTTCAATGACATCAGTGATTACAAGGAACGGGACATGGCTAGCTTGGTATCCAACCTTGTGCAAATGGGGAGTTTGCGGTTGTGCAAATGGACTGTTTGCGGTGCGTTAAACGGGGAGTTTGGTCTGTCACTGTGAAGCGGGCGTAACCCTCACACTACCTGATCGATACAACATCATACAGTAGGTCCCCCCCTGTGGCGAAACCAACCTCGCCACTGTGAACTGGAGAAGCCTGGTTGCTCGCCTGCTCCCTTTGGACTATGGCCCTGCAGGTTAAACCGTTTATTTCCCCTGCAGAAAGACTTATTTGTGTGATCCGAGTGCCATTCATCTAATAATGTGCACTCAGATCCCAGCTATCTGGGGATATGTGAAATGTCTGTGTGTTATGTGTAAATGTGACTTTATGTATTTTAAAGTGTTTTGTGTCTTTTTGCAACCATGTGCTTAATGGAGTCTTGTGTCTGTCCTGGGAGATAATTGAATTACTTATCTCCAGGATAGAAGACTCTGAAACTGGTTTGGGCCAGAAAGCCATGCTTCATTTAGTCACAAAGGACTTTTTACTAACTTTTGAACCCCTTGTCTGATTTGTGCCATTTTTGAATATGTTGTTCCCCTGAATGGATTGATTGTGAATATGTAATTTTATGTGAATGTGATGTATGGTTTTGGAGTTATGAAAGTTGGGTAGAAAGTATGTTTTAACTGTATGTATAATTGAGTTTCCTCTCAGGATAAGGGGAGGGAATATGTGGGATGTAACTGTGATGTGATTGGTTGTTTTGTAACGCCCTGTGGGCTGTACTATGTTTGTGGATTGGGAATAAAAGAGACTGTATGTGACAGTACAGGGAGTTCCTGTTTTAACCCTCAAAGTGAAGTGTCGTCTCATTATTGGGGGAAGGATTTATTGTATGCTGTTCCAGTTTGACTGCTAGGAGAGTAAACCTATTCGTAGGGTTCCTATTCAACTGTCTACAGCATTCATATGCTTGAGAGGATTCATATGCTTCTCCGGTTCGGTGGTTGTGGTGTCTGGTGGAGTGCTTGGAGTCCTCTGGAAGCGCTAGGAGCATCTTTCAACGGAGGTACCCAGTCGGGGTGCCAGGTGATCCGTTACATTGGTGGCAAGCGGCGGGATGGCATCCTAGTGCGAGGAGAAGCAGCTCGGAGACACCGGTAACGTGTGGAGTTGTGCAGCGTCCTTATCTTCAGCAACATAATGGAACCAGCAGTGGCTACAGCAAGCATGGCGTATAGCTACTCCGTACTAGAGTTTGGCACGATGGTAGGGTTGCACCTGAAGTTTTACGGACCCAATCCAGAGGAGAAATACGTGCGGTTCGTGTGGGACATGGTGACCCGGAACCTACAACACAGGGCGTTGAGGGAAGGCCAGTGGGCACGTTGGGAGAAACTCCAGCCACAGGTAGAGTGGGACGAGGAAGAAACCGAGGTGGCCGGTGGAGATGGGACCGAGGTCTCTCTACCGGCCCTACAGGGATGCTGGGCACCCGGCCCAGATCCCCAGCGGCAGTATGTTTTACAGGAGGGGAGACAGTCGGTCTCACTCCCCAGCGGCAGAATGTGTTATTGGAGGAAGAGACAACCGGTCTCCCTCCCCAACAGCAACCAGAGGTACCCGAGGTAGAGGACCTCATAGACTGGTCCTGGGAGGACCCCCTGCAGGCAGGTGGAGATGGGACCGAGATCTCTCCACCGGCCCCACAGGGATGCTGGGCAACCGGCCCAGATCCCCAACTAGAGCTGGAGTTACAGAAAGTGGAGAGCATCGACCTCCCCCCCCCAGCAGCAGCCGGAGTACCAGGGGGAGGTAAGTGATATTTCTCCTCCCAGCCAACTCCTTTGTTCCCTGACCCCCCAGCAGAAGAGCTGGCAACTGGGCAGAGCGCCGCTGGCCTCTGTCCTCCCTTGTTTCCTTCCCCTGAGCCTGACTTTCTACAGGCTGCCCCAGCGGAAGGTGCCGTCCTTCCTACCCAGCGGCAGTGCGTACCCCAGGGAGCTGATGGTGTCGTCCGTCCTCCCCAGCAGCAGTGTGTAACCCAGGGAGCCGAAGGTGTCGTCCTTCCTCCCCAGCGGCAGTGTGTACCCCAGGGAGCTGAAGGTGTCGTCGTCTTCCTCCCCAGCGGCAGTGTGTCCTGCAGGGAGCAGAGACCGTCAGTCTCACACCCCAGCAGCAGGACAAAATAATGAAAGGGGAGACAGCTGGTCCGCCTCTCCACCAGCAGAGAGAGTGTCAGGGAGAGGAGCCTGTTAACCCCTCTCCCCAGCGGCAGTTGACAGTCCAGAGAGAGGAGCTTGTTACACCCTCTCTCCAGCGGCAGCCTAACCCACCAAGGGGAGATGTTGAGCCCCGCAACTGTGCAGATGGGACCGTAGTCTCTGCGCTTACAGCCCAAGGGGTAGAGACGGTCGGTCCTGTTCCCCAGCCCCAGAGCTGTGTACCCAGAGGGGAGACGGTCGGTCTCCCCCTCCCACAACCAGGCTCCAATCAGGCTACTTCGGTGGTAGCACTGGCACCAGGGCAGAGTACCGCTGGTCTCTGCCCACTCAGCAACCCACCAAGGCAGTCTACCAGCTCCCCACACAGCCGTGGTGAGGCACCTGGACATGGACAAGTTGCTACTTTATCCAGGTGGAGTAAACATTTATTGTGGGTGGGCTGTACTGCTGTTTGTGCTTCGTGGGTGGGTTGCTGGACTAACCAGGGCACTGACCGGCAGGAGGTCAGATACCCTGTTAGTCTGGGGGCAAAGGGGAGAAGTGTGGCAAAACCGACCTCGCCACGTGTCCTTGGAGGGGGCTGCTTGCCCGCCTCTTGCCTTTGGACTATGGCCCTGCAGGTTAAACTGTTTATTTTCCCTGCAGAAAGGCTTATTCGTGTGATCTGAGTGCATTTCATCTAATAATGTGCAGTCAGATCCAAGCTATCTGGGGATATGTAGAAATGTGTGTTTTATGTACTAAATGTGTCAGTATGTAATTTTATGTCTTTTACTGTCTTTTTGTCTGCCATGTGGGTAATGGAGTTTGGCTCTGTCTTTGGAGATAATTAGATTCCTTCTCCAATTATCTCCAGGGCAGAAGGGAGGAAGCCAGGATGCATTGTGGGGATGTTTTACTTTTACTGTTTGAGCCAGGGGGAACAAAAGATACTTTTACTAACTTTTGAACCCCTGGTCTGATTCATGCCATTTTTTAATATGTTGTTCCCCTGAATGGATTGATTGTGAATATGTATTTTATGCGAATGTGATGTATATTTTGGGAGTTATGAATGTTGTGTAAAAACTGTATTTTCCCTACCTATGATAATTGTATTTTCCTGTGTGTACAGATAATTAGTTTACAGGTAGAGGGGAGGGCTATGTGTGGGATGTAACTATTGTGTGATTGGTTAATGTACGTTACTGTGTGTGTCCCTCCCCTTCATGGGGGCACCTAATAAAAAGGGCTGCAAGCTAGCAGCCAGAGAGTTCTATTTTTACCCTCAACTTGAGTCCTGTCTCTTATTGGGGGAATCTGCTACAAGGGATTGCTATACTAGGCATATTCCCTTGCTATAATCACTGAGCTCTTGTAAGAGCTTGTTCCTGCTTCGTTCTGAAGGGAGATAGCTGCAGCCTGCGGTGCTTATGGTGTCTGGTGGAGTGCTTGGAGTCCTCTGGAAGCGCTGGGAGCATCTTTCAACGGAGGTACCCAGTCGGGGTGCCAGGTGATCCGTTACGCCCCTCATTATTTTTATGGCCCCCACCCACCGCTCACGGTGGGGGCTGGGGGGAGGACAGTAGGTCCCCCCATTGAGATTTATGGCCCCCACCCACCGTGCAGGGGTGGGGGCTGGGGGGAAGGACAGTAGGCCCACCCTTATCCTTATTTACTGAATATTCCCCTGTATAACAATGTTTGGCATTTAGTGAATATTCCCTATTCTGCTCTGTGTCAGTGTGTATCAGGGATCCTTAGGATAGGTGTCAATCCATACCTGCCAAGTGACCCTATGTAGGGGGAACATTCCCTACTCTGCTCTGTGTCAGTGTGTATCAAGGATCCTGAGGATAGGTGTCAATCCATACCTACCAAGTGACCCTATGTAGGGGGAACAGTCCCTATTCTGCTCTGTGCCAGTGTGTATCAGGGATCCTTAGGATAGGTGTCAATCCATATCTGCCAAGTGACCCTATGTAGGGGGAACATTCCCTATTCTGCTCTGTGTCATAGTGTATCAGGTATCCTGAGGATAGGTGTCAATCCATACCTGCCAAGTGACCCTATGTAGGGGGAACAGTCCCTATTCTGCTCTGTGTCAGTGTTTATCAGGGATCCTTAGGATAGGTGCCAATCCATATCTGCCAAGTGACCCTATGTAGGGGAACAGTCCCTATTCTGCTCTGTGTCAGTGTGTATCAGGGACCCTTAGGACAGGTGTCAATCCATATCTGCCAAGTGACCCTATGTAGGGGGAACAGTCCCTATTCTGCTCTGTGTCAGTGTTTATCAGGGACCCTGAGGATAGGTGTCAATCCATATCTGCCAAGTGACCCTATGTAGGGGGAACAGTCCCTATTCTGCTCTGTGTCAGTGTTTATCAGGGATCCTTAGGATAGGTGTCAATCCATATCTGCCAAGTGACCCTATGTAGGGGGAACAGTCCCTATTCTGCTCTGTGTCAGTGTGTATCAGGGATCTTGAGGCTAGGTGTCAATCCATATCTGCCAAGTGACCCTATGTAGGGGGAAAGTCCCTATTCTGCTCTGTGTCAGTGTGTATCAGGGATCCTGAGGATAGGTGTCAATCCATACCTGCCAAGTGAGCCTATGTAGGGGGGACAGTCCCTATTCTGCTCTGTGTCAGTGTGTATCAGGGATCCTGAGGATAGGTGTCAATCCATATCTGCTAAGTGACCCTATGTAGGGAGAACAGTCCCTATTCTGCTCTGTGTCAGTGTGTATCAGGGATCCTGAGGATAAGTGTCAATCCATATCTGCCAAGTGACCCTATGTAGGGGGAACAGTCCCTATTCTGCTCTGTGTCAGTGTGTATCAGGGATCCTGAGGATAGGTGTCAATCCATATCTGCCACCTGACCCTATGTAGGGGGAACAGTCCCTATTCTGCTCTGTGTCAGTGTGTATCAGGGATCCTGAGGATAGGTGTCAATCCATACCTGCCAAGTGAGCCTATGTAGGGGGGACAGTCCCTATTCTGTTCTGTGTCAGTGTGTATCAGGGATCCTGAAGATAGGTGTCAATTCATACCTGCCAAGTGACCCTATGTAGGGGGAACAGTCCCTATTCTGCTCTGTGTCATTGTGTATCATGGATCCTTAGGATAGGTGTCAATCCATATCTGCCAAGTGACCCTATGTAGGGGGAACAGTCCCTATTCTGCTCTGTGTCAGTGTGTATCAGGGTCTCTGAGGACAGGTGTGAATCCATATGTCAAGGTGTCAATATGTCATATGTCATATGTCAGGTGTCAATCCATATCCATTGTGATTTAGGAATGTTAGGTGATTTATGCCCTTTATGGATTAAGACCAGACTCTGCATCAACTGTGTAATTTTCCATGGGAGTTTTGCCATGGATCCCCCTCTGGCATGCCACAGTCCAGGTGTTAGTCCCCTTGAAACAACTTTTCCATCACTATTGTGGCCAGAAAGAAAATTTCGTGTTCGCAACATCACTACTGATTATCTGCAGCTGAGCAGTGGGTTGGAAACCGTTCCAAAAAAACTCTGGCCTGGACCTTATTTCTCCCAGTTGAGTATAAACTGAGGAGTGGAGCATTGGCCCACCCTGCTCTCAAAATGTTTAAGGCCTCTCTGCCTTCACTTTATCACAAGGCATACATACATACTGACATCCATGCACACAAACATACGTTCATAATGACATGCAGACATACATTCATACTGACATTCATAGTGACCTCCCAGCAGCACTTGCACGTGAGGCTGAATTTTTTTATTTTTTAAAGGTGCCCGGTCACTCTATTACACGGCCACAGCACTGACCAGGCCCCTGAAGATATAGGTCCCATTGGGTGGCCCCAACAGCGTGCAGGCCCCGGTGCAAGTGCACTGACGGCAGTTCCGCCACTACACGTGGGGCCCGGGCGGCCGGGCTCCCCAGGGCCGCCGGGCCGTGACAGCCGTCATGGTTGTCACCCCCTGATGGTGGCCCTGATCCCACTCTCTTTCTCCAGAGAATTCAAGTCTTTCACTTTGATCTCTTCCCTCCAGCTATACTGTAACATTGTGAAAGAAGTGACTAGTTAGGTTAGATTTCTGGGTAGATTGGACAGGATAGGTCGGGAAAACACAAACTTCCATGGTTACACCTAGATGTTAATTACTCTGGTCTTCTGATAACATGCATGGAAAACTGGTTAGCAGGAGAACTGCTGGAGGGATGTAAGCTTTTGTCTTAGCTGGGTGTTGTAAAATGCAACTGAAACTTTGATCCTTATCACACTGTTATCAAGTAAATGACCCCAACTTGTGAAACCAGTCACATACACAAAAAAGTTATATACAATATTGCAGTTTTGCATATCAATGTCCTGGATAGCTCTGATCTGGGTGAACAACATATCCAAAAATCACCCAGATCAGGGCAGGGGTTCCCGAATTCCATGGAAGTCATATTTGACCAACCGCAAGCATGCCCTGTGGACATTGGGAACGGTTTCTTCCTCATCTCCTGTTTGCTTACCGAGAAGTGCCCCAGGCTTCCACCAGGTTCTACCCATTCGAATTCCTATATGGCAGTAAAGTTCGGGGACAGGAGAGGATGGAACCCCTATCATACCATACGCTCAGAGACCGGTTACAGGCCCTGACCGACTCAGTTTGGAAAAACCTACAAGTGGCTCAGAAACAACAGAAACGGTGGTACGATAGGGGGGCAAGAGATAGGATACTTTAGGTAGGGAAAAAGGTAATGGCTCTCTGGCCCTTTAAACAAAATAAGCTACAGGCAGCTTTGCAAGGGCTCTTTAAGATGGTGGAGCAGATTAGCGACACCACCTACATTGTAGCAAAATGTTCAGATGAGAGGATCAGATGGGCCTTTCATGTGAAAATGTTAAAACTGTATTTTGAATGTCCTGAGGCAGCTATCTGTGCCCCGTCGACAGAGGATAGTGAAGCGCTTCCCCTACCCGACCTACTGGCTGCCAACCCAGGTACCATAGAGCAGGTCGGACTAGGGGAAAAATTAAATCCCTCACCGCAATCGGACGCCAAACAGCTGCTCCAGCAATACAGAGAATTATTCTCGTCTCTACCTGGGTACACCTCGGCGGCAGTTCACCGGGTAGAGACCCGAGGAGAAACTCCATTGCGCCAACAACCCTACCGTATTCCTGAGGCAGTGTGGTCCAGCATGTGGAAAGAGATCCAGGAGATGTTGGAATTGGGGGTCATCCAGTCTTCCCAAAGTCCCTGGGCTTCACCTGGTAGTACTAGTACCAAAGCGAGATGGCACGACTCGCTTTTGTATTGACTACCGGAAACTGAACGACCGGACTGTAACGGATGCTTACCCCATGCCACGGATCGACGAGTTGCTTGATCGCATGGCAAGTGAGCACTTCCTAAATACCCTAGACCTGTGCAAGGTGTATTGGCAAATCCCTCTGGTGTGGATGCTATTCCCAAGTCGGCATTCATCACCCGATTCGGGCTATACCAATTTCGAGTTATGCCCGTTGGGATGAAGAATGCCCCCGATATGTTCCAACGGATGACGGACCGACTTCTAGATGGAATGCAGGACTTCGCATGTGCCTACCTAGATGATATTGCTATCTATAGTGGCACTTGGAAAGCCCACCTGATACACTTGGTTACGGTATTTGGGAAGATACAGGGGGCAGGCCTAACGCTAAAGCCCGAGAAGTGCCATGTAGGCATGGCAGAGGTACAATACCAGGGGCACAGAGTAAGGTCAGGCACAGAGTACGGTCAGGCAAGCAGAACCAGCTAAGATAGAAGCCCTAGCAAATTGGCATCAACCCAGCACCAAAACCCAGGTATTAGCGTTTCTGGGCACTGCAGTGTACTACAGAAAATTTGTCCCTGAGTAAAGCGCCCTGGCCAAACCCTTTACTGACTTAACTAAGAAGTCATTTCCCAAACAGGTAGTGTGGTCCCGAGGTGTGCAACAGCGTTCCAGAAACTTAAGGCAGCCCTGAGCACTGGTATTGGTGACCCCAGACCCTACTAAAAAAATTCTCATTCATACAGATGCCTCAATGTTTTGGCTGGAAGCCGTGCTAAGCCAAGTGGGGGATGATGGAATGGAGCACCCGGTGGCATACCTCAGCCGAAAACTACTACCCAGAGATGTCAGCTATGCCACCGTGGAGAAGTAATGTCTGGCACTAGTATGGGCATTAAAGAAGCTCCAACCCTATCTTTATGGTCGTGCTTTCACCTTACTAACTGACCACAACCCCCTCATTTGGCTCAACCGAGTCTCTGGAGACAATCCTTGTTTGCTCCGCTGGAGTCTGGCCTTACAACCCTATAAATTCACGCTACAATATCGCCCAGGCAAGCACAACGGAACTGGAGTTACAGCTGTTTTACCCAGACATCCCCAAGGCGACCCGACAGGGTCTAGGTGGGTATGCCAACCCATGGAACTAAGGGGGAGTAATGTGAATAAAAGAGACTTTCAATTCGTGACTTTATAAGGCCATTCATAAGTTTTATGTTTTATTAGTCGAACGCCACGTGGAAGAGAAAACGGCTGCCATATTGTGTGCACGAAAGGAGGCAGCAAGACTTTGTCGTCGAGTTTCTGGAACTAAAACCAGACACGAATTCCCGAACACCGCTAAAAACATATGAACGCCTGCTTCCTTTCCACGAACGGCTAGGAGAGCGCCATTCGTTAGTTTAGTTCCCACGAACAAGGGGAACAATCCCTCCTATGAGCCAGGGTGCTCCGTTCGTGCTTTCATTTGTTTATTTGACTTTATCGAAATAGACCGACCGTAAAATGAGACTACCATGCATTTTGAAAACCCCTGAATCGATCTGGGTGATTTTTGAATATGTTGGACACAGAGAAGGCCTATCAGGGGATATGTCATTTATGGGGATACCATGTGTCTTAGTGTATGTTTCAAGTTTTGGAGGAAAACCATAGACTTTATATGGGGTTATTGCATGTTTTGGGGTCCCTGTGATGTGTTTTATGATACTGTATTTTTCTTGCTTGTGATAATTATGTTAACCCATTGTGTGTCATAATTAGATCACAGACAGAGGGGCGGATTTTATGCATAATTGCTGGGAGTGTTTTCTGTAAAGTGTTATTGGTTGTTCTGTAAAACCCTGTGGGCAGTACTAAATTTGTGGATTGGGAATAAAAGAGGCTGTATGTGCCAGTCCAGTCAGTTCTGCTTGACCTCATGTATGTACGTAGTGGGGAATCGCGATGCATCCTAGCACAAATCTAAACCAATTTACCCCCCCCAATAACGACAGACCACTTAGTATGGATGAACAGGCCACAGCATTTATTATCACAAACTAAATTACTGCATAACACATCCATAACTTTATTAATTAAATCTCTTCTTTCTGTAACCAAAACGTTAGACATAAATAAGCATAAATTAACATATATACAATACACAAGATCCAGCGCACTCACCTATCCACTAAACAGCAACTTCAATGTTGAAAGATTTTATTTGTTTTTTTAAAAACACCTAATCTAGGCAAAAATAATGGGGGTTTAGTTACATTATATGATCATACATTGCATAAGCCTGCCACAACGTCAATGTACCCCCCCTTGTTTAACATATATACATATATAACTCCACCCATAGTGTTATACAGTGACCCAACCATCCTTGCCAATAAACATACAGTGGTTCCTAATCACCACTTCCTCTCACCTCCCCCTCGTCATAAAAATCATATATTTCCAATGCCCGCCATCAGCCGACCTTATCCACGCTCGATGGGCACGACACCTCAGGCAACCTAATGTTTAACCTTTTGAAGCAGGGGAGGTTGAGACCTAAAACAACTTGTTCATCTCATTCCATATACTTAAACGTAACTGTAGCGGATGGCACCAGACGACCCTACAAATAGACTGTATATATCTGCATTCGTGTATCTGCTGTATTTCCTATGTATTAAAAGAATTGTATTCATCTGATTGTTCGGTAGTTTCATTCCCTTAGTTTATTCGAATGAAACTACCGAACAACCAGACCTCCCCTGTGTGAAGTGTGTCCTCAATTACCCGTTGCAACATTGTTGCGAACGGGTAATTGAATAGTAAGTAGCCGTCCTTTGTTCTCGGGGGTGGCCGCCATTCGACAAACGAACACGTGGCGGCGGCCATTTTAAAACTCCCGAACAGCGGTGTTTTGCGTCGAGTGTCTGGAACTAAAATCGGACACTCGAGTAGGCGAACACCGCTGAGACCTCCACAGCCCTGGTCCGTTCGGTTCCAAACTACCGAACGGCCCCTCGTTCGGTAGATAGAAAATACCGAACGAGGGGATTCAGGCGAACCCTCCCTAGCCTCTATAGCTAGAGGTTTTCGTGTATTTTATTCCCTTATGCCAGGACCGACCGCAGGGCCCATTCACATGGAACCGGATTCGGCTATCTCCGTTCGTGCGGTCGGTCATTCTATTCCCTCCATACTTTTCCCGAACCCCTGGTCCGATCTGGGTGATTTTTGGATATGTTGGTCACCCAGATCAGGGCTACCAGGGGATGTATGATTTAAAGAGGTACCCCTACGTTTAGGGGTATATCCAGAAACGGGGGGAATTGGTGTGCTGGATGAGGGGATTATGATGCTGGCTGAGGGGAGGAATTGTGTGGGAGGTTACCAGGACAGGATTGGCTACTGTAATAATTATTGTAAATCCCTCCCTTGCATGGGAGCATGCTTTATAAGGAGACTGTGATTAAAGGCTAGTCAGTTATGCTCCTGAAACTGTGTGTCGTCCAGTTATTGGGATTGCTGTTGGGATATTGCTGTATTTTACCTGCTGGAAGTCCTGCCTGTGGATTTACTATTTACTTGTTCCTGAGTCCCACTTGGATTATAAGCGGAGATAACCTGGATACTATTGCATCTCCGCTACATTGGTTGGCAGCGCTGGGATCCAGACTCACAGAGGAACAAGCCTAAATGGAGTACGGATGGAGATTGATTTTGCCACACTAAAACGCTCCATGCTAAAAGACCTTCTGGAAGCAAGGGGTATACAAGCCAGCAATAAGACAAAAGCGGTACTCGTTACTGAACTGATGGTGGAGTACCGAATGGACGGCGATTCGGTTCCCGAACAGGGGAATTCGGGAGAAACACCGGAACAAAGGGAGTTCCAGAGGCAGGTACAATTTCGGCTGTCTTTCTATGGGGAACACCCTCCAACAGAGATTGTGTCAAAAACGATGACGGAGGTCCAGGAATTTATACTGAGGAGTCAAACTGCGGCCCCAGAACGCAGCTCTGCAGTAAATATGCCACAGGAAGGTAAGCCTAAAATACCGTACCAGGCTTTTAAAACATATGTGGAGGCAGAGGAAGATATAGACGCTTTCCTGCAAGATTTTGAGAGACTGTGTGCACTGCATAGAATCAGCGCAGAGGACTGGGTACCTATTTTGGCAGGGAGGTTAACTGGGAGGGCAGCTGAGGCATACCGTACTGTACCTAATGAAGAGATACGGAATTACAGCAAGGTGAAAGAAATTATATTGGCCAGGTATGCTATAACACCAGAAGCATACCGGCGGAGATTCAGGGATTTAAAGAAGGTGGAGAAGGACTCACACGCAGAGTGGGCATGCAGACTACAACGAGCAGTCTTGGGGTGGGTGCAAGCGAGCAAGGCACGGTCTATGGAGGATGTATTGCAAATGGTACTGCTGGAGCAATTTTATGAAGGAGTAACCAGCGAGGTACAGGAGTGGGTAAGAGACAGAAACCCTACCTCCCTTACCGAAGCAGCCAGGAAGGCAGATGAGTACCTGGATGCACGCAGGCAGCAAAAACCGGCAGCTCCAAAAGTACCTTTTAAAACCTTTGGGGGGAACAACTACACGCCAGCTTTACCAAGACCACTGCCACCACCCCCACCGCCCGCTGCACAGCCACGTTTCCGCCAGCCCACGTCGGGCCCGTGCCACCACTGCCAGAAATGGGGACACTATAAAAGGGAATGCCCCCAGCTGCGGGACCACTCCACCTGGATTCGCCCCGGCCCACCACCACCACCGAGAGCAGCCGCAGCCCACCACTACAAGGACATCGTGGCCACACCATATGGTTCAGCAGTTCCCATCACAACGGTAGAACAGTGGGAGGTACTGCACGAGGCGGATCCCGTCCAGGCTAATGCTGACAACCGCCAACATCACAGGCAGACCGTGTATCTGGAGGGAAAAGCCGTGTATCTGGTGACTCAGGAGCCACCATCACCCTGGTAAAAAGTCACCTAGTCTCAGACCAGGCTAAACTACCTAAGACTGTGGCCGTCAGGGTAGCCGGGGGAGCAGTATACCGGCTACCTACAGCAAGGGTACATTTGCATTGGGGAGCGGGGGCAGGGCATGTGGAGGTGGGGTTGATGCCGCAGTTACCGGCGGAGGTTTTGTTGGGGAACGATCTGGGGAGGCTCACATCTGCTTTTGAGCCCCAGACACCCACCACAGGAGAAGCTCACCCTGTGGTTACGCGACAACAGGCCCGCACCCAGGACTACAACACACTCCTGGAGGTTCAGGTAAGAGATCCTTCCCTTGACTGTGTTCCCTGGGCCCCTCCTAACGAATTTGCAGCTGAAGTAGTGACTGACCCCACCTTGCAGGTGTATAGGGACAAGGTGACAGCAGACACTCCTGGGGGGGAGGGCGAAAGGTTTATTTGGGACAAACAGCTGCTATATCGGGAGACGGACAAGAAGGTATCTGGGTCAGACCCGATTGTGATGAGGCAGTTAGTGGTACCTCAGCGGTACCGGGCGGAGTTACTACGGATAGCACATGACATTCCGCTATCCGGACATTTAGGGGTCAGTAGGACCCGATACAGGTTAACCCAAAGTTTCTTTTGGCCGGGGATTAGGCAGGAGGTGCGCAGGTATTGCAACACGTGCGATACCTGTCAAAGGGTGGGGAAAAGGGGGAATCGGCGCAAGGCCAAGTTACATCCCCTTTCCATAATCGAGGAACCCTTTAGCAGGGTAGCAGTTGACCTAATAGGACCCCTCAACAAAGCAAGCCCGTCAGGTAAAAGATTTATCCTGACCGTAGTAGATTATGCCACTAGATATCCAGAGGCGGTGGCCCTGACGAATATACAGGCGGAGACAGTAGCAGAAGCCCTGATGAAGATATTCTCCCGGGTGGGACTTCCCAGGGAGATTGTCTCCAATCAGGGCACCCAATTCACCACCGAAGTCACGCAGCGCCTCTGGAAGTTTTGTGACATTAAGCCGGTCATTAGTTCCCCTTACCACCGCCAGACGAATGGGCTCTGCGAACGTTTCAACGGTACATTGAAACAAATGCTCCGAACCTTCACAGAGACCCACAAGGACTGGGAGAAGTTCCTGCCACACCTCCTCTTTGCTTACAGAGAGGTGCCGCAGGAATCCACTGGGTTTTCCCCATTTGAACTATTGTTTGGCCGCAGGGTACGAGGGCCTTTAGATTTGATAAGAGAACATTGGGAGGGAGAACGGAGCACTGACGGTACCCCCATCATACCATATGTGTTGGCATTCCGAGACCGCCTTGAGGCCTTAACTCAGACGGTACGCGAGAATTTGCAGGCGGCTCAGACCCGCCAGCGCACATGGTATGATCGGGGCGCCAGGGACCGTAGCTTTCAGGTCGGGCAGAAGGTGTTAATCTTAAAACCTGTCCGACACGATAAGCTGCAGGCCGCCTGGCAGGGCCCTTATAAGGTGGTAGAAAAACGGTGTGACACCACTTATATAATCAGCTCGTGCGTTGGTACTGGGGGGCGACGCATGCTCCATGTGAACATGATGAAGCCCTACCAGGAGCGCTCTGAGGAAGTGACCGCTATATGTGTGCCTAACTCCGAGGAGTTTGACAGTTTACCCCTCCTGGATCTGCTGGGAGAGGGTCAGTCATCCGGGGACTTAGGGGAAGTCACCCTGGGGGATCGGTTGAGCCCACAGGAGCGGAGCGAGGTACAACAGCTGTTGAGGGAGAAGCAGGATATCTTCTCTAATGTACCTGGTTACACTCCTCTGGCCACTCACAGAGTCGACACCCCAGGGCAACTTCCCATGCGTCAGACCCCGTACCGCATCCCAGAAGCGGTACGGGCGAACATGCGCAAGGAGATCGATGCTCCAGCTGGGGGTGATTGAGCCCTCCGACAGCCCCTGGGCATCTCCGGTAGTACTAGTACCAAAGCGGGACGGCACGACCCGGTTTTGTGTAGACTACCGGAGATTAAATGAGAAGACGGTATCTGACGCCTACCCCATGCCCAGGATAGACGAACTCCTGGATCGGAACGCGAGGGGGCATTATCTCACCACGATTGACTTGTGCAAAGGGTATTGGCAAATACCCTTGGCGCAAGACGCCATCCCTAAGTCGGCCTTTGTCACCCCATTCGGCCTGTACCAATTTAAGGTCATGCCGTTTGGGATGAAAAACGCCCCGGCTACTTTTCAGCGGATGGTGGACCGCCTCCTGGATGGGTTCCAGGATTATACCTGCGCATACCTCAATGATATTGCCATTTTCAGCAATACCTGGCAGGAACACCTAACCCATATAGGAGCGGTCCTAGACAGGATTAGGGCCGCTGGTTTAACACTGAAACCAGCCAAATGCAGCATAGGCATGGCTGAAGTACAGTACCTAGGTCATCGGGTAGGATGCGGCAAGCAAAAGCCGGAACCCGCCAAAGTAGAGTCTGTAGCTCAATGGCCTACCCCTAGGACTAAGACCCAGGTGTTAGCGTTCCTAGGAACGGCCGGATACTACCGGAAATTTGTCCCGAATTACAGTGCCCTGGCCAAACCTCTCACCGACTTGACCCGTAAAAACCTACCCCGCCAAGTAACCTGGACCCCGGAGTGTGAACAGGCATTTCAGTTGTTAAAAGATGCATTGACAAATGCCCCTGTCTTGGCAGCTCCCAATCCAACTAAACGTTTTCTTGTCCACACAGACGCTTCTATGTTTGGATTGGGAGCAGTACTGAGCCAAGTCGGGGCCGATGGCGGAGAACATCCCGTGGCTTACATCAGCCGGAAACTGTTACCTCGAGAAGTAAGCTACGCCGCCATCGAGAAGGAATGCCTGGCTGTGGTGTGGGCCCTGAAGAAATTACAGCCATATTTGTACGGACAAGCTTTTTCCCTGCTCGCGGATCACAACCCGTTAGTATGGCTAAACCGGGTGGCTGGGGACAATGCCCGGCTGCTGCGCTGGAGTCTGGCGCTGCAGCCCTTTGACTTTAATATCCAGTACCGCCCGGGTAAACAGAATGGAAATGCTGATGGGTTGTCTCGACAAACTGACCTAGAGAAATGATCCGTGAGCCTCCCCGGACATCCCCAAGCCGATCCGTGTTGGATCAGACTGTGTATGCCGGCTTGTGGGCAAGGGGGAGCAGTGTAGCGGATGGCACCAGGCGACCCTACAAATATACTGTATATACCTGCATTCGTGTATCTGCTGTGTTTTCTATGTATTAAAGAGAATTGTATTCCTCTGATTGTTCGGTAGTTTCATTCCCTTAGTTTATTCGAATGAAACTACCGAACAACCAGACCTCCCCTGTGTGAAGTGTGTCCTCAATTACCCGTTGCAACATTGTTGCGAACGGGTAATTGAATAGTAAGTAGCCGTCCTTTGTTCTCGGGGGTGGCCGCCATTCGACAAACGAACACGTGGCCATTTTAAAACTCCCGAACAGCGGTGTTTGCCGTCGAGTGTCTGGAACTAAAATCGGACACTCGAGTAGGCGAACACCGCTGAGACCTCCACAGCCCTGGTCCGTTCGGTTCCAAACTACCGAACGGCCCCTCGTTCGGTAGATAGAAAATACCGAACGAGGGGATTCAGGCGAACCCTCCCTAGCCTCTATAGCTAGAGGTTTTCGTGTATTTTATTCCCTTATGCCAGGACCGACCGCAGGGCCCATTCACATGGAACCGGATTCGGCTATCTCCGTTCGTGCGGTCGGTCATTCTATTCCCTCCATACTTTTCCCGAACCCCTGGTCCGATCTGGGTGATTTTTGGATATGTTGGTCACCCAGATCAGGGCTACCAGGGGATGTATGATTTAAAGAGGTACCCCTACGTTTAGGGGTACATCCAGAAACGGGGGAATTGGTGTGCTGGATAAGGGGATTATGATGCTGGCTGAGGGGAGGAGATGTGTGGGAGGTTACCAGGACAGGATTGGCTACTGTAATAATTATTGTAAATCCCTCCCTTGCATGGGAGCATGCTTTATAAGGAGACTGTGATTAAAGGCTAGTCAGTTATGCTCCTGAAACTGTGTGTCGTCCAGTTATTGGGATTGCTGTTGGGATATTGCTGTATTTTACCTGCTGGAAGTCCTGCCTGTGGATTTACTATTTACTTGTTCCTGAGTCCCACTTGGATTATAAGCAGAGATAACCTGGATACTATTGCATCTCCGCTACAGTAACCACTCAAACTCAATTGACAAGGACATACCCCCGCCACAACCCCGCTGTTTTACACCTAAAATCAGCGGGGGACCCCACCATAACCAGCCATGGCCTGTTCCACCACTTTTTGCAGCGCTAGATTAACATAGGCCTAGTCCGACCTCCAGCAAGCGCACCCATCACTTCGAGATAACCATGCCACATCCGGCCCAACCCTAAAGGCGAACCAAAAATCCCCCAAGACCCCGTAGCAAACCTAGAAACCCAGGTACCCCCAGGAGAAGGGAGAGCTGACCCCGTACGAGGAGGAGCCACACCCCCATCATGTATCTGGTGCCAGACCACTGAACCTTTGATCCCAAAGGCGTAAGATCCAACCACTCGCCCCCCGCCTCCTGGCCCAAATTACATGAGCATCCCACATCCCTATTCCGGGGGGGGGGGGAAACCGTAACCGCAGAGAGAAATTCATTCGGAGACCGGCAGGGTGAACATAAGGAACCAATCATTCGAGCCCTCTGAACCATTGGCGCAGGCACGCTGAGCCTGGCGACATCTGTAGCCGCCCCTAACCGGAATGAATGCCCCTTGAACTCCCCACCATCCTTATCCAGGAATTCGAGCCCCAAGTGGAATACCCCCACAAAATGGACGTAGGAGAGAAAACCCGTCTCAGAGAACCAAACAGGGGGTGAGTAAGCCAAATAATCCAGGGGACGGAATAGCACTCACCTAAGGAAAACAGGACAAATGACGGAACCCAGCACCGCCCCTGATCGGAACGGCATAATTCAAACTATCCTGGGAACCAAGTACATCATGTTAGGAGCCTAACTATTACCCTGTGCACTCCATCTACCTCAGGAAAATGCGGAAGGGCCAGGTTATGTCAACGCTGCAACGTGCAAGAAATTAACAAATTCCATTAATGAATCAGCCAACCGCTACCAACTCACCCTCCCCAAAGTCTACAGCCGTCGAGCGGTGAAACCTGAAGGAAGTCCATTCCGATGCGCACTCAAACCCCCAAAACACCCCCCCACCTGCAGATGACCGAACATGAACGGGAAGCCTTGCAAATCAAAGAACTCACTAAGGAGCCCCCAATGCCCCTAAGGGACGGAACCAAACATGTAGACAAGCAGTCCAATCCTGGAGCCCCCCCAAGGAAATGCTCCTATCTGGCCCGAGCACTCACACCTTCCTGTAGCGGGTCCCACTCCGCCTCAAAGACCGACACACAGACCAGCTGTCTGTAACCTCCAGCTAACCAGACACTTCCCAGACTCAAACGGCACCGCAGCCAGAGCACCACCGGGGTGGAGGACCCCGTCACATGATAGACAGCCTGCACCACCCTAAGATTGTTGCAACAGAAGAACCACCCATCAGCTCATGAGTAGGGAACCCCACACCTACCATGCCCCCAGAATGGGGCAGAGCTCCAAGACAGCCAGAGGCTGCAAGAGCCCCGATGATTGCAAGCTTACTGGGCAAGAGTCAGCACACCATGGAGAGCCCAAAATGGCCCCAAACCTGCCGCAGTGGTAAATAGGCAGAAGTCAGTTGAAGGGACCTACGGGGCCTGTCAGCACAAGCTACCAGTCAGGGGCAACCGACGTTCCCCCGCCCTGAAATCAATCCCACTATACAGGAAACTACAGCCCGTATCCCGACCCACGGTTACGTCATGGGCCACGGAACTCCGAAACACTACCCCAAGAAAACGCCGCGCGGACGTGTGACCCTGACGGCCCCACACAGAAGCGACAATGGGAGCAACCCTTGTGGAGGCACATAGCCACTCAACACCGACTGTCAGAAAATACAGCCTGGAATACAATAACCTGCCGGGCGCATCGGCAGCCGCCGGGCAGCCAATTCCACAGTTGCCGCCATCAGCAAGGCCCCCGGGCCCCGCAGCCCTAACCCTCGGACTGCTGCATCATGCCACAACACCCCATACCTAACCCCTCATAGGGAATGACAAATAAGTAAATAAGGAATCAGGTGAAATCGCCCCTGCGCTCCTCCATGGGCCCCATCCAGGGGGGGGGAGACACCATAAACATTCGGGAGGTAAGCTTATCAAGCCTCTTGGTAAGCCGCTCCCGCACCACCCGATTGAATTCTCATATGGACCGAAGAGGGCCTGCATGTAGAGCACCCATGTCCCTTATCCCGACAGATCGCCTGCATGAAATGTGGGAGACGGGATGGGCAACCCGAGCCCTCGTGCTAGAACGACACGAGGCCACTTACCATGACTGTCGGTGAATTTCCAACCACCACCTAGCCTCTGGCTGGGGGGCCAGTGAAAGGGAGGGTGTTCCCCCACCGCCACAAAATGACAAAAACGCGCCGTACTGAGGCGCCGGGCGAGACATAAGGAAAACCATCTGGTCCCAGGCCAGAAAGGGTCACACGTCTACCGTGGATGAAAGTGCAAGACGTACCTCCACCAACCCAGCTCACCCTAGGGACGACACGCATCCCAGAGAGTGTCCTGACAGCAGAACAACGCAAGCATTCTCGGGGAGCCCTCCCCCGACAATGCTACCCATAACCTTCGATGCCCGGACACAATTCCCGTGCGTCATGGGGGTGTATCAGAGTACTTTTTTTTTATTATATATATCCCTCACCAAGGGACCCTCAGTGGCAGAAGGGAATCCATCGCCAATAAAACCTTCCCCAATCTGCTCCGTAGTATTTCGTTACAAGCACCAGCCAAGCGGGCTATATGCACGCATCAGCAGCGCCCCGAGCCACACGAAACGCGCGCTATTAGCTGCGCAGGACGCAGCAGGAAACTTAATTCATTTATTTTTTTATTTTTTTTATTACCGAATTATGAAACCAACAGTGAAAAAACACACTTACACGTGAAAAGACTGGCGCTCCAACCACAGCACCGCAGGCACAGGAGGTAAAGTAAACAGACATGAAAACCAGGGTTCACTGTGTTCATCCCACGTGTTCCAGGCGCCCCCTGTAACAGCAGCCAGGATCTGTGAGAAGAGCAGAGGTGAGCCCACGCTCCACACCAGGAGGCAGCCGAGGTAAGTGACCAGCAGGGGACACACACACATAGAATAGGGACACACACACACATAGAATAGGGACACACACACATAGAAAAGGGGACCATACAGCCAGAGTGGGGAGACACATAGAGGAAGGGGCACATAGAACAGAGACACACGGGGGGGGGGGACAAGTCAGAGAGAGAGCACGGGAAGGAGAGGAGGGCAGAGGGGGACCCTCCAGGAACAAGGAGCCCACCAAGGAGGGAAAATAAACTGGGGGGGGGCCCTTCACACAGCCCCGCCGTCCCACGAGCCATGGGGGGAGTAGAAACGGCAGCCAGGCGACCGCACACCGTCGGTAGCATGCGGCCCGCCTTCCACTGCCCTGGCCGTTGTTGCAGGCCGGGTGTCTGGAGCCGCTGATCCTCAGGAAAGTTGCAGGCTCCAGACACGCAGGCCTGCTGATGCCTCGGGCCCAGGCTCCCACCTCAACCGGGCCCGGGGAGGAGTGACAGGGTACCCCCTGTGGTTGCAGGGTACCCTCAAATGAACCTGTGCCCCCCTAATGCCAGCCCCCAGGAGCAGGGGCCACAGGGAAGGCCCCAGAGGGGCCCAGGCTGCGGGGGGGGAGCACCCACACCGGCAGCCATCATGGGAGAGGGGAGAAGGGCCTCAGGGAAGGCCCAGAGGGGCCCAGGCTGCGGGGGGGAGGAACCCACACCGGCAGCCATCATGGAAGAGGGGAGAAGGGCCACAGGGAAGGCCCAGAGGGGCCCAGGCTGCGGGGGGGGGGAGCACCCACACCAGCAGCCATCATGGGAGAGGGGAGCAGGGCCACAGGGAAGGCCCCAGATGGAGACAGGCTGCGGGGGGAGCACCCACACCGGCAGCCACCTCAGGGGAGAGGATCCAGGAGAGGATATCACCTGAATCAGGAGTC
The DNA here is from genome assembly GCA_933207985.1 of Pelobates cultripes. NCBI lineage: Eukaryota > Metazoa > Chordata > Amphibia > Anura > Pelobatidae > Pelobates > Pelobates cultripes. The sequence goes on from OW240925.1 coordinate 12,548,147, forward strand.
GCCGGCCACCATCCACGCTGCAGCAGCTCTGAGGGAAGCTAGTAGGCCTCACCCTCCATCCCTCAAGCTGTGTAAATCTGCAGGCCCAGGCAAACAGGAGCAGGAGGACAGGAAGCTGTTTGCTGGCCCGAATCTCAAGTGGCACTGAGGTAAGACCTCCCCCACGCTAACTTACACAGAACATAATCCCACCCACACACTCTTTTAAACCGATCCCATGCATCTATCCCCACACTCCTACATGTGCCCTTGTCCGCATAGCTGCGCTATCTCCCCAGGGCCTAAACGAAGTGTCGTCTCTTTATTGCGGGAATTGGATTGTATGCTGATTGCCAGGAGTGTAAGCTGATTGTATGCTTTTCCTGTTCAGCTGCTTACAGCATTCATATGCTTGAGAGCATTCGTATGCTTCTCCGGTTCTGTGGTTTTGGTGTCTGCTGCAGTGCTTGGAGTCCTCAGGAAGCGCTAGGAGCATCCTTCAATGGAGGTACCCAGTCGGGGTGCCAGGTGATCCGTTACAATGAACTTCATATCTGAGAGTCATATAGAAGTGTCTAATACTGCGCTTACAGCACAGTGGTAAACATTCTTATTTTCTGAGTGCTAATCTGCTAAATAGTACATTTGTGGCCTGCGGTGCACTTCATATCTGAGAGTCAAATAGAACCGTATTATCGTGTGCGTACAGCGCACTTGTAAAAATTCGCATTTTCTGGGTGCTAATCTGCTAAATATTACATTTTGGGGCCTGCTCTTCATATCTACAAGTCATGCTACAACAAAATTAAACAAGTTTTAAAATATGTATGGGCCAACCGTGTTTTACTGGTTACATTCATGACTACACACTCTGGTGAACAGGACCTTCATGTAGTGTGTTCTTTTTTAAAAAATCATACAGCATCATTTCATGTGCTTTTTAGATGTCATTTTGTGAATTACCAATTTTTGTGTAGCCTGATTTTTTTTTTTAAAGTGAAAAATAAGTGTTATTGTGATTGCTTCATATACAAAAGCATTAATATACAGTTCTATATTGTGTAAAGACACAATTACAAAGTTAAAAACCAAACACTAAAACAACGTGTCAGACAATCTACCTGTGCATGGCTAGTGTGATACGATTAGTCTACATCTTAAAAATGCAAGATGTAGCAAGTTTTTTTTTTGCAAATGGAACTTGGATTCAAATTTACTACATCGGTCACTTGTAATATTGTTTAACACCTACAACACTTGTTACACAGATTTAAGTGATAGAAAACAGATTGATATTTTCTACACTAGAAACTACCAGATAACAAGCTGCTATATTTAAACCAGTGATTAATAGCTAAGAGATACTTCAACAATATTGTAATTCTGGGGCAATGCCCTCACAAGTCAAACTGAGAGGTCAGTTTATAGAGAAAACTGTTGCCTGGATACAATTCTAAAACAATTTCCATATGTCCTTTGCAGACTTTACATGCTGGAAAAACACAGGTGCCAACTGCTGTGGCTTTCTGCAGTGTGCATACCGGCAAGGAGGGCAGGGTTGAGGAGTGGGTGGAAGATGATGTGGAGGATGATGAAGTCCTAGACCCCACATGGAATCAAGGTCATGAGAGTGACGTGTGCTGTTTGGAGGAAGCGGCGCTGGTCGCACAGAGGCACCAGCACAGCATAAGAGGGAGTAGGGTGCAAAAGCGGAGCGGCCGTCCCCTAGCGCTCGTCGACATGTCTTGGCTCGAGAATTACCAGTTATCCAAGTAATACATGTAGCGATCAAAGGATCCAAAATAGACTTGAGCGAACCCAAACTGCAAAGTTCGGGTTCGTACCAGATTTAACAATCCATTCGTAGTTTCACAGTGAGGTGGGCAGTCCGGTGACCAGGACCCAGACACTGTCTGGGCGGCGGACGGATGACCGGGACCCAGTATGCCTGATGTTGAAGTTAGGAGTCACAGTGTGGAATGGATTAGCAGGGTCTGGTGCAGGGGAACCGCATGCCCCCTGGTGTTGAGCACCAGCGTTTGTGCGGCCACATACCAGGTCCCTGATGCAGCTTCAGTAAAAAGAGTACTTGATACCAGAAGCCATAACCAGACTGATCCGCAACTTGGAACAGGATGTGACATTCACTGTAGCAGCTGTGCACGCTTTTGGCGTTGTCACCCTGCTGCTGCTCTCCTGTCTGCGCTGCAGCGTAACTTTGGCCTTCCAACTCACTGCCTCATGAGACTGTGCGAGCAGCTGCAGCACGCATGGGTCAGTGGCTCTGCACCAAACTTACCTCCAGTTGATCAGAGTTAAAGGATTTCAAGTGGTCTCTAAAGAGTCATGTATTGTTATTTGTCGTCACTACCTTCCTGTGTCGGGAGTGGGTCATTTGTGTCTCTGCTGCCTTCCTTGCATGTGGTAGCTGTTTCTCAGGGTCCCTGTATGGAATGGAACCCTGATTCCCTGTTACCCATGGTCACCATGGTAGGCACAGAAACTGGCATCGAGAGTTGATATGGATGATGTGGCGAAACCAACCTCGCCACTGTGAACTGGAGAAGCCTGGTTGCTCGCCTGCTCCCTTTGGACTATGGCCCTGCAGGTTAAACCATTTATTTTCCCTGCAGAAAGGCTTATTCGTGTGATCTGAGTGCCATTCATCTAATAATGTGCGCTCAGATCAAAGCTATCTGGGGATGTGTAGAAATGTGTGTTTTATGTATTAAATGTATCAGTATGTAATTTTATGTCTTTTACTGTCTTTTTGTCTGCCATGTGGGTAATGGAGTTTTGCCTCTGTCCTGGGAGATGATTAGATTCCTTCCCCAATTATCTCCAGGCCAGAGGGGAGGGATTGTGAGGCATTGTGGGAGGTAACTCATGTGTGATTGGTGTATTGTGTAATTGTTGTAAATCCCTCCCTTGCATGGGAGAATCCTTTATAAGCCTGTTGTGTGAATAAATCAGGGTAGTTCCTGTTTAACCCTCCAAGTGAAGTGTCGTCTCATTATTGGGGGAAGGATTCATTGTATGCTGTTCCAGTTTGACTGCTAGGAGAGTAAACCTATTCGTATGGTTCCTATTCAACTGTCTACAGCATTCATATGCTTGGGAGAATTTATTTGTTTCTCCGGTTCGGTGATTGTGGTGTCTGCCAGAGTGCTTGGAGTCCTCAGGAAGCGCTAGGAGCATCCTGCAACGGAGGTACCCAGTCGGGGTGCCAGGCGATCCGTTACAATTGGTGGCAAGCGACGGGATCATTCCCACAGCCCAGAAGGACAGCTACAAGGTAACACCATCCCCTGGACTTACAAATGGAGGGCAGCAGGGCAAGCATGGCACCCAGCTACACTCAGGAGCAGTATGACAGAGAATTTACCACGCGGATGGCTTTCTTTGGACCCAACCCCCTGGAGAGATGCGTGCAGTTCGTAAGGAGCCAGGTAGACGAGTACCTGCAGTGCGTTACGGGGACTCAAAAGGGTACCCCAGGGAGCTGAAGGTGTCGTCCTTCCTCCCCAGCGGCAGTGTGTGTCCCAGGGAGCAGAAGGTGCAGTCCTTCCTCCCCAGTGGCTGTGTGTATCCCAGGGAGCTGAAGGTGCCGTCCTTCCTCCCCAGCGGCAGTGTGTGTCCCAGGGAGCTGAAGGTGCCGTCCTTCCTCCCCAGCGGCAGTGTGTATCCCAGGGAACTGAAGGTGTCGTCCTTCCTCCCCAGCGGCAGTGTGTGTCCCAGGGAGCTGAAGGTGCCGTCCTTCCTCCCCAGCGGCAGTGTATATCCCAAGGAGCAGAAGGTGCAGTCCTTCCTCCCCAGCGGCAGTGTGTACCCCTGGGAGCTGAAGATGTTGTCCTTCCTCCCCAGCGGCAGTGTGTACCCCAGGGAGCTGAAGGTGCTGTCCTTCCTCCCCAGCGGCAGTGTATATCCCAGGGAGCTGAAGGTGCTGTCCTTCCTCCCCAGCGGCAGTGTATATCCCAGGGAGTAGAAGGTGTAGTCCTTCCTCCCCAGCGGCAGTGTGTACCCCAGGGAGCTGAAGGTGTTGTCCCTCCTCCCCAGCGGCAGAATGTCCTGCAGGGAGCAGGGACTGTCAGTCTTGCCCCCCAGCCGCAGGACAAGATAATGAAAGGGGAGACAGCTGGTCCCCCTCTCCACCAGCAGAGAGAGTGTCATGGAGAGGAGCCTGATACCCCCTCTCCCCAGCAGCAGTTTACAGTCCAGAGAGAGGAGCTTGTTACACCCTATCTCCAGTGGCAGCCTAACCCACCAAGGGGAGATGTTACACCCCCCAACGGTGCAGATGGGACCGTAGTCTCTGTACTTGCAGCACAAGGGGTAAGGACGCTCGGTCCTGTCCCCCAGCCACAGAGCGGTATATCCAGAGGGGAGACAGTCGGTCTCTCCCTCCCACAACCAGGCTCCAACCAGGCTACTTCCGCGGTAGTACTGGCACCAGGGCAAAGTACCGTTAGTCTCTGTCCACTCAGCAACCCACCAAGGCAGCCTAACAGTTCCCCACACAGTCGTAGTGAGGCACCTGGACATGGACAAAGCTCTCCTCTACCCAGGTGTAGTAACCAGTTATTGTGGGTGGGCTGTACTGCTGTTTCTGTTTTGTGGGTGGGTTGCTGGACTAACCAGGGCACTGACCGGCAGGAGGTCAGATACCCTGTTAGTCTAGTTGGTAAAGGGGAGAAGTGTGGCGAAACCAACCTCGCCACTGTGAACTGGAGAAGCCTGGTTGCTCGCCTGCTCCCTTTGGACTATGGCCCTGCAGGTTAAACCATTTATTTTCCCTGCAGAAAGGCTTATTCGTGTGATCTGAGTGCCATTCATCTAATAATGTGCGCTCAGATCAAAGCAATCTGGGGATGTGTAGAAATGTGTGTTTTATGTACTAAATGTATCAGTATGTAATTTTATGTCTTTTATTGTCTTTTTGTCTGCCATGTGGGTAATGGAGTTTTGCCTCTGTCCTGGGAGATAATTAGATTCCTTCCCCAATTATCTCCAGGCCAGAGGGGAGGGATTGTGAGGCATTGTGGGAGGTAACTCATGTGTGATTAGTGTATTGTGTAATTGTTGTAAATCCCTCCCTTGCATGGGAGAATCCTTTATAAGCCTGTTGTGTGAATAAATCAGGGTAGTTCCTGTTTAACCCTCCAAGTGAAGTGTCGTCTCATTCTTGGGGGGAATTTGACTGTATGCCGATTGCCAGGAGTGTAAGCTGTTCTTAGGGCTTTTCCTGTTCGGCTGCTTCCAGGGTTCGTGTGTTTCCTGTTCGGGAGTTGGGGATTCGTACAGTTTGGAGTTCGGGAGATTGGTAATTGCAGTAGCTGCTGGTCTATGGGAAAGGGGATTATCGCCTAAACGGTTTTTATCCTCTTGTGAGAGAAACGGTCCGTTACAGATGACATCCGCATGCAAAGTCGCTGCCACGGGGTTGTGCGATTTGCTCGAGGTTCTCTAGAGTCAACATAGTTCCTGCGCAACTATAATGTCAACAGCTACTCTGCGGAACAGAGTTGTCTTTTTTTATATGTCCCAATATATATATAAAAAAACAGTGTTGGCTACCTCATCCTCCTCCTCCACAGCCACGGTCACCACCTCCTCAACCCATGGGTCACTTAGTATAAACTATATACACAATAGCAGAGGCTTGTGAAGGCCTTTTCTCAATGCATCAGGAGTTGAGCATTTCTCCATGCATCAGGACTGCAAGAAATGCACCGCAGGCTGCAAATGTTTCTTTTTTTTTATATGTCCCAATTTTTTGGGGGCTACCCTAATAAAAAAAAAAAAAAAAACAGTGTTGGCTACCTCCTCCACCGCTGCTTCCACCTACACCGCCACGGTCACCGCCTCCTCAACCTATGGGTCACTTAGTATAAACTATGTAAACAATAGCAGAGAGGCCTTTTCTCCATGCATCAGGAGTTGAGCTCAGTTTAAACAATGAAAGAGAATACCCTGCACTCCAACACTCTCTCAAATGGATAATTCTGGTGATTCTCCTGACAGCCATGCTTTAGATTTTGATTTATGTTCTTCTAAAGCTAAAATCAAAGATTCCATCTAGTGCAATTTTATGGCTCAGCTGTATTTTTAATTTTTATGTTATTTTAAGTGATTTCCTTATCCACAATTGTTTGCAGGGCACTTGTCCTACTCTTACCCCCATTTAATTTGCTTTTGCTGCTCTCTAGCTCTTTCCTGGACTTTATTGTGGCCAAAAGTTCGGGTCCCGATTGACTTCAATGGGGTTCGGGGTCAAGTTCGAGCCCGAACCCGGACTTTTTTTCAAAGTTCAGCCGAACCCGCCTGACCCGAACATCCAGGTGTCCGCTCAACTCTAGCTATAATCACGAAGGCTCAGTAGTTCAGGAGGAATAGTCGAACAAGGAACCATAACTATTAGCGTTTGTACTTTTGAATGTTAAGGGACAGAGGAGAGATTTGGAGACAGACACTGCACCATCATATAATGACAGAGAGGCTGACATTATGACATGTTCAGGAGAGTATGTTAATCTATTAATGATATTTTCAAGCATTCAGTTTAATCTTATAAACTCTGTTATATATAATTTTAATGGATTTTATTTGTCTATATTTATATTTTTATATTATAAATATATAAAAGACACAACTTTATTGCTTCCAAGGCAATCCTTATATTATATTGTATTCTCAATTATGTATATATGTTAAATAGAGGATCTCTTACTAACTATATAAAATTTTGGCTAAGATATCGGTATTGTAAGCCCCGCTACGTTTTATGCTTTAAGACGTTATAGTGGTAAATAAGGGACCCAGCCACAGTTACAATTGCTCTGCTCCCCTTTGTGGCAAAACTAGCCACTTAAAACTATAATTGTATGCAGTGGCGTACACATGACCCATGGGGCCCCGGTGCGAAAATTGATCCGTGGTTAATCCAGCCTCTAGTGGCTGTCTCACTGACAGCCGCTAGAGGAGCACACTGAACGTCCATAGGAAAGCATTGAGTAATGCTTTCCTATGGGTGGTTTGAATGCGTGCGCGGTCGCATTCGGAGCTGAGAGGCTGAGGGATCCCCAGCGCCAAGGGAGTCCGGCGCTGGAGAAAGGTAAGTGCTGAAGACACGCATACACACTAGCTAACAGACACACACATTTACTGACAGAGACACAGTCAGTGACAGACATACATACACACTCACTTACAAAACATACACTCTAATTGACACACACTCACTAACAGACATCAAACAGACTCACTAACACACACACACTCAGTAAGACACACACAGTAACACACTCACTGACACTCACTAGCAGACACACACACTAACACTCACACTCACTCTAACACTCACTAGCAGACACACTCACACTCACTCTAACACTCACACACCCTCAAACACTAACACTCACTCTAACACTCACACTAACTTTTTTTTTTTTTTTAAATATAGTCCCCCCAGCCTCCTTACTTTTTAAAAGTGCTGAGGGGATTCCCTGGGGTCCAGTGGTGCTGCTGGGCGGGTGGCCGGTCGGGCAGGCGGGCGCGCGAGGGAGCACTCACTGCTTCCTCTTCAGCTCCCTCGCGCGGGGTGGTCGGCTCCTGGGCCCCCCAGGGGAAGAGGCTGGCCCTGTGGCTACATACCGGGTCGCAGGGGCGGCCGGGCCCCCTGGTGGGCCGGGCCTGGTCGCAGCCGCGACCCCTGCGACTCTGGTATGTACGCCACTGATTGTATGAATATGTCTATATGCCTTTTGTAAGCTGTTAGAACCAAGTGTATTCCTGTCAAAGTTTGCCTCTTTTTACGGAGGGATGTGTGTAACAAAGTGCTTACAAAATGAAGGTGGTTTACAGGCAGCTCTATACACTTGTGTGGAAATATCCTCTATCCCACTAGACAAAATAATAGATTTAAGTGCGGTGTAAGTAACAAAGACCTACACCTATAAGTGGAGCGCTCAAACACATATATAGTTTACCAAACGTTATTTCGTACCATGGTACAGTAAAAAGTACATGTGAAAAAAATACAGAAAAATACAATATAGTGTAGATGGTATTTAAAGTGGCAATGCAATAATAATAATGGGATCGTAATGAATAGTGCACTCACCATTCAAGGAGCCTGTATATAGAAATACTGGCTCCGTATCAAGGCTTGTGTGCTTATTATGGTAGCACCACCCTTCTACTTCGATTTGGAGTGATTCTCAAAGACAAAAACAGAGGGAGAGCGAACCAATGTGTAGATTGTGCTCATAAAAGCACACATATATATTAATAAATGTGGTGCTCACCTGGCCCTGAGCCTATTGGTCCTGGATCTAGGTGTGTAAACTCTGTGCCAGTTTGAATCGGGATGGCACTACCCCTATGAAGATTCTCTGGAGGCTCCAAAAGAAAGGACTTGAGTAAGTTATAAAATAAAATAACCAATTTATCAATATATCATGTATAAAAACAAATAGTGTAAAAAAGTCCTCAATAAAAGTCCTTTAAAAATGGCCAATACGCATTTCACTCTCAAATAGATCTTCAGTCACTGTAATGTAGGTCCTCTGAATCTTCCATTCTTAAATGTTTCTTGGGTCTTCCCCTTTAATAAGCTAAATGCGTTTAGTCCAATCATAGTGCAGTTTACATTTATCAAGTGTGAAGAAATATGTGTGTGTGCCTTTAATTGGTGGTGGTTGTAGGCGCCTTTATTTGCTATTGCTTTCATTGATGGGCAGTAGTGGTTGGCAGAAGTGTTCCGCGTGCCTCCAGGTGGTTGGCGGAAGTGACGTCACGTATCCACGTGATCGTCACTCAGCCGCCGCCCGGAATACCCCTAGCTCCCCGGCCATGTCACACCTCTCCCATGCGTGCAGATCAGGGGGCGGGGATTGTAGTGTGAGAGGGGGTAGTCCGTGGCCATGCCGATATGTACCGCCCATAGGGCGTGTCGGCATGGCCGTTAGCTCCTCCCCCTCCAACTTAATAGGCAAATAATACATATGTGGGAAAAAAAAGAACAATAAATAACATAGATAGGAGATACAATAAGATAAAGAATTCATAAACATAAGTATGTGCCAGTGAGCTTTTATGCTATGAATTTAATTAATGGTTATTCAATTATTAAAGTGCTTAAGTGCTTATGAAGTGATATGTAAATTTAAAGTGATAGTAGTAAATAGAATCATATTAAGGTGGATATCACTTTGGATGTATTGTGTCTACTAAAAGTATGAGTATGCATACTTTAAGTGGTATTCACAGTAAATATGGAATTAAACCAAAATGAATGTTCCAATGGGTAGGTGTATTCCTGTATCTACATTTCAGGCGAACAAGGGCATTCGTATGCTGACGGCTTGAAAACCCCAGCATTCATACTGTAGCCTCACGAACAGTGCGTCTCAACACTGTTCGTGAAACGAATAAACTACCGAATGGGTGACCACACACAGGAGGTCGTGTGGCACCCATTAACCGATTGCTACATTGTGACAATTGGTAGTTAAGTGCATTCATAGGTGGCCGTCGTTCGGCTACCGACCTCGCGTTCTTGGTGTTGTGCCTAATCATTAAATTCATGAAAGCACTGTTACGGTTGTTCCAAGGCTAGCTGGAAGTTGGACCGCTTGGATGATCTGGATCCTGGTGGGGAGAGCGAGAAAAGCCACTTCAGCTAGACGACCAGAAGAATCCTGTAAATGTAGAACATTCCCACTAGCTATGGTACAGCTAGGATACCCTGTCCCCACAAAACGAGCGATTTGAAGGTCAAGCATGAACTGGCTTTAATGGCACACTGGGATCGGTATTTATGCAAAATCTCAGGTCCAGGGACAGCCTCCTCTGGACCTGATGGGATACAGGAATAATACAATGTATCAACCAATCAGAATAACATGCATTGTTTGAATTTGTTACAGCCCAGCTTGGAGATAATGAATCCAACGGATATACCAATATGATTATCTCCAAGCGCCCACAATACCACGTTTTTATTACTCATTACAAACAGGTTAAAAATATATAACTTCAACATTTTCAGCTATACTTCAGGACTTCCACCATTCATTCTATGGCTCAGCTTCGGGTGCAATAGTTCACCGAAGAGCGCTCCAAACCCACAAACCACATGCTTAGTTTCTTCGTTGCAAAGTCTGTTCGCATAGTTGGTTCTGAGCCGGGGATGGCGGCCATGTTTTTGGGTGAATCGATATGCAGCAGGACCTCGGCATCAAACTCGTGGAACTAGTAACGGCCAGAGCTGTGCCCGAATCCCCGCTCTCTGGCTGGATGTTTCAGCTGTTCGGGAGACAAACATAGACCGCTGTGTTAAGGGGCCCTTAACCTGCGGTTAACCACAACATTCAATGTTCTAATTGAGGCCACACGCTAGGCTGTAGGTGGTCCCCATTCGTGCCCCCTTTTCGTTAGTTAGGTTTGGAAAATAAAGTACGAATGTGGAGGCCCGGGGCCGTCAATTAACCTGCGGTTAACCAGAAACCGCAGCTCTCTGGGCACTTAAGTGGTGGCACACTCCCCTCTCATGGTGGTCGGTCGTTCGGTGTATTGAAAGGTGATCGAGGTTAAGTGGCGGCACACGCCAGGGGCCGGGTGGCCCGTCATTCGCTTGACGAATCGTTGTAAGGCATCCGTTCGGGAGTTGGGTACAGAATTCAAGTACAGAAGCAATATTATAACAAGGAATCAACATAATGCTTGTCTGTCATGAGTTTGTAACAAGCACCAATATCCAAAAATTAATAATCAATTACCTGATAAGGTTTATAGCGATATTGGCGGGCACACAACCCAGTTCGAGATGAGTGTCTTGTGCTATAGGAAAAGGAAACCACACAGAGACCAAGTTGCAGATAAGAATTCACACCACACTTTATTGTCCACAAGGGGACACAATACAGAGTAAACTTAATTCTCATTAAGTAGTTGCATGCATTCACTTCAAAACAGCTTAGCATCCGGATATATCAGCTTAAGTACACATCACCATTAGAGGGGCTCAGTTGTCCTCTGCACTTGACTGGAGAACTCTGTTAGTCAGGCTTGGAGAGACCAGCAACACGTGTCCGCATTACAGGTGGGTAGTTCTCCAAGTGAGTGCCAAGTTTCTCCATCTTTTATACTTTTTATCAAGTTTGTTACTTTTCCAAGATTTCTTATCAGTGCAGCCCAGCATGTATCTTGTTATGCGCATTAAGTAATCAGTATGGTTGATCAGGCCAGTCGTGACCACCCAAGGTTCATGCCAGACACGTGCAGTATCTTATTCTATCTATGTCCCTACTTTTATCTTTCTACACATTTGTTGGCACCAAATCCCTTTTTTCAGCACGTGGGCTTTTTTGGATATTGGCCAGACATGCTATGGAATATTCTAGGCAATGTTGAATTTCTTAGTCCGACACAGGTTGAATTTCTTAGTGCGACACAGTTTAAGCCAAGTGCCATCTTAACTATCTATATATATTAATTTTCTCATTAGTGATCAATCATTCTTAATTAGTTGATTGGATTTTATCACAATTATCACACTTGGTTCCTTTGTTTAGCCCAGCGGTATTTGGTCATCAAGTGCCTGGAACTAAAATCGGCTACTCGGCGGCACAAATCCCGCTGGACTTCCAGGCCGTTCGGGAGCCCAGGGCGTTCGGTAGTTTGTTCCCCAATGTCAATCGGTACTTTGAATATAACTTGAATATAATGTGTGTTTCGCGCGGCATTCGGTTAGTTATGCTGGGATTATGAGCGGTATTCTCACGACCTGTACCCCCAGACCACAGCTATCTACATCCATTCATTTAAATAGAGCGATTAATGTGAAAGTTATGGATTTTAATGTTAAATATTGGTTCTGCTGCACGGAGGGATAATCCACTTAACTGTATATTCTAGTGGGAGTATCCCTCTCGTCCAGCAGTGCATGATGGGAGGAATGTCCAGGTTGTTAAGTCCCCCATGTAGTCCCCTACTGTACAACCCCTGCAATGTCAGTAGGGAAACCCCTTGCATGGGGACTTGCATAAATACTGTGACCTGTGAATAAAACCTAAGTTGACTCCTAGCCTATGTGTCTTCTAGTTCTTGGGAGGGGAGGAGTCTTGCAACGCTACCGGGATTATTGTATGCTGTATTTATTTACTTGGATTATTTTATGCTGTTCCTGTTACCCAGCGGAAATACTGTGGATTATACTAGCTCTCCGCAACCAACACTCTTTCTTTGCTCTGCTCCTTCTTACTTGCTCTGCTCTCTGCTACCCTTTGTTTGCTCTTCTCTTCTCCTCACTGCTATTGCTCTGCTTATTCAGTGTGGTGTGGCTGCTCTGCTTCCTCTCTCACTCTCTATGGTATGCCTATGACGTAACGCACCCTGGCGCGCTCAGCCTCGCAATTAAAATCGTTCAGTGAATTGACAGCTCCTCCTTTGTGGCGAGGCGCGGCGGCATGCAGGCAGCACAGTGAGTCATAACGTTAGTTTTAATAGAGGGGACACAAGGAGGTGAGTATGTGCAGTTAGAGACTGATACTCACAAACACCTCTAGTTCACAAAGGAACTCATGTATTGCCGCTCTCCCAACATGAAATCTGTGTCTACTCCATGGTGAAATGATTTTCATAAATCCCGGCTGTTGGTAAAGTGCTCCGTCAGATGTTTCCTTTAAATCACAGGATTACAGTCAAGTTTATCGTTTGCAGGACTCAAATTTGTCCAAAGCCTATATAGTCTCTGGCTCTGGGCTTTGTCCTGCTGTAGCCCTGACATCTGTCTCTAGGGCTTTGAAGCAGTGGATGGATGACCTTGAAGAGGACATATCAAGTGGAGTCAGTAGATCCAGGCTGCTGGAATTCTTAAGGAAAGTTAAGCTGGCTATTGATTTTTCATCAGAAGCTTCCATAGATTTGGTTAAAACCATCTCCAGAAGCATGGTCCTTACTGCAGCATCAAGACGTGCTCTTTGGCTACATAATTGGGTGCAGATAATACTTCAAAAAATAGTCTGTGTTCCCTCCCCCTTTCATGGAGAGATGCTCTTTGGCAAATGTATCAAAAAGGCAGTAGAAGGACATAAAAGATCCTTTCCACAGGACAGACGATCCTTTCGGGACAAGGACTTTAGACAATACAGACCTGGTAGGGAGTTTTCCAGATTCCAATCCTGGAAAAGTGGTCTCTTCTCTTCCAAAACCACTTAAGGACGTGGTGGCAATGGTAAACCTTCAAAGCAATTCTGATGGGACGCCAGTCCAGCCCTTGGGAGTGAGAGCAAAACTTCTTCACTTTTACGAGGTCTGGGCTCCAGCAATACAGGACAAGTGGGTTTTAAAGACCCTAAAATCTGGCTACTACCTGGAATTCTCGACAATCCCTTATCCCCGGTTCATGTCTACAAGCATGCCTATGGAAACAGAGAAAGCAGTGGCCATTCGGTCTTTTTTCAGCAGAAGGAGTTATATGTCCTGTTCCTGCAAAAGAAAGAGGATTGGGGTTTATTCCAGACTTTTTCTCACTCCAAAAGCATCAGGGGAGTGGAGACCAATTTTGGACCTTCACGAATTAAACGAAAATCTGTATGTGAGAAAATTCAAGATGGAATCAATAAGTTCCATTATAAAAGTAATCTCCCCAGGTGACTGGTTAATCTCCATAGACCTTCGAGATGCTTATTTTCACATTCCTATTGCTCCACCACACCAGAAGTTCCTGAGATTTTCAATTCACCATCAGCATTTTCAGTTTCAAGCCCTTCCCTTTGGCCTGAGCACAGCTCCCAGGACTGTCTCAAAGATCCTGGTTGCCTTAATAGCACATATCCATCTGGAAGGCATCTCAATATTCCATTAATTCAACGACATCTTCATATTCTCCTTCTTCATCGAGATCGGGTTCTTTCAATTCTTCAAAAATTTGGATGGTTGGTAAACCTCAAGAAGAGTCAGCTTTCCCCCTCTCAAGTTATGATACACTTAGGGGCAAGATTCGACACAATCCAGTCACAGGTCTCCCTATCCTTGGAAAGGGGGCTTCGTATTCAATCAAAGATCCTTCTTCTTCTACCTCTGAACTCCATCCCGGCCTGGGAATTTATGAGCCTTCTGGGAAGTTTGTCCTCTACAATAGGCCTTACGAAATGGGCCCAGTGGCATATGAGGATTTCACAAGATGGGTTTCTATCCCAGTTTACGAACAAAGATCTGAATCAAGCAATCTCTTTATCATCAGAGATCAAGAAGGAACTGGCATGGTGGCTGATGAACGAGAATCTATATCAAGGGTATCCTCTGAGCAATATCCCTTGGGTTATTCTCACAACAGATGCTTGCCAATCAGGTTGGGGAGCTCATTTGGGCCTTCTTCATGTTCAGGGGCAGTGGGAAAACAAACAGTATCCTCTATCTCGAATGTTTTAGAGTTGCAAGCAGTCTTCCAGGCTCTTCTGCACTTTCCTTGTCTGAAACAAAGTTGGGTGAGAGTAAGGATAGACAATACCTCTGCAGTTGCTTACATCAATCATCAGGGGGGTACAAAGAGCAAACGCTTAATGAAAGTGTTGACCCCACTTATGTCCTGGTCAGAGAAGAATTTGAAGGGGATAAAGGCAGTTTACCTTCCAGGAAAGAATAATCAAGTGGTGGATTTCTTAAGCCGTGTAACCCTGGATCCCACAGAATGAGAGTTAGCCCCTCTGGCATTCCAAAGCATAGTCTAGAAGTGGGGTCTTCCTCAGGTAGATCTGATGGCCACAGCGAAGAAACGCAAAGTGGGAAGTTTCTTCTCGCGTTACTTCGACCTTTGGCGGAAGGCCAGGATGCTCTCTGTTGCGAGTGGAAGTTCCATCTGGGGTATGTATTTCCCCCAATTCCTCTGATTTTCCCCCTGCTGAGAAGGATCCTGCAGGAGCAAGCGACAATTCTCACAGTGATTCCCTTCTGGCCCATACTGTCAGGGTATTTATATTGGCAGACATCTTGTGCTATGATAGAAATTAAAAGTGTATATTCTGAGTCACTCTGAACAGACCAGACTCCATATTGTTATTTTCAAGTTAACAAAGAGACACAAAACTTCTATCCTTTCTGTAAAACTAATCACTTTGCCAGAGCTAAAGGAATGCATAGTATATACAAACCAAGTGATAAGGAGAACGGGGGTTGGACAGACTGTCTAAATGCTAATGGAATATAATCAATTCTAAACCCAGACATTTGTGACAGAGAAGATTAAATAATTTAATTTTACTTTCTATATGTATATGGTACCATTGTACGGAAAAGGTTAAACTTAGTTCATGAACTGCCATTTTAGAAATTATAGCAGGAATTGCGGACACTAAGTCTAGACAAAACTAAGAGAAAACCCTTTGAAGTGAAAGGAAAAGTAAGTTATGGCAGATATAAAGATAAGCCAAAATGACGTCAAAATAGTCACCAAGAAAAGTTAACTCTTTCCTGGATAGGTATGTTTAGTGGGACAAGACTGCCCTCTATAGATCAAATAACTAAATTGCGATCTGGAAGATAACCACACCCCAGTGTTTCTATTGGTTTAGCAACTAGTGAGAGAGAGGAATTGGAAGTTTGGGGACTCCAACTCGGACAAGAAGAAAACCCAGGACAACATCTGAGACTAACACTCAACTCACAAACTCTTTGACACTTTCTAACCAACACTACTTTTCACTATTACCTACACACCTCCATGCAGAGAGACATCCAAACAAGTTCCTGAGACTACCAATCTGAGGAAATATTTACTCAACTGGTAATTATACTGGTTTCATTTAATTAATTAAATTAATTAAAATTTACTAATAGCATGATATATGACTGGATAAATCATGGTCAGATTTCCATATTAAGAAATCTTAGTTAACTAAAGAATATATAGTTATAAACATTCCATTCTGCATGTGGAATTAAGAATAATTATATATTAATGTGATAGTATCACATGTTAGCATACCGCTGTTTTTATCCAGGTGTATTGATTTGCTCTAATATAAGATAAGATATCTTTTAGACAAATTAAATTCGGCTTTTGTAAAAATCATGGTAGATTCTCTTATTGGATGGTTCCAGGAAATGACTAATGAACTGGTTTAAATGTTTTTTTATTTAAAATTACATAAGAATAGATCTTAATTACCTAGGAAGATCTAGCCAGCATTGAAAGGGTTATTCAGTTGATCTAACTGTTAGCCAGGGTTTTATGGCCCTTCGCTGTGAAAAGCTTTGCTTTCTGTGTTTGTAAGGATACCCTCATAAATCGTGTAAGTCTTGACAGAAAATGCTGTTTAGCCATTGAAACGTGCATACCCATTCCATTGTACTGTATACTATGTCATACTAATATTTACTGATTATTATCATACATGCTACCTAATATTATTGTTAATTATTGGTCATAATAAATAAATCTATTTTTATAACACATTGTGATTTTATCTATATGAAATACTTTTCACTTACACGATAACGATCTTTGGGATCCGAGAATTTAATTAGTGGGCAATTCTCACTGTTTACTATTATTATCCCATAAATATCCCCACATGCTGCACTGGCCAATCACAGCCATGTGATTCAAAACGCGCCATTAAATCGCTGAACACCGAACTCGAACACGAACATACATTGAAATGTCTGTGTTCGGGTCCAGGGTCCAAAAACCGTAATGTTTGGTACGAACCCGAACTTTTCAGTTCGGGTTCGCTCAACTCTAGTCGTGATTTCCCTGACTTTAGAACCTTGGTGCAGAAGCAGGTAACCCCCAAGGCATTGGAGTTGGCAAGTGACAGCCCCTGTAGGGTTTTTTCCATTTACTCACCCTGACTTCTATGTTAAAGAAAGTAAAATACCCAATCAAAGAGAGAAAGGAGCAATTATAAGAACGGGGGTACAAATTGTTTACATGAGGTCCTGATTAATGAGCTTAACAATGATCAAGATGAGATACCAGGTGCTGATGCCACACCTTCACTAGAGAAAGATGTGGAATGGCAGACTGAACGCATGCACAGTTTTTTTGAATTTTGGAAGGGAACAAGCTAGAGACCTGACACTATAACAGGCCTTTACAAGAGTTGTAGAGGTTAATGGTGTACTTGTAGAAGGAAAGTCGAAAGATGTACATCCATATTTCATTTTATGGGATCATCTTTTATACAGTGTGTGACAGACCTTTCGAAGGTAAGTGTGTTACAGACCTTCGAACAGAGCTACCCCAGATAGCTATCCCATGGAGCCCATTCATATAACGAAAAGACTATGCGAAAGACTTTGGCTCCATGGCGATTGAACTGTGTGTATAGGATCTGAGCGCTATTCGGTAATATGGTGCGCTCAGATCTAAGCTATCTGGGGATACGTTGAATGAGGGGATTCTGTTCTGGAGATTTAGCAATATGTATTTTTATTATCCTTTGTAAAAAGGAGGTTATGCTCTATCCTCTGAGATAATTGAGTTACTTCGAGCACTTATCCCAAGTATCTCCATGACAGAGAGGAGGGTCCTGTACTGCTCAGGTGAGAGTGTTTATACCTGTATTGCTGTCATTGGTTATTGTTAGAAGTTGTCACAGTTTTCCACCAGGTCCGTATTGGAGTGTCCACCTGGTGGGAAGCCTGCATAAAAGCTGGGCAGGTAGCCCAGATTAAAAAGATTCCTGCTTGACCCTCAATACAGAGTCTCGTCTCATACTTGGGGGGATTTATTAATGCATTTTCCTGTTCGGCTGTTTGGAGTGTTTGGTAGCTGACCTCATATTCGAGAAGGGAACATCTTTGACGGCTTTAACCTCTTCTATACCTGGGGTGCCATTATACAGAGTGATTAAAGGGGACGGTTATGAAATAGAACAGCTTGTGGTTCCATGCCCCTTTAAGAGACAAGTCTTGGATTTAGCCACTCTCACCTGTTTTGGGGGACATTAAGGGGGAAGACAAAACCCTGGAAAGAATCTTGAGAAGCTTTTTTGCCTGGGGTTTATGAGGAAGTGAAAAGGTTCTGTGCTTCATGTCCAGAATGTCAGTTGACCTCTCCTAAACCTCACCTAAAGGCTCCCCTTATACCCGTACCAGTAATTGAAACCCCTTTTCACAGATATGCCATGGATCTAGTGGAGCCTTTAGTGAAAACAGCCAAAGGTAATCAGTACATTCTGGTTGTAGTGGATTATGCCACACGCTGTCCAGAGGAAATACCCCATCCACAATACTGCTTCCAAAACAATAGCTAAAAAGCTATTACAAATATTTTCTAGAGTTAGTATACAAGTGTTGTGGCCGTGAATTAAATATGAAAATTAATCTTTTAATATATAATAACTAAGCAATAAGGAACAACATTAATATTGTAATATTTAGTTTAGGCAATTATAATTACAAAACAATGCATCCTTTACTATGTAGTTTATTTTCTCATACAGGTAAGACTACCCGCCCCCAACAAGGACAAATTCTCCCAGCTGTGGCTGAAACAGATGGTCTCTTACATCACCAACCATCCCCAAAACATGTGCTTTACTGTTTTAACGAGGATCTACACTACATGTTCACACAGCTGTTAAAGAAAAAAAGTGGTCTTTCCTTCATGAGATATATATATATATATATGTATATATATATATATCACAAATAATGGCACTCACCCTTCCTGTGCGATCTTATGCTGATAAATAATTATATTGAAGAAAGATGCACTCTTTGGTCTTTTAAAGAATATTAACAGTCTTTAATCCATCAAAGGTTTACAGGTTGTTTGATCAACGTTTCGACCCGTTCGGATCAAATTATAACCATAAAATAAAAAAAAAACATTGACATCCAAGATATTTTTAGCCTTTACTTTCCATACAGGGACTTCAAAAGTCAGAGAATCTATTAACAGACATTGGGACATGTTACAGACTGATAAACAACTACCTAAGTCTCAAAGATATTCTCACAAAGAATGACCCTAGACACTGCTATCAAGGAGCCACCAAAATTGCTAAAAAGGGATGTTTTAAGTGCAGTGGATGTGTTTCCTGCAGTCACATGGTCAGTGGAGCAACTTTTGTCCATCCTCATAATGGTCAAAGAATTAATATTCCCCATTATATTACCTGTACCACTGACCATGTGATCTATTTAATTACGTGCCCATGTGGTTTATCTTATGTGGGTAAAACAGATTTTACCCTTAGGGACCGGATTTGGGGACATCGATCTAATATTATGACTGCATTCCGGGATAATCACAGTGACAAACCGGTGGCGAAACACTTTTTGGCTCTTGGACACAGACTACCCACCTTACGCTTTACAGCAATTGATCACATCCCCCCTTTACCTAGAGGCGGAGACAGATCCAGAATGCTGCTACAAAGAGAGGCACGCTGGATCTATCGACTGGATACTGTGTCCCCTAAAGGACTCAATGAAAATATTGTGTACTCAGTTTTTCTTTAATCTGCTATTTCTAAATAAGGTTATAATGTATACCTTTAAAATTCCTAATCCTCTCTATATGAAGCTATGAAGATATATGTCTAGGATCTAGATTGTTCAAATGTTTTATTGTTTGTATACATTTTGTACTGTTTATTTTTTTTTTTTTTGCAGTTTAGAGTTATATTCTTTCCATTTATTTAGATTTTTGGTAGTCTCATATCTATATCCTTGGGCACTATATCTCATTAATCTTTCATCTCAATTCGAGAGATACCTTTATCATCCTTTTGACATCTGGACATCTTTTTTTTCATCCAACATCCTATCTCCAGGTGTGGGATAGGGTGAAGGGGACGGAATAGATAAAAACTTTTCTTTTTGAGCCAATATACAGGTGGAATAATATATATATATATACATATAAAAAAGTTCTGCATAACTTGGATTGCTCTATAAGATATAAAACAATTGTTGTTCCTATTGTGTAGGGAACGATGTCCAAATGTTGATACTTCTAAGCTCCTCTGTTTATTAGAGAGCTATTATGGGTTATACATTGTGACCTTTCAAATTGCTCCTGTCTATGCCTTAAGTAACAGATAATCTATATTATACACAAAAACATATACTTTAGTTTATGTCCATGGCTGACATATATGTTTTAATTTGGTATTTGTATATATATGTTTAACTACACAAATCTATTTTCACCTTGGTTGCAGACACTTTGGTGTAAGATCGTTTTTTACACATGACACTTTATGACACTGTATTTCTATCACTTGCTGACACATATATTTAATGAATGTGTGTAGATTATATACACTGCTTTCACTTATGGAATTTAATAACTACCCACATATATTTCATAATCACAGACCGATATGAGACCATTGCTATAATATTTTCATTGGTCTCCTAGCAACTCCACTCACTGGCATCACTCTCACATGATCCTGGATGTCACGTGACTTCTGGTTTTCACTTCCGGGTGTGGACTGAATGGATGAGGGAATCACATCACAATTGGTGAGTACTGTCTATCTTTTTCTATATATATCTTAATTTTATGGTTATAAGTTGATCCTGAGGAAGACCTGAACGGGTCGAAACGTTGATCAAACAACCTGTAAACCTTTGATGGATTAAAGACCGTTAATATTCTTAAAAAGACTGAAGAGTGCATCTTTCTTCAATATAATTATATATATATATATATATATATATATATATATATATATTAATATTCTATGTATTGGCTCACATAAATCTATTATTCGCTCAATCTGCTCTACTGAACTTATCTTTTTCTTATCTACTAATTTAATCAGTTTAGTCCAAATATCTTTTCAACTAAACAAATCCTTGAATACCAAAACAAATGTAAATTAGTACACAAACAAACAGGGTCAAATAACCAGCAATAAAAACCTGGTGAACTGGTTAAGTGAAAAGTATTTTCCTATGCAAATGGTAACAAAAAATGAAACTTCAGCTGGAGAAGTC
This sequence comes from Pelobates cultripes, assembly GCA_933207985.1. Classification (NCBI taxonomy): domain Eukaryota; kingdom Metazoa; phylum Chordata; class Amphibia; order Anura; family Pelobatidae; genus Pelobates; species Pelobates cultripes. Next base: position 12,569,087 of record OW240925.1, read on the forward strand.
TGGTTGGAGCCCAGCTGTGAAGAGGGGGTAGTAGGCTTCTCTCCCTGGACCCGGTGCTGCTGCTGGAGGGGGAGTGTAATGGACCGTTTTGCACATAAGCGGTTAAAAAATGTTTAGGCAATATTCCCCTGTCAGATGCACAGACAGCTACTGCAATCACCAATCTCCCGAACTGCAAAATACACAAATTCTCCAACTCCCGAACAGGAAACTCACGAATACTGGAAACAGCTGAACAGGAAAAAACATATGAAAGGTTTACACTCCTGGCAGTCAGCATACAATCCAATTCCCCCAATAACGAGACGACACTTCATTTGAGGGTTAAGCAGAATCTGTCTGAGCTGTGAGTTTATTGTTCTTATGTACACATTCTTACACATTAGTACCACCCACAGGGTTTTGGAAAACAACCAATATACACATACAATACACTCAGACACTCCCACACAAAATCCTCCCCTCTGCCTGTGATACAATTACCTTACACAATGGCTAATATAATTATCACAGCCAGAGAAATACATTTTTTTCCACATTATTCATAACTTGAAGAGTATGCATCACATTCACATAAAACTTAAATTTTCAGAATCGGCATACTCCAAATATAAACATATGTCAAAATCTTCCAAATTGGTCCATTGGTTCAAAAGATAGATCGAAGTCCTTTGTGACCAAATGAAGCATGGCTTTTCTGCCCAAAACCAGTTCCACAGGGTCTTCTATCCTGGAGATAATTGGGAAGTAATCCAATTATCTCCAAAGACAGAGGCAAAACTCCATTGAACACATGGCAGCAAAAGACAATAAAACACATGAAAATATATAACTGTGCAGCCATTGCACAAAACAGGTACATTCAACATATCCCCAGATAGCTCAGATCTGAGCGCACGCATACAGTTCAATTGCCATGGAGCCAAAGTCTTTCCCATAGTCTTTCATTATACGAATGGACTCCATGGCATAGCTATCTGGGGTATCACCGCTCAAACAGGGCAAGCACCGAATGACCCGGCTTTCGTGTCTTCGCAGGGGAAAATCAAGCGTTTCAACATGGGGCCATAGTCTAAAGGCAGTAGGCGGGCAACCAGGCTTCTCCAGTGCATAGTGGCGAGGTTGGTTCCGCCACAGGAAGCCCGACTGTCTCCCCTTTTGATAAACAGTCCTGCTGCTGGTGGATCTGGACCGGCTACCGCGCACCGTGCACCCCACGGGGAGAATAAGGTCTCTCCTTTGGGAAATAAGCTGCCGCTGTGGAGAGGTGGTAACCGGCTATTGGAGAGTGTGACCGACTGTCTCCCCTTCCTATAATGTGCCACTGGGGAGAGAGGGTGCTGTGCTCCTCTCCCTAAAACACAGGCTGCCGCTGGAGAGAGAGAGACTGACTGTCTCCACTCCCGTAACATTGTCCTGCTGCTGGGGAGAGAGACCAACTGTCTCTGCTCCCTGTAGGACACACTGCTGCTGGGGGGGAATGACGACACATTCGGCCCCCTGGAACTCACACTGCCACTGGGGAGGAAGGACGACACCTTCAGCTCCCTGGAACTCACACTGCAGCTGGGGAGAAATGATGGCACCTTCAGCTCCCTGGGGGGGACACTGCCACTGGGGAGGAAGGACGGCACCTTCAGCTCCCTGTAATACACACTGCTGCTGGGGAGGAAGGACGACACCTTCAGCTCCCTGTAACCCACACTGCCGCTGGGGAGGAAGGACGACACATTTGGCTCCCTGGAACTCACACTGCAGCTGGGGAGGAAGGACGACACCTTCGGCAACCTGGAACTCACACTGCCGCTGGGGAGGAAGGACGACACCTTCGGCTCCCTGGAACTCACACTGCAGCTCACACCATCACTGGGGAGGAAGGACGACACCTTCAGCTCCCTGTAACTCACACTGCCGCTGGGGAGGAAGGACGACACACATTTGGCTCCCTGGAACTCACACTGCAGCTGGGGAGGAAGGACGACACCTTCGGCAACCTGGAACTCACACTGCCGCTGGGGAGGAAGGACGACACCTTCGGCTCCCTGGAACTCACACCATCACTGGGGAGGAAGGACGACACCTTCAGCTCCCTGTAACCCACACTGCCGCTGGGGAGGAAGGACGACACCTTTGGCTCCCTGGAACTCACACTGCAGCTGGGGAGGAAGGACGACACCTTCGGCAACCTGGAACTCACACTGCCGCTGGGGAGGAAGGATGACACCTTCGGCTCCCTGGAACTCACACCATCACTGGGGAGGAAGGACGACACCTTCGGCTCCCTGGAACTCACACTGCCACTGGGGAGGAAGGACGACACCTGGGTCGCACACTGCCACTGGGGAGAAAGACCGGTTGTCCCCTCTCCCTGGAACTCACACTGTCACTGGGGAGGGAGGTCGATGCTCTCTGCTCCCTGACACTTACTCTGGGGTTGGGGATCTGGGCTGACTGCCCAGCATCCCTGTAGGGCTGGTAGAGAGACCTTGGTCCCATCTCTACCTGCTGGCTGGCGTTCCTCCCAGTAAACCTCTACGATATCCTTCCAGCTGAAGGGCTCTAGACCTGGTTCTGCTACCCAGTTCTCTAGCTCTGCTTGCAGGGTAGACTGGGGCTGAATGGTGCGGAGCAGGCGTTGGAAGGCCTGCTCCAGTTACCACTCCATGGTTGCCAGGTGCATCATGTCTGGTTTCACCGTGCAGTCAACAGGCCAATCGTGCATGCCCATAAGAGACTACAGAGTCAAGGATGTCCCAAAATCGGAAATCTTCCATGCTGCCGAAATCAGGCTCCTCCTCCATGGCATCCAGTAGTAGACCAGGACCATAGTATTCGTCCCCCTCAGGCTTCTCGAGCTCCTCCATTCCGGGGGTATGCTGTACCGTATACCACCATAGGGCCTGATGGGCGTCCTCCAGCCAAATCTCCTTCCATACCAGTCTCTCGAGCTCTGTTACCCACTCATCCAGGGGCTGCTCTCCCAGGAAAGACATTCGCAGAGCCACTTGACTCTGGATCCACTGCTCTTCTGTGGGGAGCTTCTTGCCTCACTGAAGCTGCACCTTCTCCAGGGCCTTGTCCCAAAGTTACTTTCTGGCGGCCTCTCGGTAGTACATCATGTCCTCCTCCCATATGTGCACCTCCTACAGGGTCATGAGCTCCTGCAACCTCCAGTAAAATTCCTCTTCCATATTGCTGTAGATAGGGACGCTGCACGATAGCTAGCTCTATCCCTCTATTGTAAATCCGTAGTGTTACCGGTGTCTCTGAGCTGCTTCTCCTCGCACTAGGACGCCATCCCACCACTGCTACCAATGTAACAGATCACCTGGCACCCCAACTGGATACCTCCGTTGAAGGATGCTCCTCGCGCTTACTGAGGGCTCCAAGCGCTCCGCAGACACCACAACCACTGCAGACCCCACGAACCACCGCAGCTTGGTTGGGGTCTTGCAGTCTCCTACCCACCCTGGACCTATGACAAGGCTCCAGGTTTCAGTGGGTGAACCTTTTCTCCAATAGAGTGAAGCAGGAACAAACATTTAAAAGAGCTTAGTAGTGATTAGCTAAGGGAGTATGCAGAGCATAGCAATCCCTTGTAGTGATATAGCAATGCCCCCAGTAAGAGACAGGACTCTAGATTGAGGGTAAAGAAGAACTGTCTAAAACTTTATTTTACTTGGGACTAGCCCATATGGTCATTACATTAACATTGCTGTGAAAATTCAATAAAATTACAAACAGTCAAATCATAGCAGGCAACATACAGTGACTTATTATATTTTAAAGAGGTGGGGGGGACAATAATTAACAGAAAATATCTCATGGGCCTGCAGAATTAGCAATATGCAAATCTACCCGAATATGCAAATGAACCAGTCTTGCTATTCAGGTAATGCATATTGCTTTTGTTACCAACAGAGGGCACTAGACAAGCTCCATAGCCAAATCCACCTAGTTGGTAGCAAACCTCAGCAGTACAGGAGAGCAGGCAATACATCTCAGGGGCCATAATCACATGGCAGGAGGCTGGCAATCAGTCTTCTCAAGTGCCCAGTGGTGAGGCTGGTTCCGCTACAGTAAGATTTAAGCAAAATGCATAACATTTATATTTTCAAGCATAATTCCATGTCTTCGTCGCCATATGTTGTGGCCGTGATTTAAATATGAATATTAATCTTTTAATATATAATAATTAAGCAATAAGGAACAACATTAATATGTTTTATAGTTTGTGGTATTAAGGCCTCACCTGGTTAATTTCCTTCAGATATAGCTAAGATTGGTTATCTGATGAACCAACTTAAAGGTAAGGCCTTAACCTGGGATAATCCTTTGTGGGAAAATAATAGGAGTACCGCTCATTATTACCAGGAATTCCTGGTATTTGACCCATTAGGCAGAGAGGAAGATGCCTCCACTGCCCTAATGCATATCAAACAAGGGAACCGGTCTATCTTGGATTATGCCATAGAATTTTTTACCTTGGCATCTGAGGTAGACTGGACTAACAACAGATTAATCGCTTTTAAAAAAGGATTATCCAAAGTTATAGTTGAAGAAATTGCTGCCAAAGACCTACCTAAGGGGTTAAATTACTTTTTTATGTGATGCAAATCGATAATAGACTCAAGTCCAGGGAAATTACTAGAAACAGAACTAGACTTTTTACTATGTCACTAGCACCTCAATTCTCCAGACCTGTTGTCCCTTACCTCTCAGCGCTTTCTGAACCCAAACCTATGCAGTTAGGGGTTACAGGA
>OW240925.1:12576969-12599078 GCA_933207985.1 Pelobates cultripes
TTCCCTCTTACTCTGTCACACCCATTACACGAATGTCACCCCCTCACACTGTCACCCCCCTCTTACTCTGTCACACCCCTTACACTAATGTAACCCTCTCACACTGTCACCCCTTTCTTACTCTGTCACCCCCTCACACTATGCCACCTCCCTACACTATGTCACCCCCACACACTCTGTCACCTCTCTCCGCACACACTGTCACCCCCCTCCATACACACTGTCACCCCACCTCCATACACACTTTCACCCCCCTCCATACACACTTTCACCCCCCTCCATACACACTATCTCTCCCTCTAAACACACGGGCACCACTCTCCGCACACTGGCACCCTCCTGCTCTTTTTACAATCACCCTGCCACAGTTACTCCTTTACTCACCCTGTCACCCCCTGAAGGCAATCATTCTACACACTGTCATAAAACATAGCTTCGCCATGAACTTAATGCCAAAGGCCACAGCCAGTAACACAAACATACACATGCTCAGAGAAACATGCATACATATACAAAGATACTCACTGCCAGACACACACTCTCAGGCACACACAGGTAGACAATGCAACGACGTATATAAAGACTAGTTCTCTATATCCAGTACTGCAAGCCCGCCCTTCAATATATCTACAGCTTCTTATACACACACAAGTCAACTGCTGTTTATTTCCAATAATGGTGTTAGTGGGGGCCTCATGTATGAGTTTCGCCTAAGGCCTCGCCAAGTCTAGAGCCGCCACTGCCTAGATGTACTCCTAAACCTAGGGGTACCCCTTTAAGTGTTACATCCCCTGATAGCTCTGATCTGGGTGAGCAATATATCCAAAAATCACCCAGATCGGACCAGGGGTTCGGGAAATTCATGGAAGTGAAGAAAAGAATAGCCAAATCCAGTTCCAGTCCTTGTGGTCGGTCACTGTATGAGGGAATAAAAGACACAAATTCCTTCAGTTAGAGAGACCTGGGAGGGTTCGCTTGAATCCCCTCGTTCGGTTGTTTCTTACTACCAAACGAGGGTCAATTCGGTACTTTACAAGGGAATGCACCGTGGGTCTGGAGGTCTCAGCGGTGTTCGCCTAGCCGAGTGTCCATTTTGAGTTCCAGACACTCGATGGCAAAACACAGCTGTTCGGGAGTTTAAAATGGCCGCCGCCACGTGTTCGTTTCCCGAATGGCGGCCACCTCGAGAATAAAGACCTCCTGCATGGCTCGCCAATTACCCGTTCGCAACATTGTTGCAACTGGTATTGGAGACACACTTTACACTTGGGAGGTCTGGCTGTTCGGTAGTTTCATTCTCATAATTGCTGAAATGATTCTACCGAACAACCAGACGAATACAGTCTATTTTAACACATACAATGTTACAATTCACACGAATATATAAAACACATGAGTTTTCTAGGACAGTCCTGTGTCCTCCGCTACAAACACTTCTAATATTTGCCCATTACAAGAGCAATACGTTTATGGCATTATCTGTCTGAAGAGGTGGTTTTACTAGAGTCCATACAGATGTTTAAACTGCAATTGAATAAATACTCGTGAAAACATAACATAATTTCTAAATAGTGGGGTAATAGCTGCTTGATCCAAGGAGATATCGGGCTACTATTTTGGGGTCAAGAAGGAATTTTTTCCTAGTTTGTTGCAAAATTGGAAGTGCTACAGACTAGGTTTTGTGTCTTCTTTTGGATCAACAGAAAAACCATATGTGAGGAAGGCTGAACTTGATGGACACAAGTCTCTTTTCAGCTATGTAACTATGTAATATTATATAGAATGGCATGTTTATTATCAGTGTATAGATACTCAGTATTATGAAGAGCGACGTGTTTATAATAATTCTAAGTATCTATATGCTGATAATTAGGCATGTGCATGGGGAAACTCGGTTCGGTTCGGCATTCTGGATTTCGGCACTTCGGCACTTCTGAACTTCGGCAACTTCGGCACTTCGGCTCTTCGACACTTTGGAACTTCAGCAACTTCGGCACTCCAGCACTTCGACACTTCGGAACTTCGGCATTTCGGGACTTCTCTTGCAGACGCTTGGTAATAGGGAGCAATCTACCAAAAGGCTGAAAGACCTTAATTGGTCTTTCAGCCAAATTTACTAATACTAAGTAAAGATTATTTAGTATTAGTAGATTTTGCCCCTACTCGCTATAATGCTTATGTTTATTAAACAGTGAGCACCTAAATACCTATTAGGGGGGACCTAATGACCTCCCCCCTGGCCCGCACCCCTGAGCAGTGGGTGGGGGCCCTAAATAAGAATAAGGAGGGACCTAATGTCCTCCCCCCTGTTCCCCACCCCTGAGCGGTGGGTGGGGGCCCTAAATAAAATTGGGGGGACCTAATGTCTTCCCGCCTGGCTCCCACCCCTGAGCGGGTGGGGGCCCTAAATAGAAATTTCTCCCCCCAGGTGACTAGGGGTCCCCAAAACCCTAGTCACCCCCCTCCCCCCAAAAACTAACCGCTAGTCACCCCCCTCACCTTAAAAATAATGAGATGTGGTCCTTTAACTAAGTACCTGTAAAAAGAAAATAAATAAACTTACCATTTGATGTTTTCTTTTTTCTAAAATCTTCTTGTTTCAGCTCCAAAAAAGGCCAAATAAAAATCCATAATAACTGACACAAAAAAAAAAAAAGGAGCGCAAAAAAAAATCAATCTTCACCCATGGAGGGCTCCGCGCAGACTGAGCTCTGCAGGGCGGGGGAATGCTTATAAAGCCTTGCTCCGTCCTGCAATTAGGCTCAGAGCACTGTGATTGGTGGGTTTAAGCCATCCAATAAGAGTGCTCTGACAGGCAAATGAAGAGACTGACAGGTAAGTCTCTACATTTACCTGTCACAGCACTCTGATTGGTTGGCTTTGAAATCCACCAATCAGAGTGTTCTGTGTCATTTTACACAGCGTGGGAACGTTCTTTGGAATTTCTCCACGCTGTGTAATTTGACTCATAACTCTCTGATTGGTTACTTAATCCACCAATCAGTCATTATGTCTACGTCTGCCGCCCACGTGTGTTCCACTGGGGAATGCAAATTAACTTTATTTGTATCAGCACAATGGACAGGACTCGGCTACTATGTAACAGATGCCGGTCTGTAGCCCTGAGGCCCTATGCCTCATGACATAAAACCACCAATTTATTTAATATGTAAAATATCACTCTGGATTTGAAAAGAATATTCTATTCTTATAATTGTGTTTATCTAAAATAAAAACTATATAGGTGCATTGTAATGGACACGGGTTTATTATGGTCTTATTCATTAGAAATCACTTAATACAGTTTATTATGTTGAGTGCCATTTTAGAATTGTACCATTAGGGGGAGTAGTGAGCACCTTTTTGGTGACTTTCTTTGTCTGAGCCATGCGGCCAAGATGGATGCCTGACTCCTCCCCATTCAATGGCACACAGGGATTGGGTAAGGAAAGTCACATGCTCAGTCCCTTTATAAGGTGAAGCCACGTGCTAGAAGGAAACCATTCTTTTTCCAGGCCGAGCATTGAACATCTTGCAGCTGGCAACTGATAAGTATTTGTATCGCTGTTTTTATTTTTAAGTTTAGTTTTATTTTAGTCTCATTTTAGTTTAGTTTCATTTTAGTTTAATCAATTATTATTTGGTGGTTTGATTAAACGGAAAATCATATTTTTTGGATAATATTTTGGTAGGGCAAAATCATTTTTATTATACAATGGTTGATGTGTATTTAGCATTGTGAGATTATTGCAGTTAAGATTGTTGTAGTATTGCATTGTTAGTTAAAGTATATAATATTTGACAACTGTTTTTTATATATATGTGTGTGTGTGTATATATATATATATATATATATATATATATATATATATTGTTTCTTTATGCATGTATATTAAACATTATATATCTTTTACACAACTACCAAGGTGTGTGTCAGTTTGGATATTAATTGTTAAATCATATCTCTTCGAGTGTACATTCTTTTTTGGGTAATACTTTCAGGAGAGTGTTATTTGACTCCCATTGTGATGCATGCCACATGTGACTAACTCCATTTTGGAATAGCCCACATGGTGAGTAGACTCCATTTTGGATTCATCCTATTTCATTTGTACTTTGGGAGCAACATCTAAATTATTAAGATATACCAGTTAATACCATATCTGGTATTAATTTAGATATCTGGAACAATTAATAAAATTCTCAGTATATTAGCGATAATTTTCCGTTTCATCTGGCGTAGTCGGCAGGACATTCCAGGAGTTATTAATAATAATAGTTAATAGCCAAACTGCATATTTCCACCATTTTGTGATTATTTATTTATTATTTATTTTTTTTCCAGAAAGTTATTTTTTGTTAAAACTTATCAGGATTTAGTTTACAAGCCTCCCAAGTTATGTTTGGGTGACAATACCACACTGCGACAAGAGTGGTGTGTTTTAGTGTTGTCATTGCTGCAAGTGGCTTGTGTACTAAATGGTTTTGTAATGATTATATTGCACTTGAAACTTTTATGTATTACTCATAAGTCCATTTGAAATCCTGTATTGCTTAAGAGTAGCCTTTTGTGTCAGTTGTATATTGCCCTGGGAAGGGGATTAGCTATTGTATATCTCTGAGAGACCAGGAAATATAAAATAAATAATACGTGGGTGTATTGTGTATCTGCCTAGCGGGTGAACTGCCATAACACGGGCTGTAAACTTAGTTACAGTAGCGGGTGGGGAACTTGGGCTAGGGGATATTGAGCACATCTGCCTAGCGGGTGAACTGCCATAACGTGGGCTGTAAATTTAGTTACAGTAGCGGGTGGGGAACTTAGGCTAGGGGGTACTGAGCATATCTGCCTAGCGGGTGAACTGCCATAACGTGGTCTGTAAACTTAGTAACAGTAGCGGGTGGGGAACTTAGGCTAGGGGGTACTGAGCATATCTGCCTAGCGGGTGAACTGCCATAACGTGGGCTGTAAACTTAGTTACAGTAGCGGGTGGGGAATTTAGGCTAGGGGGTACTGAGTATTGGACTTTTAGTGACTAGGAAATACATATATATTGATGGTTGTATGTATGTATGCTTGCCTGGGAAAGGGGGTATTGACCCATAGGGACCAGGGGGTATTTGTGTAAACCGAACTGGGGTGGGAGGGCTCTAACGAGGGAACCCCATTGTCCAGTAGGTGCCTGATTTGTGTCTGTGTAAGTGCATGATTGGTTGCAGTGCAAAACGGAAGAGTGCTTATAGATAGCTGTTTGACAGACCACTAGAAACCACATAAGTATGCATACCTTGTTCAGAAAAAAGCGTGTAAGCAAAGAAGAGAAGGCCAAGTATGGGGCAGTCCCTGAATGGGCATGTCTGGGAAAATGGACAGACATAGGGAAGGAGCTTGTGCATTATGCAGCTCCTGTATACCCAGCCACCAGTGGTGATGTAGGGAACATGGCATTGAGACTGTCTTAAAGTATATTCCAAGAAACAGAGTAAGGCTGCAGCTGAAACAGGATGGATCATTTTGCATGCCTTACGTGAGGAGGTATTAAAAAGAGAAGCCTTGGAAAAGGAACTAATTGATGTAAAGGGAAGGTTAATAGTTGCAACTGAGTGCCTGCTTTCTAATAATGAATGAAATGCTTGTTTGGAAGAACAGTGTGCTACGTTGCGGGTGGACAGAGTGAACCATAGGAGGCCTGTAGGGAAGTTGCCTAAGCCATCCCGAAGGATGAGACCTGTGATAAAGGACTCTCCCAGAGAAAGTTCATCATTGATTTCTTTCTCGGATGAGGAGGAAGATTTTGTGGAGTACAACTACGAATCACCTGATGTACTGGACCGCCGTAAGGCCCGTCCTGTCATCACTCAGCAGCGGAAGCACAGAGTAAATAGGGACCAGTATGGTAATGCAGGAGAGGCACATGATGAGGTGAATGAATTGATGAGAGGGTATACGCAAATGGAATTGTCCGAGTTGGCCAAAGCGTATAAGCAAGGCAGTGATGAAAGCATGGGTGAGTGGCTGTTAAGAGTGTGGGACGCTGGTGCAGACAAAGTGATGCTTAATGCAACAGAAGCAGTGAGTCTAGGCCAGATAACTAATGATCCCCAAGTCAGGCAGATTTTGCGACAGGTGAGGGAAATACAAGGCAACTTCTCATTGCTGGATATTGTGAGTCATGCCTTGTTAAAAGTTTTTCCCTCTCATGTTGACATAGAGCCTCACACCCCCTGGAGCACCTTAAAAGAGGCAATAGTTTGTGTAAGGATCATGGGATGTGTAGCAGGGTTGGATAAGGATAATTGGGCTGGGCCAGATGTAGAGGAATTTACACAAAGCATGTGGTCCTGATTCCTTAGAACAGCCCCTAACCATTTAAGAGCTACCTTGATGTCACTATTATGTGGAGCAGGTCCAAATGGGATAGTACATAAAATAACAACAGTGTTGGCAGAGCTAGGGGAATTTGAGCAAGAGGAAAAAGGGAAAAGGGGTATAGCAGCAGCTAGCAGGTCTAAAGACGAGAGTGAGGACATCTACCCAGTTAAACAAATGTCTGCCCCTCCAGTCAAACATAATCCAAACAGAGACTCCACCAAGTATGCTATTTCTCGAAAGCAGATGTGGGCTGACTTGGTCAAAGCTGGTGTTTCTCCTGATGAGATTGATGGCATCTCTACACCTGCTATGTTTGAGAGGTGGAGGAACATCGTAAAAAGAAAAGTGCATGCTGCATATAGGGATCACAGTTCTGACAAGGTCAGCCTCATCAACCTAGATGAGGATATCTCATCTGGTGCCCCCACCCAGACTGACATCAGAGATGACTTTAATTCAGACCAACCCAAGATGCCCAAGAAACACATTATCCCTTCCACAGAGAAAGTTAAATCCATCTACCCCTCAGAGGAATTATGGGCCATTGCAGCAGCATCATTCAGCTGACATGATGGCGGTTCCCAGGCAGTGAGTATGTTTCCCCTTACTGCTGGGGACCGACGCCCTCATGTACCACTGACTGTATGGTGGGGGCGGGGAGCCAACTGCACCAAGGTTTTGGCTTTAGTGGACACTGGAGCTGAAGTGACTGTACTACAGGGTAACCCCTCAAAGTTTGCAGGTCCCATTGTGAAAATAGAAGGTTTGGGAGGAAGGATAACCAAGGCAGTGCAGGTTAATGTAACTCTATCTATTAATAAAGGCCCAAAGTTTGTGACTAACGCACTGATTTCAGAATTACCTGACAATATCTTGGGGATAGATGTATTGCTAGGGCAAAGAATAGAGACTCAGTGGGGGGTGTTCACCTTTGGATTTCCACACAAGCCTTCCTATATCAGAGCTATCAAGGAAGTTGTGAGGGGAAATGCCAACTGGACACCTGTGGTAATTCCTCCTCCTAGTAGTCCGGTAAGACTGAAGCAGTACCGGCTACCAGGAGGACTGAAAGAGATCAGCGAGACAATTTCTCAGCTATTGACATCAGGTGTAGTTCGTCCTGCAGTTAGCCCAATTAACGCTCCTGTGTTTCCTGTCAAGAAGCCGGATGGCTCTTGGCGCATGACGATAGATTATAGGGGACTCAATAAAGTGGCACCACCATTAAGCGCTGCAGTTCCCAATATCATCTGTGTCATTGAGGACATAGCCAAGCAGGCCAGTGAGTGGCATGCAGTGATCGATTTAGCTAATGCGTTCTTTTCTATTCCCATTGCACCCGAGTCACAAGATCAGTTTGCTTTTACTTGGGAAGGACGCCAATACACTTTCCAAGTTGTGCCCCAGGGATACTTACACTCCCCTACAATTTGTCATGGATTGGTTGCAAGGGATTTAAGCCAGCTCAAACTAAAGACCCCTGTGTTCCACTACATTGATGATATCATGATCACTGGTACCAAGGAAGAAGTGGAACAGACTTTGCCTTTGTTAATTGACCGTATGACTAAGAGAGGCTGGGCTATCAATCCAGACAAAGTACAGGGTCCGGCCCAGGAAGTAAAGTTTCTAGGAATGATCTGGGACGGCCCTGTAAGAAAGATACCCCAACCTGTGCTGGATACTTTACAGAACACTCCACCCCCAAAGACTGTTAAAGAAGCGCAAAGATTTCTGGGTGCTCTTGGCAATTGAAGGTCATTTATACCTCACCTTGGACTGTTGTTAAGGCCAATTTACAATGTCACACGTAAGAAATCGACTTTTGTATGGGGAACAGACCAAGTTACTGCATTCAAAGCAGCCAAAGAAGCTGTTCTTCAACACCAGGGTTTAGGACCCATCAAAGCTGGAATCCCTTTCCAACTGGATGTGATGGTGACAGAAAATGTAATGTCTTGGGGATTATGGCAGCCACATGAAGTCAAAGGCCAGAGGGCAATACCAATCGGGTTCTGGTCCAAGCAACTAACTGGGGCCCAACAACGGTACTCTGCTTTGGAAAAGAACCTGTTAGCTGCATACACAGCACTGCTGCATGTGGAAACCATAACACTACAAGCACCAGTGTCAGTCCAAACGGACCCATTGCTGGGTGGGTTCGGGATGACTGTTTACCCCTGAAAGCTGAAGTTGCCCAAAGCCAGACATTGTTGAAGTGGAAGTGGTACCTGCAGGAGAGAGGAGGGATACAGGCTGGAGAAATTAAAGAACTCTCTAAACTCTTAAATGGCTTAGTGACATACAAGTCCTTGTCACATCCAAACACCTGTGAAATACCAGTGCTGCAACCTTCCCCTATCAAGTCAGCTCCGCCCTATGACAACTTGACAACAGAACAGAAGCATGATGCCTGGTTCACTGATGGGTCAGCGGTGTTGACACATAAAGGAAGAAGGTGGACAGCAGTAGCCTACAACCCTCAACAGGGGAAGATTGTGCAAGAGCAAGGCAGGGGTGGATCAAGTCAGTATGCTGAGCTAGTGGCAATAGCATCCCTGCTGGAAGAGACTGACTCACAAGAAATACAGATCTATACTGATAGCTGGGCTGTTTACAAAGCGTGTACAACCTGGATGCCCACCTGGAGAACCAATGGATGGCTAATTCATGGAAGACCAGTGTGGGGAGGTGCAGAATTATGGGATAAGATCTGGGTGGCTGCCCAGACCCGACTGATCCAAATTGGACATGTTGATGCCCACGTAGCTACTAACTTGGATGAAGAGAACTACAATGCTGTAGCAGATGAGCTGACAAGGATCCACATTGGCCACATTTTCTACCATACAGGAAACATTACATGAAGAATCATATACCGGATTGTTTTGGGTGGTTTGAGAAACATGGTTTTCATAGACTGTCAGTAGCTGTGGTTATATATTAGTATTATTTTTTATTTTTATTTTTGTTTGTTTTGTGTGTTTGTGTAGCCAGCTGGGTATAGGGATTAGGACTTTTAACTTTGCCATAAGTGGAAACAGCGGTGTAGAAGATATCTATGGATAAGACCAAGAGGTGGATTGTAATGGACACGGGTTTATTATGGTCTTATTCATTAGAAATCACTTAATACAGTTTATTATGTTGAGTGCCATTTTAGAATTGTACCATTAGGGGGAGTAGTGAGCACCTTTTTGGAGACTTTCTTTGTCTGAGCCATGCGGCCAAGATGGATGCCTGACTCCTCCCCATTCAATGGCACACAGGGATTGGGTAAGGAAAGTCACATGCTCAGTCCCTTTATAAGGTGAAGCCACATGCTAGAAGGAAACCATTCTTTTTCCAGGCCGAGCATTGAACATCTTGCAGCTGGCAACTGATAAGTATTTGTATCGCTGTTTTTATTTTTAAGTTTAGTTTAATTTTAGTCTCATTCTAGTTTATTTTCATTTTAGTTTAATCAATTATTATTTGGTGGTTTGATTAAACGGAAAATCATATTTTTTGGATAACATTTTGGTAGGGCAAAATCATTTTTATTATACAATGGTTGATGTGTATTTAGCATTGTGAGATTATTGCAGTTAAGATTGTTGTAGTATTGCATTGTTAGTTAAAGTATATAATATTTGACAACTGTTTTATATATGTGTGTATATATATATATGTATATGTGTGTATATATATATATATATATATATATATATGTATGTATATCTCTTTATGCATGTATATTAAACATTATATATATTTTTTACACAACTACCAAGGTGTGTGTCAGTTTGGATATTAATTGTTAAATCATATCTCTTCGAGTGTACATTCTTTTTTTTTGGGTAATACTTTCAGGAGAGTGTTATTTGACTCCCATTGTGATGCATGCCACATGTGACTAACTCCATTTTGGAATAGCCCACATGGTGAGTAGACTCCATTTTGGATTCATCCCATTTCATTTGTACTTTGGGAGCAACATCTAAATTATTAAGATATACCAGTTAATACCATATCTGATTAATTTAGATATTTGGAACAATTAATAAAATTCTCAGTATATTAGCGATAATTTTCCATTTCATGTAGATTATAGATTGGTGGTTTAATAATTCAAAAACAAGGTGTGTTACAAAGACACAGTATGTTACAAAAGGAAAAAAAATGGAAAAAAATCTCAGGCACTCACTGTACTTGGTTCCAGGCAGATTTATTACAAAGGTTCGACCTGAACAGGTCTTTATCAAGCTAACACCACAGTGACAGAATTCAATTTAAATACACACATCATACAAACAAGTCATCATTGTTTAATAACCAGTTTCATTAAATACACATAAGTATTCAATCAATAAATCAAACTATCATATCAGAGCCACAAAAGACATGTAAAAATGAGCAAGTAAAAGGCTGAGAAGGAAAAAAAAAAAGGGGCAAAAGAAATCCAGGTTTTATACAAGACTACACATTAATAGACATACATATCTTTTTCAATGAAGGAATCAACTAGTCTTAATAGTATCATTGAATAAAAATACCTGAGGTTGAAAAAAAGCGCAAAGAGAACGGGCCACCTACTGTGCGAACCCGTGCATGGTTACATCATTCTGACAAAAGAGGATGAAGTACGGTGGTCGCAAAGGGTAAAAAACGGATAACCCAAACGCATGCACAGAAAGAAGCCTAACCGCGCATGTGTATATTGTTCTAGCTAGGGCACATGTCTCAGGTACTGGCGGCTCACAGTACTGTGCTTCCGTCTGTAGCCAAAACAAATTACCATACCTCTAGGTTAAACGAGCAAGCTACACCATAAAAAGAGTACCCTAAGCAGATAAGTAATATAATAGGAAATCTAACAGACAGAAAAAACAAAATAAAATAAAAGGAAGAGAAAAGAATAAATAAACAGAAAGAAAAAGAAATGAAACAAATAATAATATAAAAAAATAAGTAAAAAATAAAAATTAAATAAAAAATAAAAATTATAAAAAATTAAAAATAGTAGTAAAATAAAAAGTACAGAATAAATAAAATAAAAAGTACAAAATAAATAAATAGAAATAAAAAATAATAAAAGATTATGAAAAACACAACTAAGAATAAAAAAGAAGAGAAAAGAAATACAAAATACAGCCAAGCACTATAGTAAATATATCCAAATTAATTTAAGCTCAACAGTATGAACATAGACATGTAGGAGCCATATGTAGGAACATAGACACACATATATATATATATATATATATATATATATATATATATATATATATATATATATATATATATATATATATATATATACATATATAAAAACACATATAAAGAAAATGTATATACATATATATACCTACAGAAGTACACATATGGGCTTTATACATGTAAAAATAAGTAATACAAATATATATCCAAGTGTATATTGAAAAATATATACAGTGTTAAGAGACCTAAATTACCATGATTAAAGTTAATATAGCTGTACAAGGGGATCCAACGGAAAATATTTGTTGGAAAAAATCAATATTGCTTTTCTGTAACCAATAAAGGAAATTTGTGAATAAAAGTGAAACACAATTCATTACTGCGAAGTGTATCCATATTGTAAAAAATATTTGTATGTACCACAAACAGATAAAGTGCATAATATTTTAAAAGTGCTGATGAATCGAAAGTGTATACGATTAAAATAAAGTGCAAAAAGTAATTACATAAAGTACATCCATTAATATAGTGCATCATACAAGAGCTATAATACATTAAAGTGCAAAGACAGAGTGCATGAGTCGATGAAGGGAATTCAAGCCATCCAATATATTATGAAGACAAGTAAAATACCATAAAATGTAAACACGTGAAAATATATAACATAATAAATGTAATATACGTGAAAATAAATAATATACGTAGAGCAGCATCCCAATAGAAAGATCAGCAAATGTGGAAATTCGTATTGACCAACAAATGGAAGGTCTCTTGAGAGGGTGAAAGAAAAAGATAACCCAAACCAGCAAGGCCAAAGAGTAGCCTGAAAAGATAAAAAAATAATTCATGATTAATATAAGATTAAGTAAAAACAAATCCATTAGTAAAAACAAACTATTCAGATTAAGGGTAACAAATCATATTATTGATTGAGTCCTTTTGGTGATAATGTATCCAATTCCCTAATCCAAAACGCTTCTCTCATTAGTAATCTTTTTATCCTATCCCCCCTCCTCAGAGTTTCAGGGACATAATCAATAATTTGAAATTTAAACAGAGAAATGTTATGTTGCGCTTCGGAAAAGTGAAATGGTAGAGGCAGATCAATCATTTTCGTACGTATTGTTATGGACAGATGAATTAAAATAAAATGGCTATTTACTAATGTCTATTTATTCTCTGTTCACTATGTTAAAACTGGCTGCTAGAGTAAATATTCCCTTCCCCCCTACAATGTGTTCAGTTGCTGTTTACTATGTAAATTCTTCATCCTGATAAGCATCCCCCCTTCAAATCAAGCAAACCTTGTGTAAACAAAATTCCTGTGTTAACAGCTCCCTTTACTAACTCCTCCCCCACTACCTTTGTGCCAGTTAACAGCTATATGCCACGTGTAACAAAATGGAGAATCACTGTTAAAGTAACTGAAAGAAACTACTCACTCCCCCTCCCATCGTGTATCCAGAAGTCTGTAATGATGACACTACATCCTGTAGACTGTTAACCAATTGGTGAATGTATACTGTATGTTTAAACTGTGACGTATTTTTGCTGTAAGAAGGAGCCCCCACTCCGGGGAATAAAGCATCTGGATTTTTCACTGATCAGAAACTTTGTCTCCGGTGTGAATTACTTCTAGGGAAAGCGTGCACGCATTAATCAATCAATTTGGAAGGTGTAGATAGACAAATTATCAAAGTTTTCTTTGATCTAAAACATTTGGCGCGATTTCGAACAGGGACGAAAGGGATACGTTAATAAGGAAGCCGTGAAATCCCAAGACAGGAGAACAGAGGATTCCCAGAGATTGGAAACGGAGCCTGATCACCTCTGCATATGGTAAATGAGTTACTTACCTATATTTTCCTTTCTTTGGATTTCTCTTATTCTCCGTGCCTTCACATTCGGCTTCCGGTGGTTAAAGTCTTCAGACAGGTAATATATATATGCCCGAATGTCCCCTTTTATATAGAACCTGTCACTTGTCTATCTACAGCCTGAGTCCTGAGTGTGAGTTTTATGTGTGAAAGTGTCTGTTTGAGAATCTGTTTTACTTTCTTGTGATTATTGAATTCAGGGTGCAAATATACCTGGAGCTTTTAGGCCAGATTATATTAATATTTTAATATTAATTCTTGGCGTTTCTTTTGTTGTTTTTCTTTTAAGTTCAGGTGTGCAGAATAGCCCCTGGCGGTTTAGTTTTTTGTCCGATTTATATTAAAATTAGATCGTGGCGGTTCTTTTGTTGTTTTTAAGTTCAGTTTGGAAAAAAAGCTGGCGGATTATTTAGATCAGGATAGTAAATTTCCTGGCGGATTGTTTTAGATCAGGATAGACAATATCCTGGTGTATTTGTTTGTTGAAATAATAAAAACAACGAACAAAGAGTTAAGTTGTTGTATGTGTGTTTGCGTGTTTCTATGTATGTGACCTGAGTTATTATAAGCCGGCATTTATTTTAAGGACTTTGTGATTTAATCACATCTGTATATTGTGCATGTATATGTTTTTTGTTTTGGGTATATGTTAATTGTTCTATATTTTATCTGTGTCTTGTAGCGCTCCTATTCTATCTTTTGTACTAAGGAGAGCTGTGCTTAGGCACTTACATGGTTAAATACTTCGTGCTTGCAACTCTGCTTCACCCTCTCCTCCCCCCTCCATTTTTTTGCATCACTCTGGTTCTCTGTGCTCTGCTAGGACGTACATGTGACCTTGATGCACGTTTCCCTTAGTCTATAACTCCTACACTCTCTCTCTCTCTCTCTTTCTCTTTGTCAGTCTCCTTCTCTATCCTTCTCTCTCTCTCTTCCTGAACCTCTCTTTCTCTCAATCTCCCTCTCACCTTATCTCCCTCAGCCTCTTGCTCACTTTCTCCTACACTCTCTCTCTCTCACTCTTTTTGTCTCCCTTACTTTCACACTCTTCCCCCACTCTCTCGCTCCCTCATTCTCTCTACCTCAGTCTCTCTCTTTCTCTCAGTCTCTCACTCTCTTTTGGTCCAGGGTCTGCTTCTCTCTATCCATACCACTGTTGTGTATAAATGGGTCAAACTAATGTTAGCCCCTCCCGAGGTCGGTTAGCATGTGACCTTGTAAAGGAAAGAGCTGGGGACTTAGCTGTAGCCAAACTTAAGAAAATTATTAAACTGTGTGGTATTACTATGTCCCCCAGTGGCAGATTGCAGGCGGAAGACTGGAGGAAACTTTTAAACGATAAACATGGGATATTGTTAGATAATGGGTTAATGAAGGCCGCAGATTTTTGGTATCGGGTGGCTCGAGGGATTAAGAAGGAGGGGTGGATTGAGGAGGAGATAGACCTAGAGGGGAAGAAAGTCTTTGTGTATCATGAAAAAGGTTGTTTTGTTGAATCTGTTGAAGGCGTTTACAGCCCTCCTCCATATGATAAGGCCTGGCCAGAAAGGGGGGTGGCTCAACCAGCCCCTGGAGCCCCCACACAGCCCATTCATGTTAACACGTGCTCTCCAGCCCCTGCTGCCTTGTACCCTGTCCTTAAGGCAGACGGTTCATGTTATTTTCCAGCCACCTCTCCTTCTCCACTCCAAATCCCAGTCACACATTCTCTTCCTGTTTCTTTGCCTCCTCCTCTCTTGCCAATCTCTGCTGCTACACCCTCTCTTCCAACTCCTGTTGCTTCTGTCCACGCCCAATTCCTTTCACATCTCCCTATAACTTCCGCCCTTACTTCTCCTTTGGATTCCTTCTCTTCTGCCCTTTCACTGTCACCATTTCCTGTTTCTAACACACCCATCCCTTCCATGATGGTAACTTCCCCTACCAACGTGGTCGCTTCCTCCCTCCCTTCTGTATCCTCTTCCATTCCCGCCCGTCTCATACCTGCCCCCAGTGTATCTTTCCCTATTATGACTATTGGATCCACTGTTCCTGCAGCATCAGGCTATCCTCCTGCTGTCACCCCTGCAGCATCAGGCTATCCTCCTGCTGCTACCCCTGCAGCATCAGGCTATCCTCCTGCTGCTACCCCTGCAGCATCAGGCTATCCTCCTGCTGCTACCCCTGCAGCATCAGGCTATCCTCCTGCTGCTACCCCTGCAGCATCAGGCTATCCTCCTGCTGCTACCCCTGCAGCATCAGGCTATTATCCTGCTACCTCCACTGCTACATCAGTCACTTCTCCCCCTGCCTCACAACTTGATTCGGTCCACATTACTCCTACAGTTAGTCACCCTGCGGCCAGTACTACTGTTGGACCGATTTCAGTTCTTCCTGACATGGCTCGTGTATCCAGCCAACAGATTCCCATTCCCCCTGCTGATGGTAGTGTCCAGGGGGTGCAGCCTCCACAGACCCCGACTAATCTGCCTCACATTCCCATAGCAAGTGCTTGCAGTGCCCAGCATGATCAGGAGGGTGCCCCTTTAATGTATGTTACCTTCAACCCGTCCCAAGCTGCAACACTGGTACACTCACTTCCTGACCCTGAGAAACAGCCCATGCCCTTTTTCCGTCGGATTGTTCAAATCCGTAAAACTTACTCTGCAGCATGGCGCGATTTGTTTAGTCTGTGTGAAATTAAGGCAGGGGATGCTTACTGGCCCATAATGGAAAAGAGCTTTGATGATGCCCGTCTCACTACAGACACAGATTATCAGTCTGGTATCACATTTTGTGAACAACTCCGTGCATGGGCTCAAGATAAGTTGACTGATCAGGCTACTTCTATTGCTGATATTGTTCAAGAAAAATCAGAAACGGTTGAAAGATTTCATTCTAGCTTAACTCAAACCTTTTCCGATCTGGGTTTCAATACATGTAATAAGGCCCACACCCAGATGCTATCAGCCGCTTTCGTTGCAGGCCTTAAAGAACCTATAAGGAAAGGCCTGGTCCTGTCCCGTCCCGAATTCAGGATAATTCCCATGGATACTCTCCTCCTGGTCGCTAAAGGCCTGGAGTCGATCCAATTGCCCCAGCACAAGAAATCCACTCCTTTAATGTTTTCATTACATAACCCTGCAATTACACCTGCCCCTGTTGGGTTACCTGTTACCACACCACCGGGCCCTTTCACAGCTCGGGCCCCGGGACCACCACTTAAAACGTGTTATCACTGTAGGCAAATAGGTCATTTTAGGAATGATTGTCCGAGTCTGCATGCACCTAGGCAGCGCACACGTGCCCTCCGGCCACCGTATCCTGTGGCCGGTTATCCTCCTGCCCAGGCGCTCGGTTATCCGTTACCTAGTTCTCATTCTGCTGACTACACTAACTATTATCCTAATGACCTACCCTTTGCCACTTATCTGCCTGCTAACAATCCAATGCCTAGACACCGACGCCCTGCACAGCATACTCAACAACCATACTACTCAACTACACCTACACGTACATATCCTGGTCCTGACCAGTCTCATATTGATCTTGTCCAATAGGTAACAGGCAAACCTGTGTCCAATGCCCCTGTCATGGCAGTGTATACAGGGGATAAAGGGGGGCCCCTAGCTACAGTGGTCCTACCTGTGGAAGGCTGCCCAACCACCTTCTTAGTTGACACAGGCGCAGCCCGTAACGTACTTAGAGCATGTGACCTGCCTGACGATTCCTTTCTCTCTAATATAGATGTTTCCTGTATAGGTGTAGACGGTACCCCTCGTAACAACCCATTAACTAAGCCCTTACGGGTGGGTACTTTCCCAGATCTCCTTACTCGTTTTGTAGTGTCTTCCTCTTGTCCTCTTAATTTGTTGGGAGCTGATGTTCTGTCCCGCTTGCAGGCCTCCATCTCCTTTACTCCAGATGGCAAGGTTCAGTTATTGACCCCTCTCTCCAGTGAAGATACCTCAGCCCTTTGTTCTTTACCCCTCCTACTCCACATGGAGTCACCCCATGGGAATGCAAGGGTCCTAGACAATTCCCCCAGTGCACTTGACAGAGTTCCTGTGCAACTGTGGTCTACTGGTCCCGATGATATTGGACGACTTAAAGTCCCTCCGATATTTGTGCAGTTGCTCCAAGGAGCAAGTCCGCCCAGAAGACCACAATATCCATTGACACCTGCTCAGGCCCTCTCTATCTCCAAACAGGTTGAAACTCTGCTGGCTGCGGGTGCTCTGATTAAATGTGTGTTGCCTTGTAACACTCCTTTGTTTCCAGTTAAGAAAAAGACCGAAAAGGGCGAACCGGACAAGTACAGGATGGTTCAAGACCTCAGAGCAGTCAATGATGTTACCGTCTTGGAAACTCCCATTGTTCCAAATCCTCATACTCTTCTATCCCAGGTCCCTCCTTCAGCTAAATTCTTCACGGTGGTGGATTTGGCCAATGCCTTCTTCAGCGTGCCTTTGCATCCCTCTTGTCAATACCTGTTTGCATTTACCCATGACCGCCAACAATATACCTGGACAGTCATGCCCCAGGGAGCACAAAATTCCCCAAGCCAGTTTGCAAGAGCCATGGCATACATCCTGGAACCATGGCAGAAATCTCACACAGACGTGGTCCTCCTGCAATACGTGGACGATCTCCTTCTCTGTGCTGACGATCTCCCGACTGCAGAATGTGTCTCTGAAGATTTCCTCTGTTTCCTGGCCGCCCAAGGTTGTAAAGCATCTAAGAAGAAGTTGCAGTGGTGCCGACCCTCAGTGATATTTTTGGGGCATTGTCTTTCTCATGGCACCCGGCACCTTACTAGAGACAGAGTGCGGGGTATCACATCACTCTGCCCTCCATCGGCTCACAAGTCCCTCCATGCCTTCCTAGGTCTTATCTCTTACTGTAGAGCCTGGATTCCTGAAGCCTCTACACTGATGCAGCCACTCTACGATGCCCTCAAAACTAAACCGTTTGATTTATCTCCTGAAGCCCTTACCAGCTTCTTTGCATTACGACGTGCTGTTGTTACTGCTCCTGCTCTGGGCCTTCCCAATTACGAGAAGCCCTTCAAGCTCTTCGTCTACGAAAAAATGGGACATGCATCTGGTGTTCTCACTCAGTCTCATGGGTCTCGTCAACGTCCAATAGGGTATTACTCCTGTCAGTTGGATCCTGTGGCCAGGGGAGGACCCTCCTGTCTTCGGGCTGTATTTGCGGCAAGTGCTCTACTGGACAAGACGTGTGACATAATCGTTGGTCACAAGCTAACCATTCTCGCCCCCCATGATCTTTCTGCGATATTGAATCAAGTTCAACCTAAACATCTCTCTACTCAAAGGCATCTTCGTCTCCAAACAACTTTAATGTTACCCGATAATGTCTCCTTACAGCGATGTTACACTTTGAATCCTGCCACTCTTCTGCCGCTTCCCAAGGGGGGAGTACCACACTATTGGTACAGTCTGAACATAGATCCTGATGCCTTCCTTGATCTGGATGTCCATATGCCCACAGTACCACACGATGAACAGCCATCTCCTCTATGGCATTGTACTTTGTGGTTCAGAGACGTTCCGGGGCCTGACCCTCAGTATGAAGAAGAACTGTTTCAATTGATTGAAGTACGTCTCACTTTGACAGATATATACTGTGATACAAAAGGTAACACTGTAGTTTTAGTTCAATTACCCACAGAAGTGACTCATATGTACCACCATTGGGAGATGGCAGTTCCTCATGTCTCTATTACTAAATCTCCAAATATCTCATGGAAGGAACTTGGTCCATTAGCCAAAGCATGGAGTGCAACAGATCAAGACCAACTCTCCACAGAAGGTGTTGCCAAACGAACTGTGAATTGTAAGACTACTGGTTACCCACAATATCACACAGAAATATGTGAAGATGCCCCTCCCATAGATCCTGACCCAGATGTTCCCCATGACTGTTTTGAACAGATGAAGATGGAAACAGCCCATCTTCCTACAGTACATGAAACGGCTTTGCCAGATCCTGACTGCACACTGTTTGTGGATGGCTCCAGATTTGCGGATGAACAAGGAAGATACCACACTGGATTTGCAGTGACCACAGTAGATCAGGTACTTCAAGCATCCCCACTTCCCCCGTCTATGTCTGCTCAAGAAGCGGAACTAAAAGCCCTCACTGTAGCATGCCAAATGTTTGAAGGGAAACGTGTTAATATTTACACGGATTCAAGATATGCCCTGGGCGTAGCACACGATTTTGGATTAATATGGAAAACAAGAGGTTTTCTGACAGCAACCAGTACACCAGTTAAACATGGTACAGCTATCAAAGAATTGATGGATGCTTTACTCCTTCCTGAAGAAGTGGCCATACTGAAAGTAAAAGCCCCTGGAAGACGGAATTCGGAAGAAACATATGGCAATCATAAAGCTGACCAAGCCGCCAAAGATGCTGCATGTCAATCAAGGGAAGTGGACAGAAGAGTGTCCGGTGAGGAAATTCCTATTTTTCCCATGCAAACCTTACCTACAGACCTCAAGTTTTTGAAAGAACAGCAAGCAGCTGTAAGTCCTGAAGAAAAGCAAAGCTGGAAACAGAAAGGAGCAACCTTGCAGGATGGAGTATATACTAGCAATCTCAAATTTTGTCTACCTAAATGTATGTATCCGGCTGTGGTTCAGTGGGCCCACCGAGCAGCGCACTTGTCTAAGACACTCATGAACTCTTTAATTGCTAAATATTTTGAAGCACCAGGTATTACCACTCTGACTAAAACCTACTGTAATTCTTGTGCTATCTGTGCCAAGTGCAATCCGGGAAAATTGGAGAAAGTGTCCCCCAAACACCTGGCGAAGCCACACTACCCATTCCAGAGAGTCCAAATTGACCACATTCAGATGCCAAAGAGTGGCCGGTATGAATATGCCCTAGTTATGGTGGACATGTTCTCAGGATGGCCAGAAGCTTTTCCGGTCACTAATATGACCGCCAAGACCACTGCCAAGCGGTTGCTCACTGAAATTGTCTGTAGATATGGAGTTCCTGAAGTGATTGAAAGTGACCAGGGCCCGGCTTTTACAGCACTAGTGACTAAGGAAGTCTGGGCAGCACTCGGGGTGACCCTTGCATTCCACACACCCTATCACCCACAAAGTAGTGGTAAGGTAGAACGCATGAATGGCACCTTAAAAGCCAGAATGCTTAAGATGGCCCAAGAAACTAACCTGCCCTGGCCAGAGAGTCTCCCCATAGCTCTGTTTAGTGTTAGGTACACACCAAGAGGGAAGTTTAACCTGTCTCCTTATGAGATTTTGTTCGGTTCAGCCCCTAGGTTAGGTTGTTACTTTCCTCAACAACTCCAATTGCAATCAGATACTATGGTTAATTATGTGACTGCTCTTTCCCAAGTTTTAAACAAGATACATGCCCAAGTGTTTTCTTCCATTCCAGATCCAGAGTCCGATACAGGCACACACAAGTTGCTCCCTGGTGATTGGGTTCTGGTTAAGAAGTTCCTGAGAAAACATACCCTTGAACCCAGATATGATGGTCCGTTCCAAGTCCTTCTAACCACGACTACCTCAGTTAAATTGGCTGGAAAGAACTCTTGGATACACGCTTCACATTGCAAGAAAGTCCCAGATCCAGAGGAAGCAGATCCTGTTATAGCATGAATTTTGTGTATTTGTTCTTGCTGCTAGGTCTGATAAAGGCCCAACAAGTCGCTATAACCAAAGACAATCATGTTTATACATTTTGGTACAATTCCTCTAGTACACGGGTAGCCACATTTGCATTTGATTATTGTGATATCGTAAATTGTACATTTTCACCAGCATTGTTGTCAACAGTGTACAAAGACATACCTAACATTAAGGACCCATACATATGTGTGACTGATGACTACTGGGGATATGAGTGTAGCTCATGGAAGGCAGTAGGTTGGAATACAGGGCCAGCTTGGGGCTATAGACCACTAAGTGCCTTAGACAGATTAGATACAAATGGGGAGTCCTTACTGAAAAGAATGACGTTCAGGAAACCAGGAGGGGCGACACCTATGAAACTAGCTTTAAACATAGAGCATCCCAGTCCTGGAGATGCTGGGCAATATGTAATGGGAATGTACTGAAAGGGAGGAGGTTCATACAATAAACAGGGGACCTTTTACTTACGGGACATGTATGACGCACCTGAATGGGTAGGTGCCACGCACATGACTATTAATCCTCTTAAGCCACATATCAAAACTCTAAAAGAGATGATAGCTATAGCTAACCCCACGTATGAGGACACTATGGCTGTAGAGACGGGTTTCTCTGACACTAACTTATGGCTTGAGTGGATGAAATATAACGCTAACAAACACAACAGATCTAACTGCTATGTCTGTGGAGGAGCGAGGCCTCACTTAGGTACTGTCCCTTTGAACATACCTCCGGAGATAGAGATGTGTTTCCTAAGTCTCTATACTATACTTAAAACTGACCGGACGGAATGTGAATCATGGATAAAGGAATACCCAATTATCCTTAAAGATGTTAAGCCAGATAAAGGTATCACCATATACCCAGGTAACTACACTTGTTATGGTATATATGATGGGGTAGGCCAATTCTTTGGTAATTTCACTGGTAAGTACTGTGCCACATATAGCCCAATTCCACCCGCCCTAATCCAACAACAAATAA
>OW240925.1:12599178-12616021 GCA_933207985.1 Pelobates cultripes
AGCCCACTAATAGTGATGTCGCGAACCGTTCGCAAACTTTTCGCGAATGGCTGAACTCTGGTCAGCTGACACATCCCGGCCAATCTCCAGCAGACCCTCCCTCCCAGACCCTCCCACCTCCTGGACAGCATCCATGTTGAAGGCAGCTTCAACATGGATGCTGTCCAGGAGATGGGAGGGTCTGGGAGGGAGGGTCTGCTGGAGATTGGCCGGGATGTATCAGCTGACCGGAGTTCGCCACGAACGGTTCGTGGCGAGCCGTTCACGAAAAGTTCACGAATGGTTCGCGCCATCACTACCCACTAACCATTTCCCCTAACACCCGCACCGACACCGGGTGCCTAGTGTCTGGAAACCTGTGCCCTTTCCGATACCCTGCCTGATGACGAAGGACTTAGTAACGTCTTCCTTTCCATGCAGCTTAAACCAGAAAGCCATCGCCGCCATGGACCTGTCAACCACCGCCGGGGAGGCCCCCTTTGCCAGTAATTGACAGGTGTACCACAGAAACGCATCCCGGAGCGATTCCCTTTCCGGCACGCAGTCCGGCCCAGCCCAAGATCGTTCCCATGAACCTCACACCTTACTGTAATCGGCCCATGTGGTCGGTGCCAGGGGAACCTTCACAAGTCCCCCAAGCAGGACGCTCCCAGCCGTCAAATTTCGTCCGGGCGCGACTGACCCGCTTCCTGCGCCTCCGGTGCCACCGTCCAGAATCGGGACCACTGAAAACGAGAGAGAGCATCAGCCGGTACCCAGGCACATGGCGCGCGCGAAAGACTACATTGAGGGACATGCACATTAAGACAAAGCACCGCAGCAACCGGACCACCGGTTTTGACGCTGCCGACTGATTATTCACTGCGTGCACCACCACCATATTGTCTGAGAAAAAGACCACCTTCCGGTCCCGCAGCCCTTCCTCCCCACAGAGCCATCGCGACCACCAGCGGGAACAATTCCAGGAAAGCCAGGTTCCACATAAGGGTGCTCGGCCCCCACGCCACCGGCCACCTCTCCACGCACCATTTTGCACCAAAGTATGCCCCGAAGCCCACACTACCCGACGCGTCAGTGAACAGCTCCAGCTCTGTCACCGACACCCCTTCCTGACGAAAAAAGACTGTCCCATTGAAGTCCCGCAAGAAGGTATCCCACACAGCAAGGTCGGCCCTCATGGCGGACGATACCCGGATGAAATGGCTTGGGGATCGCACCCCCGCCGTAGCTGCCGACAGGCTGCGGTTAAAAACCCTACCCATCGGGATAACCCGGCAAGCGAAATTCAGCATCCCGATCAACGACTGCAGCTGCCACTGGGTGACTTTCCGCGCCTGCGCTACTGCTGCCACAGCCCCTTTTAGCCCTTGTAGCTTTGCCAGCGGCAGCCGACATTTTCCCCGTACCGAGTCAATCTCCAGCCCCAGGAAACTAAGGCACACTGCCGGGCCTTCCGTTTTATCTGCTGCCAGCAGGACCCTGAAGCAGCCCGCGACCCACTCGATAGTCCAAAGCAAACGCCGGAAAGCAAGGGTGCTCGCGGGCCCCACGCAGAAGAAAACGTCCAAATAGTGCACCACCAATCCATTCTCCGCCTCCGCCTGTACTACCCATTCGAGAAAAGTGCTGAACTTCTCAAAGTATGAACATGAGATGGAACAGCCAATGGGGAGGCACAAGTCCACAAAGTATGCCCCTTCAAAGAAACACCCCAGCAGGTGGTGACATGCCGGGTGGACCGGAAGCAACCGAAATGCCGCCTCAATGTCCACCTTTGCCATCAGCGCCCCGCGCCCGGCCCTCTTTACCAGCTCGACCGCCCGGTTGAATGATGCATATGAGACTGAGCACAACTCCTTGTCGATATCGTCATTCACCGACGCTCCCCTGGGATAGGAGAGGTGGTGAATGAGCCTGAATTTCCCGGGATCTTTCTTGGGTACTACCCCGAGCGGGGAAATCCTGAGGCCTTCCAACGGCGGTGCCGGGAACGGGCCCGCCATCCTACCCAACAAGACTTCCTTTTCTAATTTCTCCTGCACCACCCCTGGGATCTCCGCACCGACTCAAGGTTGCACCGTACCCCAGACTCCCCCCTGTCCCGGAACGGGATAAGGAACCCTTGCCCAAAGCCCACCCGGAGCAACTCGGCGTCCGCCCTGTTACCATAGCGGCTTTCATCCAGAGGGGCAGGTCCTTTTGGTCCCATCTCATGCCCGGAACTGTGGGTAACTGCCGTAGGAGTGGTATGCCTCCCAAATTTCATCCAAATAGCAAAACAGGGAGGAGCACATGCCCAGTGATTTCTCACCTAGGACACTGGCCAGGACGCAGAACGCCCTCAGCCAGTTGCCGAAAGATTTTGGTATCTTATGATACCGCTTCTTTTTCTCCTCCTCCTCTTTTTTCTCATCTTTCCTATCCTCCTCCTTGAGGTCTATAAACTCCTCTAAGGGGAGAAGGGAAAAGATTTCACAGAATTCGCCCTTCCAGATCTTGTCTTTCACTTTGTAGCGGATGGCCATGAGCTGCCCTGGGACTTGTATTATTTTTAACCTGTATTCGTCTATTTGCTAAATGTATATGCAGTAATGGAATGCATTTGTGTAAAATAGCAAAATTCTATGTGCTAAATGAATTGTATTCGTCTGAATGTTAGGTAGTTTCATTCCCTTAGTTTGTTCGAATGAAACTACCGAACAGTCAGACCTCCCCTGTGTGAAGTGTGCCTTCAATTACCCGTTCCAACATTGTTGCAAACGGGTAATTGACAAGCTGTGTAGCAATCCTTTGTTCTCGGGGGTGGCCGCCATTCGGGAAACGAACACCGTCGGGAAACGAACACGGTGTTTTGCCGTCGAGTGTCTGGAACTCAAAACGGACACTCGACTAGGCGAACACCGCTGGGACCTCCATCAGCCCGGTCCGTTCGGGTCCAAACTACAGAACGGCCCCTCTTTCGGTAGGCATAATCAACCGAACGAGGGGATTCAGGCGAACCCTCCCCAGCCTCTATAGCTGGAGGCTTTCAGGTACTTCATTCGCCTTTTCCAGGACCGACCGCAGGGCCCAATCGCATGGAGCCCAATTCGGCTAGTTCATCCAGTGCGGTCGGTCATTTTATTCCCTCCATGAAATTCCTGAACCCCTGGTCTGATCTGGGTGATTTTTGGATATGTTGTTCACCCAGATCAGGGCTACCAGGGGATGCATAATTTAAAGTGGTACCCCTAGGTTTAGGGATACATCCAGAAACAGGGGGCATTGCTGTACTGGATAATGGGATTATGATGCCGGCTGATGGGAGGAGATGTGTGGGAGGTTACCAGGACAGGATTGGCTATTGTGTTAATGAATGTAATCCCTCCCTTGCATGGGAGCATGCTTTAAAAGGCCACTGTGGAATAAAGCTTACAGTTCTGCTCCTGATGCTGTGTGTCGTCCAGTCATTGGGATTGTTGTGGGGATACTATTACATTATTTTGCCTGTTGGAAACCTTGCCTGTGGATTTATAATTTACTTGTTCCTGAGCCTCACTGGGATCTTAAGCGGAGATAATCTGTGGAATATTGTATCTCCGCTACAACTTACGTCTATCTTCTGTCCGTACTCCCACCCCTGATGCTCGCCTTCAAGATTTCTCGAGGGCTGCACCATTCCTGTGGAACTCACTTCCCTCCTCCGTTAGATGCTCACCCAGTCTCCACTCCTTCAAAACCCACTAATTCATAAAAGCGTATCAATTAAACTGTTTATAGCTCCTGACTGATTCCACTGTGGAATAAAGCTTACAGTTCTGCTCCTGATGCTGTGTGTCGTCCAGTCATTGGGATTGTTGTGGGGATACTATTACATTATTTTGCCTGTTGGAAACCTTGCCTGTGGATTTATAATTTACTTGTTCCTGAGCCTCACTGGGATCTTAAGCGGAGATAATCTGTGGAATATTGTATCTCCGCTACAACTTACGTCTATCTTCTGTCCGTACTCCCACCCCTGATGCTCGCCTTCAAGATTTCTCGAGGGCTGCACCATTCCTGTGGAACTCACTTCCCTCCTCCGTTAGATGCTCACCCAGTCTCCACTCCTTCAAAACCCACTAATTCATAAAAGCGTATCAATTAAACTGTTAATAGCTCCTGACTGATTCCTCTTCTGCAACTGTCACTAGTCTAATACTATCCTTACCTTTTTGTGTCATTTTACCCCACTCTCTCTAGCATGTAAGCTCATTGAGCAGGGCCCTCAACCCCTCTGTTCCTGTGTGTCCAACTTGTCTGGTTACAACTACATGTCTGTTCGTCCACCCATTGTAAAGCGCTGCGGAATTTGACGGCGCTCTATAAATATAATAATAATAATAATAATAACTAGAAAAGCTACAATTTCTGTGGAAATTGTGTGAAGTGTTCTTGCCTCCACCAGTAGTCTACAACTGGAGTGGGCGGAGTAACTGTTATTTATATAGCACATTTAACCCCTTTAGACCGGAGGGCGTACAATTATGCCCTATTATAGGCGGCTCTAAACGCCGCCGGGCGTAATTGTACGCCCTCCGGTTTCTGCCTACTTACCCGGTCGCCGGCGGTCCCACGCCGGCGATCGCGGTGGGGGGGACTCCCAGGGAGCCCCCCTGCGGCACGTCCGTCGTCGAAGCCCCCCGGCTATGTGAGAGTGGGGTCCTAGCGAGGACCCCACAATCACATGGCCGGGGATAGCTGGCTTCTGTATTGCCAGCAGGGGGGCTGCCTGTAATGACAGGTGGTCCCCCTGCTGGCTGAAAATAAAATGAAAATAAAATGTATTAGTGTAAAAAAAAAAATATATACTTAGATCATATATATATATATATATAATATATATATATATATATATATATATATATATATATATATATATATATATATATATATACACACACACACACACACGTACACCGTCTAGGTGTATTTTACTATTAATATATATAATTGTATATATATTAATACAAATTACACGTAGACTGATACTGATTAAATATATAATTATTGTTATATATATTTATATATAATATAAAAAAATTAAATATGTAAATACGTTAAAAAATAAAATTAAAAAAATAATTTACAAAAAATTAATTAAAAAATATATAGATGTGTGTTATTTCTTTCTAACTGTATTGTGATATTAATATATATTTATATCAAAATACACGTAGAACGAAATATATATATCTACATACATAAATATATACGTATATATCACTATATATGTACCTATATATAAATAAAAATATTTTTAAAAAATTATATATATACACATATATTAATTCTACATATATATTTATGTAATATTTTTACATAATTAGGTATCTTATTTAATTACAATTAGCGGGACCTGCATGACAACCCATGCCGAAAGTAAAGGGAATTGGCTAGCACTTTATTTAACCCTATAACTTTCCAAGACACCATAAAACCTGTACATGGGGGGTACTGTTCTACTCGGGAGACTTTGCTGAACACAAATATTAGTGTTTCAAAACAGTAAAATGTATTACAACGATGATATCGCCAGTAAAAGTGAAGTTTTTTTGCATTTTTCATGCACAAACAGCACTTACACGGACGATATTATTGATGTGATACTTTTTACTGTTTTGAAACACAAATATTTGTGTTCAGCGAAGTCTCCCGAGTACAACAGTACCCCTCATGTACAGGTTTTATGGTGTTTTCAAAAGTTACAGCGTCAAATATAAGGCTTGCGTTTCATTTTTTTCACATAAAAATTTGCCAGATTGGTTACGGTGCCTTTGAGACCCTATGGTAGCCCGAGAATGAAAATTACCCATATGATGGCATACCATTTGCAATAGTAGACAACCCAAGGTATTGCAAACGGGGTATGTCCAGTCTTTTTTAGTAGCCACTTAGTCACAAACACTGGCCAAAATTGGCTTTTTTTGCATTTTTCACACACAAACAAATACTAACGCTAACTTTGGCCAGTGTTTGTGACCAAATGGCTACTAAAAAAGACTGGACATACCCCATTTGCAATACCTTGGGTTGTCTACTATTGCAAATGGTATGCCATTATGGGTGTAAATTTCATTCCTGGCTACTATAAAGTCCTAAAGGCAACGTAACCTATCTGGCGAATTTCAATTTCAAATGTAACGTGCTATATTTGACCCTGTAACTTCCCAAAACGCCATAAAACCTGTACATAGGGGGTACTGTTTTACACGTGAGACTTTGCTGAATAAAAATATGTGTATTTTATTGCAGTAAAAGCAAACAGTATTATGACATTGACAGTTAAAATGTAATGTAGAACTAAAAAAAATAAAAATAAAAATCTTATTTTCTCCCATTTTTTTCATATTAAATTATGTTTCACATCTAAATATTTGATATTAAATGAAAGCCCTGTTTCCCCTGAATAAAATGATATATAATAAGGGTGGGTTCATTTACTATGAAATAGGTGAATTACGGTTGGACAGACATGTAGCGCAAATGCCAGGTTTTGTTTACATTTTGTTTCGTTCACAACGTGTACATTTGGCTCCGTCCTTAAGGGGTTAATTGCAACGTTGTTGCACAGTTACATTAAACCATACATTTATAAAAACATTAGCAGGTGTTCAAAAGGCCCTGTCTATGACATCACTTGCTGCTGCAGCCTGGCACAGGTCAGAGTATTTTGGCGTTTGCCATCTTCAAACGGTTGTATTTTAAAAATCCTACAGCGAAGAGCTTTATATTGTGAGAATCACAAGACCCAGACCTACATTTTGATGCATAGTATGTCTCTGAAGTATTAAAAATGAAGGCACAGTCGCAGTTTAGAAATTGCACTTCAAATCTGAGCTTTGTAGAGTGAAGTTTCAATGAATGTCAATGGACGGTGTTAGTTGCAAACAAATGATTATATTGTGAAAACTATCAGGACTATGGCTTAGCCGTTGACATGTTTAGTGGCAGCAGGGATAGCTGAACGTTTTGATATAAGATTTGTGTAGGTGGGCCTGAAAATAAGGGAGTGGTGGCAGTTTAGAAATCATGTCCTGATTTTTCAGCTTTTGCCAGCTCCCACTCTAGCTTTACCATTCATTCCTATGGGACAAATTGCGCCACAAGAACGACGATATTCCGTGAACCATTCGGCGAAACGTTCCACAAAGTAATAGCAATCCGATCGGGAACAATCTGCACGTTTTGGTAAATTTTTGTCTATGTAGTGTAAAAACTGTGGGAGGAGTTAGGGTGGCAAATTTGGCTATAATAAGAATAATAATATATATGTGAGATAACAATAAGTGGTCTTGCTATGCAAGAACACTTAATAAAGACCATGTGAAGCCAATGTGTTATTGAGAGATGTGCATTGGTTATGTAAGTGTTTTTTTCTTTTATATGTGTGTAAGGCCCATCCCCACATATAATCAGGATTCCTGTTTGTAGTTTCTCTACCTTTTCTAAAAGAGTGGACATATAGCTGGACTGATTCTTGTTCGGGAAGTATGAATTGACTATTGTGTAAACGGTATTATTTAATGAACATATGAGAATAATAAATCTGCCCTGCGGATCTAATTGAACTGAAATTTGTCCGAAAGCGAGCGTGTGGCTGACCAATATCGAGACTCTCCTGCTTTTGGAGGGGGATGTGGCATGGTATTGATACGGAAAATTTCTAATTCCTAGAATAGGTTTTGTCATGTTTAAAATGGGTTTCCTGCAGGCATATAATGTCTGCTTGTGAACTACATATTTCCTTAAGGAGGGTATAACGCTTATGTGTACAATTTAATTGCACCTGATTGAATATGGGCAAGTATAGGCAAGACAATATGATTTGTAACTTAACCATATGTAGAATAGTGCAGTTGCCCTTTAACTATAATTCAATTAGACCCTTCTTGACTGCAATGCTACAAGGGGATAAGTATATAAGCATAATATAACATTGCCGAGCATTTATTATGGCTTAAAAAAGTAACTTCAGTGCCTTGGCGGTTGAAAGAGTTATACCTGTGAAGATAAATACAGCTTTTGTTAATTTGAAGTGAGCCTGATACAAAAGTATCAAAAAAAAAAGTTACAAATAAAATTTTCTAGTGGGTCAGATATCCTGTCCCAGTTTCATCATCTGTAGTAACGTTTAACTGATGCAATATAAATATACTTTAGTTACAATATAATTCAATTAAGCCCAAATGGGTTGTTGGGTTAATAGTAATTATCAATGGAACATTTAGACATTTGATCAGTTCAATAATATATAAGATTGCCAAACCCTTGATGATTCTCAGGAGGTCAGTCTCAATCTTCTTTCGGTGTAACATACCTGAGTCTCTGCATGCGTCTTTCATAACCTGTTGTCTAAGTTGAGCTTGTAGACTTAAATTTGAGATCTTTAACTAGTCCCCATTTGTGTAACAGATCTATCCCTTCTAAAGGTGAAGCAGCCATAATGAGTTTCCCTCCTTTAGTAATGAGAAGTTTAGCTGGATAGCCCCATCTGTAAGGGATATTATGATGTAATGATTCAGCAATATCCTTGAAGGATATTCTGCCTCTTAATGTTTCAGCTGAGAGGTCTGAAAATAGGAGGACTTTTCTATATTTTTCTTGATTAGATCTATGTACACACATTATCTGTTCCTTTACATGATCATAATGGAGCCTCATAAGCACATTCCTTGGCTTAGAGACAGGCAAATGTTGCGGTCGGGGGAGTCTAAATATGCGATCCAAAAGGAACATATTGAGTGGTAAGTCTGGCAGGATAACTTGGAATAACTCTGTCATGAAAGCTGTTAGATTCTGTGCTCCCACGTCTTCTGATACCCAGCGTAATCTAAGATTGTTGCAACTTGATCTATCTTCTACATTCGCAAGTTTTAATTCCTGCATAAATAATTTATCTTGTAGGGTAATCAAGCGATCCCCCAAGGTTATAACATCTACCTTTATAACATTTATAACATCTACCATTTATAACATCTACCTTTTCCTCTAGATGAGATGTCCGAATATCCAAATCCGTAAGATCCTTTTTTAAGTCAGCTATAGCTTCTGTGACTATGATCTGCATTTTAGTAACTGCTGCATCTAGCACTGCTTGAAAAAGAGTTGGAGTTAGCAAGCTATCTGATTTTTCAGCCGTTTCCATTTGGTCTCTGTCTGGATCAGAACCGCCACCATCTTGTGCTTGGATTTCAGAGTGGTTATCAGCGTGTTTGTTTTGTGGCGTCCTGGCTGCAAAGAAGGTCGACTTGTCTTTAACCTCCACAGTCTTTTCGTGCGGTGAGACATTTCGTTTTAATTTAGTTTAGAGCCAGGCTATTACCGTGGACTACTGTCAAAAGGTTGTATTAGCCACGTTGCAGGAGCCCGAGACAGCTGAGCTCTCTGTGTGCTGCCATCTCTTCCCACGTCCGGTCACGCCCCCAGGATGACCCTCCTTATTGCAGAAGATATTCTAATTTTTTTGAGTATCACCTGTATACACAATTTTGTTAGTGAATGGGTTAATGCACTCAAAATACTTGATTTCTTTGCAAGCACTATGACAACTGATGGTGGTATGTCTTATATATTATGCAAATATTGTCTGTTTTTCTAAGTATAGCAATTTCCTTTAACTCCCAATATATTTCTTTCAGGTGTATTTGTCAGGAGAGGTGACAAGAACAGAAATACATGAAGCAAGGCTATGCAGAAATCTATTGACAGAACCAATTCTAACTCTGAAAAATCAAGCATTTTGTCAGATTCCTGTATGTTCTCAAAGGAGATAGTAAACATAAACCCCACTCACATAGGAGAGAAGCCTTTTTCATGTTCTGTATGTGGAAATTGTTTTGGGCAACATTCAAATCTTGTTAGACATCAGAGAACTCACACAGGAGAGAAGCCTTTCTTATGTAGTAAATGTGGGAAATGTTTTGCCAGGAAAGGAGAACTTGTCCGTCATCAGAGAATTCACACATGAGAGAAACCGTTCTCATGTTCTGAATGTGAAAAATGTTTTGTCAAAAAGGCACATCTTGTCCGTCATCAGAGAAAACATACAGGAGATAAACCATTCTTATGTTCTGAATGTGAAAAATGTTTTGTCAAAAAGGCACATCTTGTCCGTCATCAGAGAAAACATACAGGAGATAAACCATTCTTATGTTCTGAATGTGAAAAATGTTTTGTCACAAATGCAGAGCTGGTCGGTCATCAGAGAATTCACACAGGAGAGAAGCCTTTCTCATGTTCTGTATGTGGAAATTGTTTTGGGCAACATTCAAATCTTGTCCGACATCAGAGAACTCACACAGGAGAGAAGCCTTTCTTATGTAGTAAATGTGGGAAATGTTTTGCCAGTGAATCAGAGCTTGTCCGTCATCAGAGAACTCACACAAGTGAGGTGATTTTATAATGCATCTATGGATTAATATAGAAATCAAATCTTGAATTGTGATTTTCCTCAGTCTCACACAACAAATAGTAACTTTGATAGTAGCACTCACAATAAATGTATTTACAAATTATTCATACCAAGAAGAATATGAACTGGAACTGGAATAGGAGACCAGAGCTCTGACTGAGGAATGCAAATTAGTTTACGCTAATTATCCCCTGGGGTCCTTAATTCTTTTCCCAGGACCCAATAACCTTGGACATTCCAAGAGAGAGGCTAGTTTCCCCAACCCCCATGTTAATGCAGACTTCAAGCAACAGTTATGTTTACTACTAATTTTCTAGGTTTTTTTTTTCCCTTTAGGCCATACAATGCAGCGGAGACTATAACTAACAAATATACCAATCAGCCACTCATAATTTGGAGTCAAATTTCAGCCTTCTGAAATATATATATATATATATATATATATATATATATATATCTCAAAGCTTTAAAATACCTGATGTAATGTAATTATAATCATTCTTGTATTAGTTGCAAATAATATAATTTCAGACTTCTTTCATACACAGGAACTGAGTCTCTATTTTATAAATACACAAAAACAAGTCCTGCGCTCAAACTCCCATTACTCTTTGGCGGCAGCAACGACCATAGTACACATCAGCCCCAATACATACAGTAAACCCCCCCAAAAAAAGTTATCTATTTTTATAATGTATGGCTTTAATCCTAGATTAGATAGAATGGTTATTAAGCCATAACCCTTTTTACACATATTTTAAAAAACAAATAGCCTTATCCTTATGTATTTGCCTCCTAATTAACTGAATTCTTAGACATATAAAAGCTTTTTGCAAATAGCTATTCACCACCAATACTTAACATCAAAAATGAATATTAACTTGAAGTGCATACATATTGCTGTATTGGTACAGACGCTTGCAAATACTTTGTTATTTTCGAATTGTGTGTATGTTTAAATATAAATTTCAAGGCTGCAAGACAATCTGATTCGATTATTGGAACTCTGATGTGACAAACAAACATCTCAGGAGTAGCTAACTGCCTACATTTAATGTTGGAAAAAGCATGGGAAAGATTTAAGGCTGAATTATTACTGGATGAATATCTAAAAAGACTTTGCTGCAAGAAGATTACAAGAAGATAACTGTAGAAGTCAAACTGTTCCCTGCAACGAGTGGTAGTACCCTGCTTGATGCAGGAGGAACATATGGTCATCAGCAGGGTACGACAAGGGAGGGAGCGGGGGCACTTACCCACAGGTAATTTTCCCTCGGACTGTGACAGTTCAGTCTGAGGGAAAGAAGGAGGGAGGTGCTGGGGGATGCATTTAGGCTGCCAGGGGTCACAGGGTGTTACTGTGAGGCTCCCTACTGAATCCCCAGCAATTTGGTGCCTCTATGCTCTGCCCCCATATTCAGACCCCACATCACATGACAGTGAACTTTTCTGAAGTGAGCTTGCGTGTATGTCAGCCTATTTGTGTGTATTAATGAGCTTGTGTTTTTATGTCAAATGAGCTTATGTGTATCAATAAGATTGTCTGTCTGTGAGCCTGTGTATTAATGTGCTTGTATCAGTGAAATTGTGATGGACCGACTGGGTGCCTCCACCAATTGATGCTATTACTTACCTCTTACTGAGGACTTCAAGCACTCCACCAGACACCATCAGCACTGTAGCCCCTTAGCCGCTGTATCTTGCCTGAGGTCTTGCCGTCCTCCACCCAACCTGGACCCAAAACCAGGATCCAGCCTCCAGTGGGTGAACTTATCCTACTCCAGAGAGTCTAGCAGGAACAGCTCTAAGAGCTAGTGATTAGAACCCAGGGGAGTATTGTGATATAGCAATCCCGAGAGCAGATACAGTTGCTCCCCCCCACACGTGAGATAAGACTCTATGTTGAGGGTTGGCAGAAACAAATTTTAATGGTGCCATACTTGGCCTTTTATGATCATCCCCATGCAAGGGGTATGCCACATAGACCTTGTGGGGTACTACAGAATAAAGTCACAGACTACTAACAATAGACTTTAAACGCATGACACTCCCATAGCAAACATACAATCCCTCCCCTCTGCTTGGGAGATAATTGAGTCAGATACTGCATTAACTCAATTATCCTTAGGCAGAAAAAAAATATTTGTATATAGGGGGGCGTGGCCTCACCGCCGGAGAAGACAGACGTGTAGGCAGGGGCGTACCTAGAGCATTTGGCACCCGGGGCGGGTCCTATTTTTGGCACCCCCCCTTTGCACCCCTGTTCAACTTTAAATATAAAGACAACTGAAAAATGTTTTAATGTATTTTACACTAAGCAGTGTTTGTGTTTTTGAATATATGCATGTTTTTGTATGGAGTATATGTGAGTGAATGTAGCGGTGTGTTTGTATGTAGTGCTGGCGTTTGAATGCAAGCATGCATTTGTGTGTTGTGTGGTATTTGAATGCAGTGGTATGGTTATATATAATGGTGGGGTTTGTATGTAGTGTTAATGTTGAAATGCAAGAGTGTATTTGTGTGTAGTGTTGGCGAGATTTTTAGATGTCTGCACATATACACATACACGGACATACACACACAAACACAGTCACACACAGATACACATTGACACTGCGTGTAGGCGATCATCTCCCGGAGAGAACCTGCTCATCGCAGCAATTAGAAGAGCTTATCCAGACAAAAAGCATCTAAATTAGCAGATATGCACATACCAATAATGACACAACGATCTGTCAAAAAATCAAAGCTCAAACCAACGACATTACAAATCATGGCCTTAACATCGCCGACACGCCGTGCGCAAGATGGCGCTTGTGAGCCCACATCACCGGCCTCGAGTTCCGAACAAAGCGACGAAACCATCTGTGACAAACTGCCATTTGCCACTGGGCATTGGAGAGGACTGATTGCCAGCCTCCTGCAACATGACCCTTTAAAAACAATGTATGGCCCTTTAAAAACAGTGTATGGACATATTGAATCTTTTGGGATACTTTTTCTGCCCTTTGAATCCATGGGAAGGTGTGCCTCTTCCCTTTCCCCTGTCCCATTGTTCTCCAGAAGGGCGTTGTCCCATGGACACTGCCAAACCATTTGGAACTGGCTGTTTTGTCCCTCCTGGGTCAATATATGACTTCCACCTATCTCCTGAACCACTAAACTGATTCAAGTGAATTTTGGATATGTTTATTTATGTTCAATTATGCTGGTTATAAAAATTATTGATAGAGATACCTATGTGTTTCTTTTTGAAAAATCACCAATAGTACCAGTTATCTATGTGCTACCCAAAAGTTTAGTATGTCCGCCCGGAAGACCTATCGTGGTGGGATTGGCTTGTTACTTTCACCTCTTGCACAATTTTTGGATTGCCTGTTAAGACATTTTCTATTAAATATCAAGTTGTACGTTAAAGATACGACAGAGGTTTTAAAAAAACCTGAGACAGTAAGGAATGTTGAGAGATACACTCTGGTCTCTTTTGATGTGGCCAGCTTATATACCTTGATAGAATATGATTTAGGCCTCCGGGCAGCAAAAAATGCTTTTGTGACATTAGGGTTTGAAGGTGAAACCTTACTTTTTTGGTACAGTTATTGGAAATGGTGATGAGCGATAATTACTTTCTTTTTCGAGAAGACTTTTATTTACAACTTAGGAGAATTTCTATGGGCTCCAATGTGGCACCCACATACACCAGTATATACATGTCTGAAATAGAAGAGATGCTTATTTATGACAATGAATTGTTTAACCCCTTAAGGACCAAACTTCTGGAATAAAAGGGAATCATGACATGTCACACATATCATGTGTCCTTAAGGGGTTAAAAGACATGTTGATAAATGGATAAGGTATTTCGATGATATACTGGTGTTTTGGACTGGCACATTGGAGTCCTTAGAGCATTTTTTGAATATTTGCTCTCAGACTTTTAAATTCACCATGACACATAGTGATAGTGAGCTTCCTTTTCTGGATATATTGATCACAAAGGGAGCTAAGGGATTTGAGACCAATGTGTATAGGAAGCCCCTTGATAGGAACACTCTATTGCAGTTCAACAGTTACCATCCCTCCTCTGTCTTTAAAGCCTTACCCAAAAGTCAGTTAATGAGGGTCAAAATATTGGTGTCGGATAGTGGTAAAGTTGACATGCAACTGAATAATATGGTGGATAGATTCTATAAACGGGGCTATCGTAGGGTCCTTTTGGCTGAACAACTAGATGAAGTCAAAAACAAGAGTAGAGACGAGTGTCTATGTCCTAGACAGAAAGATGATAAAGCTCAAAGATTGACATTTATTTCTAAACAAAATTATCTTTAAACATTGATATGTCCTGTCTGATTGTCACTCTGACATTCCTGAATTTAATGTAAGACCTATGATTGCTTATAAGAAATGTCCCTCTCTAGAAGACAAACTAGTGAGAGCAGAACTATCATCAACTAAATTTGATATGACTAAAACGGGTAATTTCCCATGCTATGGCTGTGTGGCATGCCATTCCATGATACAGGGCCAATGGCTTTATCATCCATATAGTGGTAAGAAATACTTGCTGAAACACTTTGTGACATGTAATTCCTCATATGTAGTTTACATTTTGAAATGTCCATGTGGTTTTTTTGTATGTGGGACAGACCTCACAAAAAATGAAAGAAAGATTCTCCAAACATAAATCTACGATACTGTTTTAGATCAAAGAAAACTTTGATAATTTGTCTATCTACACCTTCCAAATTGATTGATTAATGCGTCCACGCTTTCCCTAGAAGTAATTCACACCGGAGACAAAGTTTCTGATCAGTGAAAAACCCAGGAATGCTTTATTCCCCGGAGTGGGGGCTCCTTCTTAAAGCAAAAATACGTCACAGTTTAAACATACAGTATACATTCACCAATTGGTTAACAGTCTAAGGGGGTCTTGTCTAAACCCCCCCTACAGGATGTAGTGTCATCATTACAGACTTCTGGATACACGATGGGAGGGGGAGTGAGTAGTTTCTTTCAGTTACTTAACAGTGATTCTCCATTTTGTTATACGTGGCATATAGCTGTTAACTGGCACAAAGGTAGTGGGGGAGGAGTTAGTAAAGGGAGTTGTTATCACAGGAATTTTGGTTACACAAGGTTTTATTGATTTGAAGGGGGGATGCTTATCAGGATGAAGAATTTACATAGTAAACAGCAGCTGAACACATTGTAGGGGGGAAGGGAATATTTACTCTAGCAGCCAGTTTTAACATAGTGAACAGAGAATAAATAGACATTAGTAAATAGCCATTTTATTTTAATTCATCTGTCCATAACAGTCCCCCCTTAAAATGGCAATTTTTACTAAAACTACTATCTCTCATTCTAATTCTGTCCCTATAGAAAAATAACAAAAGGCTATCTCGCACATCTGTCTGAACAGGCCTCGAACACTTCACTGCGCTGGTAACCCGTAGCAGCTTGTCCACTACTTCTTCCCGCGGCAGACTTCTGCCCGTAGAGACAGACGCTATCCCTAAATGTCCTTAAGAGGAAGTAGCTGTTGCTTTAGTGCGGTGGGACTGTAAGGGTGTATGTGGTGTATCACGGTCGATGTCGTCAATCTCTTGGTGAAGGAAGGTCGGGGTGGTCTGGTCGATTGTCTGATCAACTGTCTTTTGTAGGCATTTCTTAAGACAGGGTAACACACAACAAACAAGAAGAGCAAGGATGATTATCGTTATTAAAATGGCAACACCTATTTGGGCCAGAGCACCTTGCCATCCAGACATCCATCCAAACCATCTTTCCCATGGATCTGTGGCCCCAGAATTTCGTTTCAGTTCATTGGACAAACTCTTTAACTTTTCTATTGCCAACGTTACCTTACCATTAGGGCCTGTATTATCTGGAATATAGGTACAGCATGTCATGGTGTCTGGGAGTATTTTACAAACTCCCCCTTTCTCCGCCAGGATCATGTCTAAGGCCATTCTATTCTGGAAGGTCATCTGGGAAGTAGCTTGTAATTGTTCCGCCAAACCTTGGAGGGCATCTCTTGTATAATTTACAAAACGTTGTTGGTTATAATAGATGTAATTGATCCAATTTAAATTTTTATTGGCCGTGATGATTGGGAAAATAGATTCGAACCCTGCGGACACTTCATCTCTTGCTTTAAACTCATTCGGCACCCCCCTTGGCACTCCTATGGCATCTATGTAAATATGAGGATCAAAACAGCCTTTTACAGTAGTATCTCTCTTTATTCTAGAGTATTGGTGTGATATACCTGGGTTATCTTGGTGTCCATCAGAGATTATGTGTATAGGCATAATTACCTTAGCTAGGGCACATTCTCCCCACCATACGCCTTCCAA
Organism: Pelobates cultripes; assembly: GCA_933207985.1. Lineage (NCBI taxonomy): Eukaryota > Metazoa > Chordata > Amphibia > Anura > Pelobatidae > Pelobates > Pelobates cultripes. Next base: position 12,615,973 of record OW240925.1, read on the forward strand.
TCTGGTTCTAATCTGCATATCCCCACAAATCCAATATCTCCAAGGGATC
>OW240925.1:12629495-12758524 GCA_933207985.1 Pelobates cultripes
CTATAGTGGTCCTTTAAGCTGCAGTGTTCTGGTGACTATAGCGTCCCCTTAAGAATTGCGTTTTTCATGTTCAAAATGAAACTTTGTTAGTTTAAAAAAGACTGGCTCATAACTTTTTTAGCTGGCTCCTAGATTCCAAACAAATTTGTCAAGCCCTGCATTACAGTAAAAATTTTTTAAAAAATCACTTATAACATTCACGGAGCACATGTATATGAAACCTGGAATCTACACTCTCTTAAATGTGCTTACATTATGGGACACATTGACTTTGTGACAAGCTGATGCAGATGAACATATACTGTAATTAGATTCCCTCTTTTTTGCCTCATTCCTGTGTTTTTATTTGTCTAAATCCTTGAATGCTTTCCTAAGTTCTTTTTCCAATTGGGGTATATACTGGTTGTATGCGGATGACTTCCATCGTCCTAGTTTTTTTATGATATGTACTGGGACGTTTTGACTAGATGCGGCTGTTGCTGCACCTATGCGAAATGAATGACAGGTGAAAGCTGATGGGTTGCACCCTATTTTTGTAAAGAGCGTTCGTAAGTAGACCATTAATTTGCATTTTGTTAGAGGGTTACCGTGTAGACTTAGTAGAGGAGGCGTTTTTATCTTGTACTTTTATGCATGGATAAAGTTGGTCAAATAACTGCTCTGGGCACAATTTGTTGCCTGTGGGGTATATAGGTATGTCATCGGGTGGCCTTGTTTGATTTGTTTTGGATTGTCAAAGTGTCAAAACATAGTGGTCCCCTATTTTGTTAAGGTCCGCCATTTTTAGCATGTTGTCGGTATGACTGTTTTTTTCTATGGTGAATTTGTTTGGTCTCAAGAACCCGTAGAAGGCTAGATAAATAGCCATTTTTAAGGTATTGATTGTTTCGTTTTCGAATGGCAACGTATCCAATGTGTCGGATAGTGCCCGGAATTTGTTAGCGTCAATAGGTTGACGTTTTGTGGGCTTGTGCTCTTTTTATCGTAAGATACCTTTCAGAATGTTTTTTATGGGGTTTGTGGACATGAAAGTCCTGTGATTAGGGTATGTGTTTATGACATGATATTGCATACCTGTAAGATATATCTTTATCGTATTGTGTGCAAGTTTTAGATGCAAGTGGCAAAAAAAAATGTAAACGCTACCATGGCATCTAATGACAACGGGTTACTGATACTGTATTCTGTGATGAACCTGTTGAATATTGTTAAGGCTCGTAAGGAGCGTAAAGTGTTTGCATAGAGTGCCGATTGTGCCAGCATTCTCCCATGTGCCATGAGTACTTTTAGTCCAGGATGAGTTCCTGGAATAGCGGTGATCTGTACAGGTTTGTCTCGGCTGTGGGATGTTCTTGATGGAACACCTGTAAGTTAGAACGAGAAAGGGCATCAGCTGCTGTGTTGTGTGTTCACACGTGAAGTGGAAGTGCTGTGTGGCTGCCAACCATACTAGTCTTTTGACTAACCTCATGATGGTGAAGGTTGTTAATTATGTTGCATGTTTGCTGCGTTGTCTGAGTAGCATTTTACTGTTTGTCCTTTCCAAAGGTGTTCCCAAACTTCGGCTGCTGCCACTATTGGGTAGACCTCGAAGAGGGCAGAGGTGGTGTTGAATGATAGTAAAGTTGCTGACTCTATTGGCCATGTGTCTCTGAACCATTTGTTACCAAAAATTGCTGCGTAACCTGAGTGGGCTGCTGCTTCTGTCCATTTAACTAGGGAATTCTCTGTCCAGGGTGGTATGAACATATTGATACCGTTCCATTGAGTCAAGAATTGGCTCCACATGGACAAGTCTGCCCTGGCTTGTTGGTCCAGTGTGACTACGCTTTGGTCGTTTGGGTAAGAGGCTGAGTAGTCTGGATATGCTCGTCCTTGTGGGATAATTATCATGGCAAAGTTCAGAGAACCAAGGAGGGATTGTAGGTTTTTTCGACTCGTAGTACCTCTGTTGAGGAACAACTCTACCTCTGTCCTGATTCTCTGAACTTTGTCTGCGTGGAGACTTGCTTGCATGGTGACTGAGTCTAGGCATATACAAGAAATGTCAACCTGGTGACAGGTCCTACAGAGAGCCAGAGTAGCCAAATTGGTATTTAGGAGCCCGCCCACGCAGTTTATGGAGACTATCCTGCATTTCTCGCGCAAAGAGGAGGATACTTACATCTCGTGTGGTGCCTGGTGGACGAAAGAGCGGGACACAGCACTTCTGCCTGTGAGAATCTACAGTCAGTGAGTAACCATTGCCAATTTTATGCCATTTTAGTGCCATGTTGTGCCAATCTTTTCCCCTAAAGCTTATTGCCACTTTTTGACAATTATTTGCCCTTTTTTTAGTGCAATGTTGTGCCAACTCTATGCCCTTAAAGCTTATTGCCACATTGTGCCAATTTTATGCCTTTTTAGGGTCATGTTGTGCCAATTCTATGCCCCTAAAACTTATTGCCCTTGTGTGACAATTTTATGCCATTTTAGTGCCATGTGGTGCAATCTATTCCCCTAAAACTTATTGCCACGTTGTGACAATTTTATGCCATTTTAGTGCCATGTTGTGCCAATTCTATGCCCTTAAAGCTTATTGCCACATTGTGCCAATTTTATGCCCTTTTTACAGCCAAGTTGTGCCAATTTTATGCCCCTAAAGCTTATTGCCCTTGTGTGTCAATTTTATGCCATTTTAGTGCCATGTTGTGCCAATCTATTCCCCTAAGCTTATTGCCACATTGTGCCAATTTTATGCCCTTTATTTAGGGCCATGTTGTGCCAATTCTATGCCCCTAAAGCTTATTGTCCTTGTGTGCCAATTTTATGCCATTTTAGTGCCATGTGGTGCAATCTATTCCACTAAAGCTTATTGCCACATTGTGACAATTTTATGCCCTTTTTAGTGCCATGTTGTACCAATGTATGCCCCTAAAGCTTATTGCCATGTTGTGCCAATCCTCTTCATCTAAAGCTGATTGCAATTTTTGTCCCTAAAGCTGGTTGCCACATTGTGCCTGGTGAATATAAGAGGGGGGGGGGACAGCACTTCTGCCTGTCAGACTCTACACGAGTCAGTGAGTAACCATTTCTATGCAATTTTTTGCCCTTTTTTAGTGCCATGTTTTGACAATGTATGCCCTTAAAGCTTATTGCCATGTTGTGGCAATTTTATGCCCCTAAAGTTTATTGCCATGTGATGCCAATTCTCTTCATCTAAAGCTGCTTGCAATTTTGTGCCATTTTTTTTGTCCTTAAAGCTGATTGACCTTTTTTTTAGCATTGACATTGTGCCTGGTGAATATAAGAGCGGGACACAGCACTTCTACCTGTCAGACTCTACATGAGTCAGTGAGTAACCATTTCTATGCAATGTTTTGCCAATTGTATGTCCCTTTTTAGTGCCATGTTGTGCCAATGTATGCCCCTAAAGCTTATTGCCATGTTGTGCCAATTGTATGCCCCAAAAGTTTATTGCCATTTGATGCCAATCCTCTTCATCTAAAGCTGATTGCAATTTTTTGTCCCTAAAGCGGATTGCCACGTTGTGCCAATTGTAAGCCCCTAAAATGTATTGCCATGTGATGCCAATCCTTTTCATCTAAAGCTGATTACAATGTTTTGCCAATTCTATGCATCTAAAGCTGATTGCACTGTTTTACCAATGGTATGCATCTAAAGCTGATTACAATGTTATGCCAATTCTTTGCCCCTAAAGCTAATTGCACTGTTTTAAGCTGATTGCACTGTTTTACCAATGGTATGCATGTAAAGCCGATTGCCATGTTGTGCCAATTCTTTGCTTCTAATGCCGATTGCCATGTTCTGCCAATTCTTTGCTTCTAAACTTTATTGCAATGTTGTGCCAATTCAACCCTCCTAACACTTATTGCCATGTTGTGCCAATGGTATGCATCTAAAGCCAATTGCCATGTTGTGCCAAGTCTATGCCCCTAAAGCTGATTGCCATGTTATGGATCCAAAAAAGTCCTGGATAAGAATAATTAAAAGTACTTTTAATCAAGATGTGTATTTAAAGGAAAATAATCAATGATCCAAATCTGGATACACAAAAATAAATGACTTAGGACAGGTGTCGGCAATCTTTTAGCAGTACTGTGCCAAAACAAGATATTAAGTCCGTTGGGGTGAGGGTCCTATTTCTTTTAAAATTGACATGTGTATGTTGTCGTACTCTTCTTGTAATTAGTGATGCTGTGGCTTTGTAATGTTGTATTTGTACGTATGTGGACTGTTATGTTGGATATGTTCATGAGTAGTTTGTGGTAATGTGTATAATACCTATAAATATGAGCTGGGTATGGGAGCTGCTTGTGCAATTGTATTTCTGGATGATACACACACCACCAAACACACAATATGATGTATGTGGCTTGTCAGTGTGAATTTGTGTGGGGGCAGTGTGTATTATTTGCATGAAGATAAGGCTTCTTCTGCAGTCCTCTGAATACCTAGCAGTGTGGTTGGCTTCTCTGGGGTCCAGTAGGGACCAGGCTAGCTAATTACAGGTCAAGGACAGGAGCTGTGATAGTTGCTGTGGGCTACTTCACTCCAGTGCAGATTTCCGTTCTCGAGTGCTGGGAGGGAGTAAGATCACTTATGCTAAGTGCTGCAATGCCTATATTGAGGTCTGTCCCACACCACCTACAATCACCAGTGAAGTTTCACTAGCTAGCAGATATCTGAAGTCCCACTAGGACTTCTGACGGGCCTTGAACACCGTGCAAAGGCACCTTGAGTGCATGCGTGGCATACATGCCACAGGTTTCTGACCTCTCACTTAGGACATGGTGGCCACACAAAGTAAATACTTTATGTATGGCATACTTATGAAGGGCTACAACGCCCTGATTTATTTTATTTGTTGTGTCTGTCCTAGATTTGGATCATTAAACCTTGTCTTTATAATATATATCTCGATTAACAGTCTAGTTATCTATTCATATGCAGGATATTTGTTCTGAATTTAATAAAAAAAAATTTATGCAATAAATAAGTGTTTCACTCATTATTATTTTTTAATATCTACCTTAGTAATGCATGCATGGTTAATAAGAAAACCAGCAAAAACACCAGTTGGTGAAAAGAAAACCCAAAAAGAAGGATCTTCTGTCCAAAATGACAAAGGAGGAAACATTTATGAAAATCCTTCAACAAGTTTTCAAGTTGACAATGGAGGAAAAATTGCCGAAAATCCTTCAACAAGTTTTCAAGTTGACAATGGAGGAAAAATTGCTGAAAATCCTTCAACAAGTTTTCAAATTGACAATAGAAGAAAAATTGATGAAAATCCTTCAAGTTTTCAATTATCAAAACGACGAAAATTAGTAAGAAAATATGATTCTGACTATTTAAAATTTGGATTTACATGAAATGGTGACAAATGAGATCCACGTCCGCAATGTATGATTTGTGGTGAAATTCTCGCAAATGAGAGTATGCGACCAAACAAATTACTTCGACATATTGAGACAAAGCATGTACATTTGAAAAACAAGCCACTTAATTCTTTTAAAAGCAAGCAAAAAAAATTTAATACGTCTAAAAATATGCTTTCTCATTTCACCATTATTAATTAAAAAGCTATGCGTGCCTCATACCTCATTAGTTTGTGAATTGCAAAATCAGGTAAGCCTCACAAGATTGGCGAGTCATTGGTATTACCAGCGATAAAAGATGCTGTTTGGTGACAAGAGTTTGAAAGAAGTTGAATTAATTCCAGTTTCCAATAACACTGTTAAATGCAGAATCGATGAAATGTCTGAGTGGGTAGAAGATCAACTTATCAATAGTGATGTCCCGAACGGTTCGCCGGCGAATAGTTCCCGGAAAACATTGCTTGTTCGCGTTCGCCAAGGATGGCGAACATATGCGCTGTTCGGTCCGCCCCCTATTCGTCATCATTGAGTAAACTTTGACCCTGTACCTCACAGTCAGCAGACACATTCCAGCCAATCAGCAGCAGACCCTCCCTCCCAGACCCTCCCACCTCCTGGACAGCATCCATTTTACATTCATTGTGAAGCTGCATTCTTAGTGAGAGGAGGGACAGTATAGCTGCTGCTGATTTGATAGGGAAATTGATAGCTAGGCTAGTGTATTCAGTGTCCACTACAGTCCTGAAGGACCCATCTGATCTCTGCTGTAAGGACAGCACCCCAAAAAGCCCTTTTTAAGGCTAGAAAATCAGTCTGCTTTTTTTTTTCTGTGTAATGTAATTGCAGTTGCCTGCCTGCCAGCCTGTGTGTCAGGCTCACAGCATATACTGTGCCCACTTGCCCAGTGCCACCACTCACTCACTGGTGTCCCAATAGCTTGCATTAAAAAAAAAAAACTTTTTGGACTGTAATATAATAGCAGTCAGTTTCCTTCACGAGTGTGCGTTTCAGGGCCTGCCCAGTGCCACCACTCACTTACTGGTGTCCCAATAGCTTGCATTTTAAAAAAACAAAACTTTTTTGACTGTAATATAATAGCAGTCAGTTTCCTTCACGCGTGTGCGTTTCAGGGCCTGCCAGGGCACAGTGTCACACCAGTGCAACTCATATCTGCTGTAACAGTAGTGTACATTTTAAAAAATAAATAAAATTTTGACTGTAATAGATTGAATAGCAGTTAGTTGTCTGCCAGCGTGTGTGTCAGGCTCACAGTGTATACTGTGCCCACTTGCCCAGTGCCACCACTCATATCCGGTGTCACAATAGCTTGCATTTAACAAAAAAAAAACTTTTTGGACTGTAATATAATAGCAGTCAGTTTCCTTCACACGTGTGCGTTTCAGGGCCTGCCAGGACACAGTGTCACACCAGTGCAACTCATATCTGGTGTAACAGTAGTGTACATTTAAAAAAAAAATAAAACATTTTTTTGACTGTAATAGATTGAATAGCAGTTAGTTGTCTGCAAGCGTGTGTGTCAGGCCTACAGTGTCTACTCTGTCAACTTCTGCCACTGCACAGTGCCACTCATATTTGTTGTCAGAGTAGCTTGCACGCATAGTACCACTAATCGAAAAAAAAATGACAGGCAGAGGCAGGCCACCCCGCAGGGGCCGTCGTGGTTGTGGTGCTGTGATTCCCTTTGACCCTAGAATAATGCCCAGTGTTCAGAGGCCACGTACCCTGAACTCGAAAACTTCTGAGGACATAGTTGACTGGCTAACACAGGACACTCTTCTACAGCTTCCGCTCGGAACCTTGACGCACCATCCTCCTCCAGCTTAGCTTCGGGCACCTCTCAAGTTACCACTCGCCCGCCTGCCGCCACCACCAACTCTAGCACCACAGCAGCTTCACTTGGTATGTCAGAGGAGTTATTTACACATCAGTTGGAAGAAATGAGTGATGCGCAACCATTATTGCCAGAGGATGTAGATAACAGGGATATGTCTCAGTCAGGCAGCATTACACACATGGACGTACGGTGTGATGATGATGATGTTGTACCCGCTGCTGCTTCCTTTGCCGAGTTGTCAGATACATGTATGTACGTAGCAGGGAATGTGGTGCGACTAAGAGTAAGGAGACTATCCCAATTCTCCCCCCAATAATGACAAACAACAAATATTGGATGAAACAGGCCACAGCATTTATTAAACTTACAACTGTAGGACTCATCCGAACTTTTTCTTTTTCTTTAATTCAAATATAAACACATAAATATATATACATACCATAATTAACATATAAATTAACATATAAATTACACTTATTGCCCTACAGCCTCCAACTTAAATAACCGTCCTTGCCAACGAACTTAACCAGGTGCCTACGCACCAAAACTTAACCCACTGGTGTCTCGCCTCCCCCCTCGTCCAAACCAAAAATTCCCATCATCTTAAATGCTCTACAACCAGCCAGCTTTTTGCTCGGTGGGCACGTCCTATTCGGTAACTTAAAAGTTTACCTTACAGAGCAGGGGAGGTTGAGACCCACCATGTCCATCTCCTGACATTCCATCTGCTCCCCAACCCTGTTGGCAAGGACACGCTCCCCGCCACAAACCCCGCTGTTTTAAACCTAAAATCAGCGGGGAGCCCCACCAAAACCAACCAGGCCTGTTCCACCACTTCCTGCATGGCAAAAAAAGGTCTAGCCGGACCTTCATCACCCAGAAACACAGTAGCTGCCACATGCGCGAAAACACCCTGTGGCAAACCAAAATCCCCTCACCTTCAAACACCTCGAAAGGCCCTCCAATTTTGCTTCATACGGCAGCGTACCATGCACTGATTATGGGCCCGCTGCCAAAAGATATGGGAAATGACCTTTTTTTTTTAAATCTTTTTTTTTTTTTTTAGAACTGCTTTTGTTATAACATACGACAAGTCCTGTATAACACATCCAGAACTACTTATAATAATCTCTATAATCATAATCTCTCTTCTTTTCTGAAACCAAAACGTTAAACATAAATAACCATAACATAACATATATAACTTAAAACACAGGGTCATACAGTGAACCCAACACCACGCATCACGAAACAACTAAAACACCCACCAATACCCTCTTAGGGGCAGACGCCAAACACCACCTTGGTATCGTTCCAAGCTCAATGCCCGCCAGGTGGATAACCCGAACATTAGGGACAGGTGGGACAGCAGAACCTGCTCCGGGAGGAGCCGAACACATTTCATACCTCCGGCACCAAACCAACGAACCTCCGCTTCGGAAGGCGCACAACCCAATAGCTCACCTCCCAGACGGACACCCGCATCCCACCTGGGAGTATAACCAGGAAAAGGACGTCCAGATTTTACCTGTTTTCCAAGTGCACCCTGGGAATTGTCACTTGTACCCAAGGAACCTGGCTCATCCATTCATACCTCAAATGAATGAATGGATGAGCCACCGCCACTGAGACTTGAACCCAAACCCCCCCAAGGACTGAACAAATTCCACGAAACCAGCATTACTTCACCGAGACATCTCACCATACCCCCTTCCGGTTCTTTGCGTCACGTGCGCTGACATACCCATCCTAAAAGCCTCCAAGCCGAAAGGAATGCCAAATAATTCTTTGCTGACAATCCCCAGAACCATCAGACTTGAGTAAAGACCCAAAAATTGGGAATGGGAAAGAAAAAAATCACATCCGCATAACCCAAAAGTGGGCCCGTGCATACTGGGCACAACTCACAGTTCTCTACAAAGGAAAAGTGCAACAGCCGAACCGCCATACCCTTCCCAAAAAACATCCGACCTGGATTGTCAAATACTTATAGTGATATGATCTGCAGGGGGCCGAATGGTGGCAAACAATACCCCACCATGGCATGGCCTACTAGGAATCACCAATACCCCAACATGCACGGCCCCCAGGAGCATAGCGTCCAGGTGGCCGTGGAAACCGATCCACAGACCCATTCCGTCACTCTGCCAGACTGGGCGACCAGATTTCCGCCGGGCAAGGCGTCCCCTCCAGATCCGCCTGCGAGGCGATTGCCCCTTAAGCAAGCGAGGGAAGGAGGCTGTCAGCCGAGTAATGGCTTGAACAACCCCCAAATTGTCGCAGTGAAACACTACCCTTAGATACTGAAACGTGACTGCCAGACCTCCCCCACCACCAAATGGGTAAACGCTCCAAAAAGCCCAGATTCTTTGTGAGCCCAGAGACATGCCAACTGTCCGGCCACACGGGAGCACACCAACTAGAGCCCAGAATGGCCCCAAACCCCAAAGCGCCAGCCGCGTCCGTTAATACGTGGAGGTCGGCGTTAGAAACCTCCGGCCTTTGCCAGCAGGACCGGCCATGATATGCAGCTAAGAAGGAACCCCAAACCGCCAAAATCTCCTGCAGCAGCCAAGTGAGCCAAATGAAATGGCGGGGCCCGGAGACCACGGCTGTCGCCGTAGCCAGGAGCGACTGCAGGCAGCGCAGCTGAATCTCGCGCCGCCCCATGGCCAAGGCTTATTCACAGGCCAGCGGCAGTACCCCGCCAAAGAGTAAATCCCAATGCCTAGAAAGCTGAGAAAGTGACCGGGCCCACAATCTTGCCGTGTGCCAACGGGATCCCAAACTAATGGAACTCCTCACCCAGAACCCGTCGCAGCAGCGCACAGGCTGTCGAATTAGCAGGACCCACACAAATGAAATCATCGAGGTAATGTAACAAGGAGTCTATCCCAGCCTCCTCCCTCACCACCCAGTCCAAGAACGTGCTGAAGCATGCAAAGTAACAACAGGATATGGAACTACCCATAGGGAGGCACATATCCACGTAATACATGCCTACAAAACACAGCCCAGAAGATGGTGACATTCCGGGTGCACTGGCAGTAGACAGAAGGCCGAATCCACATCGGCCTTGGCCAACAAGGCCCCAGGGCCCATGGCCCTGACCATGTCAACCGCAACGTCAAAGGATGCATAACATACCAGGCAGAGTTCCCAAGAGATGTCGTCATTCACCAAACCCCCGCCGTGGGTACAATAAATGGTGAATCAGATGGTATTTGTCCAAAACCCATGCTCAACCCATCCAGTAGGATGCCAAAGGCGCATCGCGCTCATAACCACTGGTGCCATTGCCCTCTGACCCCAAATCCCCTATCTCGCCAACTTTACCGCGCTTGAACCTGTGGGAGGCGGGATGGGCTGCCCCACAAGCGGAACATTCGTGCTGGAAACAGCAAGATGCACCCCGTTTGCAGTGACTGTTGTTGAATTTCAACAACAGCCCGGCCTCTGATGCGCAGCCGGTGAGGAGGAGGACCCCCCATCGCCCCCCTGGGGAAGGACGAGAACCCACCCTGCTGGAGTGCCGGGCAGGTCACAGTGGAGAGCCAGAGGCCAATGTCAACCTGTTCCCACGAAATTGAGGGGCGCACCGCCAACCGTCGACGGAACTGCTCGTCATATTTCCACCACCCCAGACTGCCATAGGTACGACAAGCGTTCCAAATAGTATCCTGGTAGCAGAACAATGCGGAGCCCTTTCCCCAATTACACTGACCAGTATTGCAACGCGCAAATCCAATTTGCGCAAGTCTTAGGGATCTTCCGGTACTGGTATTTCTCCTTGTCTTTTTTATTTATTTATTTCTTTTTTATTCCTACCCGTCCTTTTCCATTAAAGGAGGAGTCTCCTCCATGGGAAGGAGGGAAAAATCTCAACAAATTTTTCACGAACCTCCTGTTGAAGGTGCAAGCCCAAGGGCCCTGACCAACACATAGGAGGACACACGCGAAACGGCAAAACCTGGGGGGGGGTAACCTAGGTACCCCCCCAGCAGCAGCAGGTGCTGCGGCACACGGCGCCGTAGCAGGGGTGCCAGCATGCACACCCACTCCGGGAGAGGGTAACCCCATGACCCCAGAAACAGTAAAAAAAAAAACTGTGGCTGCAGCGCCGGGGACCACACTAAACGGAGCTGACCATCTAAATGGGGGAACCCTACCTGCTTGCTCACCCTGCTCCCTTTATTGTTTTTATTTATTTATTGACTGATCAAGAAAACCGCTAAGCCCTGACAGAAACCCCCCAGCGAGGAACTCCCGGACTGAAAACTCACCAGCCGATGCCCGAGGAACCTCCCGCGGCAAAGGAAATGAAGTTGATCCAGGCAAGACAGAGTTAACATCATTTTCAGCACTGCTCAGCCTAGCAGCAGCACCAGGCGCCATCTGCTGGACAGTCCCAGGAACTGCAGCCAGATCCTGTGTGAAGAGCCGCTCACACCCCGCAGAGGAGGGCAGCCAAGGTAAGTACCCAGGGGCGGCAGGGGGGACATAGGGAACAGGAATAGGGACAGGAGAGAGGGGGGGAGGAGGGAGGGAGACAGAGAGAGCCAGGAGAGGGCAAGGGGACCCAGAACAGCAGGAACAGGGGAGGAGGAAGATAGAGAGAGACAGGAGGGGGAGCAGAGAGAGGAAGGACAGCAGCAACAGGGGAGGAGGAAGAAAACACCAAGGAGGGGGGGGTTCCAGAGGGAGAGGGGACAAGGGATGGCACCCCAGGGGGGGAGGGAAGAATTGTGGAAAGAACCCAGGGGGAGACGGGGACCCACCGGCCGACCCTCATCCCCAGAGGAGCCATCAAAACCCGGCGAGAACCCCCCTCCACCCCCCAACGGCAGCACAGCCCTGAGGGGCCCACTCACCATTACCGGCCCGGCTCTGGATCCGCCGTGTGCTGACCACGTGGGGGCTGGGAAGGTCTCCCAGGATGCAGAGTAGATCTTCTAGCACCCCTGGCCCGCCGTCCAAGGCCGGGGGGTGCGCAGTAGGCGGCAGTAGTAGCAGGCCGCGTGTCAGATGGAATCAAGCGAGCAGGCGGACGGGAGCGCCGGCCCATGCTCCTGCGGCCTACAGGGGGCTGTAGCTGCGTGGGAGGCCCAGGAGAGGCCTGACCGCAGGGGGTGGGGGGAGTGAACCCACACCGGCAGGCAGGCCAGGCTCGAGGGGAAAAAGAACAGGGGGAAAGTTCAGATGGGGAGACAGAGAGGATGAGGAGACAAGTTGGAAGCAGGGGGAGGTCGTCGCAAGGAGCTAGTGGCACAGTCAGACAGCATGCATCGGCACCCGGGGTCAGCCCGACAGCACGCCAATCAACGCATGCTGTGTCCACCACCATAATGCCGTCATTGCAGAGCTCAGCAGTGTGGAATTTTTTTTGTGTGTCTGCCTCTGACAACAGCGATGCCATTTGCAACCTGTGCCAAAAGAAACTGAGTCGTGGGAAGTCCAACACCCACCTAGGTACAACTGCTTTGCGTAGGCACATGATCTTACATCACAAACGCCTATGGGATCAACACATGAGTAAAAGCAGCACGCCTACTCTAAGCCGCCATCCTCCCCCTGGTCCAGCATCTTCAGCCACGTCAACCACTGCTGTCCTCCTTGCCCCCTCTCAACCATCCGCCACTCCGTCTCCCGCCTTGAGCAGTTCCCGCTCATCTGCCCACAGTCATGTGTCTGTCATGGACATGTTTGAGAGTAAGAAGCCAATGTCAGAAAGTCACCCCCTTGCCCGGCTTCTGACAGCTGGCTTGTCTGTACTATTAGCCTGCCAGCTTTTACCATACAAGCTGGTGGAGTCTGAGGCGTTCAAAACATTTGTAGCTATTGGAACACCGCAGTGGAAGGTACCCGGACGAAATTTCTTTTCACAAAAGGCAATCCCCAACCTGTACTCGACTGTGCAAAAGGAAGTAATGGCATGTCTGGCACACAGTGTTGGGGCAAGGGTCCATCTGACCACTGATACCTGGTCTGCAAAGCATGGTCAGGGCAGGTATATCACCTACACTGCGCATTGGGTAAATCTGCTGACGGCTGCCAAGCATGGAATGCGTGGCTCTGCAGAGAAGTTGGTGACACCGCCACGACTTGAAGGCAGGCCTGCTGCCACCTCCTCTACTCCTCCTACTCCATCCTCTTCCATAACCTCCTCGGCTGAGTCCTCTTCTGCTGCTGCGCCTTGCTCCACATCAACGGCACCCCCCCAGCTCCCCAGGTACTATTCCACATCCCGGATACGGCAGTGTCACGCCGTCTTGGGGTTGATTTGCCTGAAAGCAGAGAGTCACACCGGACCAGCACTCCTGTCCGCCCTGAACGCACAGGTGGATCAGTGGCTGACTCCGCACCAACTGGAGATCGGCAAAGTGGTTTGTGACAATGGAAGAAATTTGTTGGCGGCATTGCATTTGGGCAAGTTGACACATGCGCCGTGCATGGCACATGTATGTAATCTGATCGTACAACGCTTTGTGCATAAGTACACAGGCTTACAGGACGTCCTGAAGCAGGCCAGGAAGGTGTGTGGCCATTTCAGGCGTTCCTACAGGGCCATGGCGCACTTTTCAGATATCCAGCGGCGAAAAAACATGCCAGTAAGGCGCTTGATTTGCGACAGCCCGACACGTTGTGAACCGCCTGCTCCAACAAGAAAAAGCCGTTAACGAGTATTTGTATGACCGGGGTGCTAGGACAGCCTCTGCGGAGCTGGGAATTTTTTTGCCACGTTACTGGACGCTCATGCGCAATGCCTGTAGGCTCATGCGTCCTTTTGAGGAGGTGACAAACCTAGTCAGTGGCACAGAAAGCACCATCAGCGACATCATACCATTTGTTTTCTTACTGGAGCGTGCCCTACGAAAAGTGCTGGATCAGGCCGTAGATGAGCGTGAAGAGGAAGAGGAAGAGTTGTGGTCACCATCACCACCAGAAACATCCTTATCAGTATCGCTTGCTGGACCTGCGGCAACGCTGAAAGAGGATTGTGAGGAAGAGGAGTCAGAGGAGGAATGTGGCTTTGAGGAGGTGGAGGAAAACCAACCACAACAGGCATCCCAGGGTGCTCGTTGTCACCTATCTGGTACCCGTAGTATTGTACGTGGCTGGGGAGAAGAACATACCTTCAGTGAGATCACTGATCACGAGGAACAGGACATGAGTAGCTCGGCATCCAACCTTGTGCAAATGGGGTCTTTCATGCTGTTGTGCCTGTTGAGGGACCCTCGTATAAAAAGGCTGAAGGAGAACGACCTGTACTGGGTGTCCACGCTACTAGACCCGGTATAAGCAGAAAGTGCCTGAAATGTTACCGAATTACAGCAAGTCGGAAAGGATGCAGCAGTTCCAAAATCAATTAAAAAGTATGCTTTACACAGCATATAAGGGTAATGTCACAGCACAACGGGAATCTAACAGGGGAAGAGGTGAAAGTAATCCTCCTCCTCCCACGACGACGCCGGCAAGGACAGGACGCTTTACAGACGTGTTGTTGATGGAGGACATGCAGAGCTTTTTAAGTCCTACGCATCGCCACAGCCCTTCGGGATCCACCCTCAGAGAGCGACTCGACCGACAGGTAGCAGACTACCTCGCCTTAACTGCAGATATCGACACTCTGAGGAGCGATGAACCCCTTGACTACTGGGTGTACAGGCTTGACCTGTGGCCTGAGCTATCCCAATTTGCGATAGAACTTCTGGCCTGCCCCGCTTCAAGTGTCCTGTCAGAAAGGACCTTAAGTGCAGCAGGAGGTATTGTCACTGAGAAGAGAAGTCGCCTAGGTCAAAAAAGTCTAGATTACCTCACCTTTATTAAGATGAATGAGGGATGGATCCCAAAGGGACTGACAGTGGGCGATACATTCGACTAAAAAAGGCCTGATGAGGGGGACGTAACAGGGTGTCGCGGCTGCCGGCCCGCCGCGTGATATTTAAATCCGTAGCTCACCCCAGTTCCTTGCCCTGTCGTGGTTTCCTGAGAGTGCTTTATCATTATGAATCTGATTTCCTCGTATCCTGATCTTGGGCTTTTCCCTGGTTATTCTGAATTCTGGTTTTCCTGACTTGGCTTGTGTAAACGGTATTGTGTATTTTCTGGCTTCCTTGACCTCGGCTTTCCCTTTGACCATTCTCTGTCTCTAGCGTATTAGTCCGGCCATTCTAAGGTCCGGTTTACGCTCTGTCCTTTTATTTTCCTTTTCTTGCCCTTGTATATGTTTACATAGGTTCTGCGTGCTGGACCACACTAGTAGTCGTGACATTGGGATTAAACTGATAAGAATAGTACTACTTAACACACCACTCCTATCTGCTGGCACATTAGATTGCACGCGCAGTGCCCCAAATTTGAAGTAGGAGGACCGACCAAGTATCTTTTTCCATCTCCCGGTTCCTAAAATCAATGTCATATACACGCCCCCTGATAGGGGACGTAACAGGGATTAAACCGATAGGAATAGTACTACTTAACACACCTTATAATAACGCAGAGAGAGGCAACACAGAGAGAGGAGTCTGAAGAAGAGGAGTCAGAGGAGGAAGGTGGCTTTGAGGAGGTGGAAGACCAAACACAGCAGACGTCCCAGGGGGCTTGTCACCTTTTGGGGACCCTTGGTGTTGTACGTGGCTGGGAGGAGGAAGAGACCTTCAATGACATCAGTGAGGACAAGGAACGGGACATGGCTAGCTTGGTATCCAACCTTGTGCAAATGGGGAGTCTGCGGTTGTGCAAATGGACTGTTTGCGGTGAGTTAAACGGGGAGTTTGGTCTGTCACTGTAAAGCGGGCGTATCCCTTACACTACCTGATCGATACAACATCATACCTGATGTTTTAAAGCACGTTATTCCAAACAATTTAGGAATGTTAGGTTATTTATGCCATTTATGGATTAAAACCAGACTCTGCATCAACTATGTAATTTTCCATGGGAGTTTTGCCATGGATCCCCCTCGGGCATGCCACAGTCCAGGTGTTAGTCCACTTGAAACAACTTTTCCATCACTATTGTGGCCAGAAAGAGTCCCTGTGGGCTTTAAAATTCGCCCGCCTATTGAAGTCAATGGCAGTTCGCCCGGTTCGCCCGTTCGCGAACATTTGCGGAAGTTCGGATTCGCCGTTCTCGAACCGAAAATTTTATGTTCGCGACATCACTACTTATCAACAGAGTTAAAGCAAGCAAAAATGTTTTCCCTGCAATTAGATGAGTCAACAGATATACAAGGTTTGTCCCAATTGATTGTTTTTATCCGTTTTATATGGAAAAATGAGCCTCATGAAGATATATTATTTTGTGAACCAATTATTCGAGGAACTAGTGAGGCAATTTTCGAAACTCTTGACACTTACATAAAATCAAAGGAACTGCACTGGATGAATTGTGTTGGTATATGTACCGATGGTGCACGGGCAATGTGTGGTAAAAAAAAGTGGTGTTGTGACACGCATTCTTAAACTAAGTCCGAATGCATCATGGATGCACTGTAGTCTTTATAGAGAAGCCTTAGTATGTAAAACTATGGCGGAGGATTTAAAAAATGTTTTAAACACTGCCGTAAAAATAGTAAATTTCATCAAGAGTAAACCATTACAGTCACGGCTATTTGAAAAACTGTGTGAAGAGATGGGAAGTTTACACAAATCTCTTCTTTTGCACACTGAAGTATGTTGGCTGTCAAGGGTCAAAGTACTAACAAGACTTGTTGAACTCCGAGAAGAAGTCGCAATGTTTCTGGATGGACAAAACGATTATGCAAAATCTTTGTATGATGAGAAGTTTGTTCTGAAGCTCACTTATTTGGCAGATATATTTTCTAAATTAAATGAACTAAATTTATACTTACAAGGAATGGATGGATTTGATATATTTGCAGTACATGATAAAATTAGAGGTTTTACCAAAAAAAATTATTTATGGGAAAGAAATATTAAACACCAAAACTATGATTGTTTTGAAACATTCGCAACTTTTATAATTGAAAATCAAGTGACACCAGCAGACGACTTAATCTTTGTGATACTTGCACATCTAGACTCGTTGAAAGAAAATGTTGATAATTATTTCAGTGAAGAAATAAGGAATTGTGAAAATAACATCTGGATTGTGAATCCATTTCGGAGTGATGATGTGGCTACTGGTATATCTACGATGGCAGACGTTGAACGTATTGATTTATCCGAAGACACTTTCCTGAAAATTAATTTTGATTGGAAAAAATTTATACCGTTTCGGCTGTCAGTTCAAAACACATATCCGACTCTTTCTACCACAGCTTTAAGAGTGCTGCTTCCTTTTACTACTTCGTACATGTGTGAAATTGGATTTTCGGCAATGATAGCAATTAAAAACAAGTTTAGAAATCAACTTCAATTATCAAACACCTTGCGTCTAAAAATAAATGTCAATGTAGACGTCAAAGACGTCATCAGTAAAAATAGAAAACAAGCCCATTCTTCACATACACCTCATTATGTATCTGCTTAATATGAATATTTAGGCTTTCAACTGAAGACAAGTGTAGGATTAAAACTTGTTTGCAGGTAGCTTATATGGAACAATGAGCCTCATGAAGATATACTATTTTGTGAACCAATTATTCAAGGTACTAGTGAGGCAATTTTCGAAACTCTCGACACTATATAAAATCAAAGGAACTGCACTGGATGAATTGTGTTGGTATATGTACCGATGGTGCATGGGCAATGTGTGGTAAAAAAAGTGGTGTAGTGACACGCATTTTTAAAATAAGTCTGAATGCATCATGCACGCACTGTAGTCTTCATAGAGAAGCTTTAAGATGTAAAACTATGGCACAATATTTAAAAAATGTTTTAAACACTGCTGTAAAAATAGTAAATTTCATCAAGAGTAAACCATTACAGTCACGGCTATTTGAAAAACTGTGTGAAGAGATGGGAAGTTTACACAAATCTCTTCTTTTGCACACTGAAGTACGTTGGCTGTCAAGGGTCAAAGTACTAACAAGATTTGTTAAAATCCGAGAAGTCGCCGCAATGTTTCTGGATGGACAAAAAAGATTACGCAAAATCTTTGTATGATGAGAAGTTTGTTCTGAAGCTCACTTATTTGACAGATATATTTTCTAAATTAAATGAACGAAATTTATACTTACAGCTGATTTGGATCAAAGAAAACTTTGATAATTTGTCTATCTACACCTTCCAAATTGATTGATTAATGCGTGCACGCTTTCCCTAGAAGTAATTCACACCGGAGACAAAGTTTCTGATCAGTGAAAAACCAAGGAATGCTTTATTCCCCGGAGTGGGAGCTCCTTCTTAAAGCAAAAATACGTCACAGTTTAAACATACAGTATACATTCAACAATTGGTTAACAGTCTAAGGGGTCTTGTCTAAACCCCCCTTACAGGATGTAGTGTCGTCATTACAGACTTCTTCCACCTATATTGGATACACGATGGGAGGGGGAGTGAGTAGTTTCTTTCAGTTACTTTAACAGTGATTCTCCATTTTGTTACACGTGGCATATAGCTGTTAACTGGCACAAAGGAAGTGGGGGAGGAGTTACTAAAGGAAGCTGTTAATACGAGGCCTGCTCTGATGGGAAGGGGGATGCTAGCAGGATGCAAGGAATTTACAGAGAGAAAATAGTGCCTGAACACATTATAGGGGGGGAGGGAATATCTACTCTAGCAGCCAGTTTTAACATAGTGAACACAGAATAAATAGACATTAGTAAATAGCCATTTTATTTTAATTCATCTGTCCATAACACAAGGAATGGATGGATCAGATATATTTGCAGTACATGATAAAATTAGAGGTTTTACCAAAAAAAAATCTTTATGGGAAATAAATATTAAACACCAAAACTATGATTGTTTTGAATCATTCACAACTTTTATAATTGAAAATCAAGTGACACCAGCAGACGACTTAATCTTTGTGATACTTGCACATCTAGACTCGTTGAAAGAAAGTTTTGATAACTATTTCAGTGAAGAAATAAGGAATTGTGAAAAAAACATCTGGATTGTGAATCCATTTCACAGTGATGTTGTGGCTACTTGTATATCTACGATGGCAAACGAAGAACTTATTGATTTATCCGAAGACACTTTCCTGAAAATGAATTTTGATCGTAAAAAATTGATACCGTTTTGACTGTCAGTTCAAAACACATATCCGACTCTTTCTACCACAGCTTTAAGAGTGCTGCTTCCTTTTACTACTTCATAAATGTGTGAAATTGGATTTTCGGCAATGATAGCAATCAAAAACAAGTTTAGAAATCAGCTTAAATTATCATACACCTTGCATCTAAAAATAACAAATGTCAATGTAGATGTCAAATAAGTCATCAGTAAAAATAGAAAACAAGTCCATTCTTCACATTATGTATCTGCTTAATATTTAGGAAAATGAATGCTACTGCACTCCAAAAGATGATGCCAAAGAAAAAAAAGATTATATACAATTGAGGCTTAAAGGAACACTATAGGGCAGGAGTTCCCAGCATTGTGCCGAAATAAATGTCACCACAAGTCCTAATATGAAGTAGATGGATCCACCTAAAAAGTCTGTCATACTTACCGCTACCTGGAAAAAGCTTTAATCCTACACTTGTAGAACTCTGTGTGAATTGTGCTTTATTGTGAAACTTAGAGATAAGCTTCACAACATTATATTGTAAGAGTTTTTCTTATGGGGGGTTTTTCACTTGGGTAATAAAATTGTGCGCTCTGTGTTTTTGTATTTTTCCTCTTATGAAAATGCACAGGAAGGAGACTGCATTGTCTCCTCTAAGGGAAAAATCACCTTCTCCAGGGGATTTCTTTCTTCATTCTCATGATTTGAGAAAGGGTGGAATCTCCATGGAAATGTTCTGGGGATTTCACCCTAAACAGCCTACTCAGGACATCCCATTCAACAGAAACCTTGTTTACTTCAGAAAAGGTATACAAGGATCAAATATTAATAGAAAATTAGTTGCTTACAATGACAAAAAGAAGACCCTGCACTGTTCATCATCATACTCATTGGATAGAGGGTTGTAATGACTGGAGACATATTAGAACAAGACTCACCGAGCATGAGCAGTCCCAGTGCCATAAACTTGCTAATGAAGCCTATATGATCAATATTAAAGGCAAATTGATCAAGCACAAACTTTCAGTTGACCAGCTTTCTATGAGGCACAACCAGGTACTTCAGCGCCATGCTGTTCTAAGCAACATCAGTGGTGTTTTTTTTTTTATTGAAATCCAAGCATTTTCATACAGAAGCAGCCATACAGCGTTGGTAGCTGATGTCTTTGATAATGACCATCTTGAAAATTGAGGAAATTTCTTGGAGGCTGTGAACTCCTTGCGGAATATAGCCCAGTCCTAAAAGACCATTTGGTAAAAGTTACAGAAGTGGCCAAAAAACTGTCACGTATTCATCCGCTTATAAAAATGTGGTTAATGACATTTACTGTCCACACAGGAAAAGTTGTGCCGAGCAGCAACCAAATCCACAGAAGGGTTAATGCTAAGCAGCAATTATGCAAATGAAAACCTGGTAACTGCTTTGGGTATCAGATCTAGAGGAGGGGTATTTAGGCCCAGTTCTCATCCTGCACAGTGCCCTGTCAATTTGCCCAGGCTTTCAGTACGCTTCTTACTCGTACAGCGCATCTGCAACCTGCGGCTGCTCCTACTGTCTCACCTCCACCTTGTGTACCTCCGCCTATAGTATACAAGGCACCAACTATCTCTCTATCTCCTCCTCTGCATTTTGATGGTAATTTCCAAGAATGCCGGGGATTCCTTAACCAAATAGAGTATCATTTTGAGGCCTCACCGGGATCTTTTCCCACAGACAGAGCTAAAATTAGTTACCTGATGAATCAATTAAAAGGTAAAGCTTTAGCATGGGCCAATCCAATCTGGAATGGATAAAAATAGGTTTCTCCTTGATATTTCTATTGCCTTTGAAAATAATTACTTTTCATGCAAAGCCCTGATGGATTCAGGTGCCGCTGGAAACTTCATCGACATTCAATTTGTTAAAGGTAATACTATACCTATCAAGGAGAGACTATCACCCCTAGCTGTTGAAGCTATTGATGGGAGACCACTCTCACAACCATTGATTACACACGAAACCTTACCCATTAATTTGTCCATTGGTGCCTTACATAAGGAAGAGATTACATTTCAGGTTATTGCATCCCCTTCCTGTCCGATCATATTAGGCTTTCCATGGCTTAACAAGCATAACCCTCATATTGACTGGGCTAATGGGGAAATATTAGAATGGGGTAAGGATTGTTATGAAAGGTGTATATTGAATGTTGCCAAAAGAGTGGGCACTATTGGATTACCCACTAGTACACCTCAAAACCCGGAAATCCCTATACAGTACCAAGACATTAAAGAAGTATTCAGAAAAACTCAGTCGAATACTCTACCTCCTCACAGACCTTATGACTGTTCCATTAATTTACTACCCGGCGCTATGCCACCTAAGGGAGCAGTCTATGATCTGTCTCCTCAGAAGAGTAGAGTAATGGAGGAATATATTAAGGATTCATTGAATAAAGGCCACATACGAAAATCATCCTCGCCTGCTGGGGCAGGATTCTTTTTTGTATATCAAAAAATGACGGTGAGTTGCGCCCATGTATCGATTACATGGCATTGAACAAAATTACCATTAAGAACGCCTACCCCATTCCTCTTATTGCTGAATTATTTGATAGACTCCAAGGCGCTAAAGTGTTTACTAAGCTTGATCTTAGAAGTGCTTACAATTTAGTGAGAATCAAGGAAAACCACGAGTGGAAGACTGCATTTAATACCAGAAGTGGACACTATAAATATCTAGTGATGCCATTCGGGTTGTGCAATGCTCCAGCGGTTTTCCAAGATTTCATAAATGATGTACTCAGGGATTACATTTACTTGTTTGTCTTGGTCTATCTGGATGATATCCTTATTTATACTCCTGACATTCAGACTCACCACGATCACGTTAGACAAATTCTGCAGACCTTGTTAAAAAATCAACTTTATTATAAATTAGAAAAATGCATCTTTGACCAATCTGAAGTACAGTTTTTGGGATATAATATCTCTGCCTCGGGGTTTCAGATGGATCCTAAAAGGCTGGAATCGGTTCTACAATGGCCTTTACCCACTGGGTTGAAAGCCATTCAAAGGTTCATTGGTTTTGCCAATTATTACAGAAGGTTTATAAAGGGATTTTCTTCAGTAATAGCCCCCATCACCAATATAACACGCAAGGGGGTTAGCAGTACGTTATGGTCTAAGGAGGCTATAGAAACCTTTGAAACTCTCAAACAGCAGTTTGCCTCTGCCGACATATTGATACATCCTGACACCAGTAAACCTTTCATACTGGAAGTTGATGCATCAGAGACAGGGGTAGGGGCAGTTCTCTCCCAGATGGAGAGCCAGGATACTCCATTGCATCCTTGTGGTTACTTCTCTAGAAAGTTGTCTCCTGCCGAGTGCAATTATGATATTGGCAATAGGGGACTGTTGGCCATTATTCAAGCTCTCAAGGAGTGGCGACATTTTTTAGAGGATTCCAAGGACCCCCCGTGATCATTACTGATCACAGAAACCTGGCTTACATAGGAGATGCTAAACGATTGTCTTCTAGACAAGTCTCTGTTCCTTTCTCGCTTTAATTTTCTTATTACTTATAGACCTGGTTCTAAAAATGTCAAGGCTGATGCCTTATCCAGACAGTCTGATACTGAGTCTATACAAGAGCAAGAAAAGTCCCATATCATTCCCCCGGAATGTATCATTGCTTCCACTATCCTTTCATTGTCCTCTCTGCTGCTTGGCTCCATCATGGAGGCTCAGTCTCAGGCGCCCTGCGGTAAACCTCAGGACAAATTGTTAGTTCCATTGGGGGAAAGGGTTAATATCATGAAGGTGTTTCACGACAATGTGTCTGCTGGTCACCCAGGTATTATTAAATCCACTTCTGCTATAATGAGGTCATTCTGGTGGGATTCCCTCAGGAAGGATGTTAAGGAGTATGTGCAGGCTTGTTCTGTTTGTGTGGTTTTCAAAGTACCTCATAAACTCCCTTGTGGCTTGTTACAACCTCCCATGGTCCCACTTGTCTATGGATTTCATTGTAGAACTTGTAGACAATCTGATCTTTATAAGTGAGATTGTCCGTCTGCATGGCATTCCTCACAATATTGTATCTGATAGAGATTCTCAGTTTGTATCCCGGTTTTGGAGGGCTTTCAATAAGCAATTGGGGATTGAATTGTCTTTTTCATCCTCTTACCACCACCAGACTAATGGTACAGCTAACCAGTCTTTGGAGTTATACTTGCGTTGTTTCTTTATTAGCACTCAAGACAATTGGTCCGAATTATTACCATGGGCCGAGTTTGCCAGGAACAATGCTGACCATGACTCCTCTGGGCATAGTCCATTTTTTGTTAATAATGGCCGGCATCCTACTGTCCTACCGGCTGTTTTTTCTGATACGGCTATTCCTGCTTTTGATGACCGTCTGGCTTCCATCCGTGATACCTGGGTTAAAGTTCAATCTGCTCTGGGTACTGCTGCTGATCGTTTCAAGCATTTTGCTGATACACGTCGAGGTGCCAACCCTGTTTACCAAGTGGGTGAGAGGGTTTGGTTAGCTTCTCGTAACATCAGGCTCAAAGTCCCTAGCATGAAATTTGCTCCTAGGTTCCTTGGACTTTTTCGTGTCCTTCGTAGGATCAATCCTGTTGCGTACTCTCTGGCCCTTCCGGCCTCCTTGAAAATTCCTAATACCTTTCATGTGTCCTTGCTCAAACCTCTTGTTTGCAATAAATATACTGTCTCAAGTGTCCCTCCTCCTCCCTTAGTTGTTTCTGGACAGGAAGTGTATGAGGTCTTCTCTATAATTGATTCCAGGTTTTCTCGAGGCACTTTACAGTACTTGATGGATTGGAAAGGTTATGGACCAGCCGATCGTTATTGGGTTCCTGCATCTGATATACATGCTGGCCACAAGATTTGCTATTTTCACGCCAAATTTCCTCTCAAGCCTGGTCCTGCCCACCCGGTGGGCGTTCTTCAGGTTGGGGGTAATGTCACGTATTCATCCACTTATAAAAATGTGGTTACTGACATTTACTGCCTGAAATGGAAAAATCAATAAAAGTATTGATTATTTCTTTGTGTATCTGCCCCTGGCCAAATCAATGAAACAGTGCGTGCACGCTCCCTGAAGTAATTCACACCAGACACAGGTTCCAGGTTGTTGAATAACTTGAGGAATGTTTATTCAGAGGGGACGGCAGGTCCCTTTTAAAGCAAAATTACATCATAAGCATTGTCAGAGATAACATGGAATAATACATCAATAATTGGTTAAGTGTTAAGTGTTTTATTCAAAGCACGTCCTACAGGGTGTGCCTTCTTATGTCATTACTGTCGTCATGGAGTTCTCCCCCGGATTCCAGCGCCATCTTGAAAATTAGAGTGTTTGGTCGATGGGTGGGGTACTCCTGAGTGACATCTAGTGGTCAGTTTAGTAATTTATTGAATAATATTAAGTATAACTAATGAGTAAATAGACATTTTACTAGCTAAAAATATGTCAATATTTCATGTCACCAGGTCCATGAGGGTCTCCCACGGTTTCCCGGCGCCATCTTGCTGCACGAGGTAGTTAGTCGGTGTTTAAAGGGGCAGGGGGAGGAAGGGGTTAGAAACTTCTAGCAGCCATTTTGATTAAACATGTGTGCTTAACTCTATAGCATAGTGTGAGATGAGTAAATAGACATTTTCCTTTAACTAGGAAATATGTGTAGACCTTATTTCCACAACAGTCCCCCCTAAAATGGCTATTTACCATAACAACTGCTACTGTCCCTAATATATCCCTAATGATATGCTCCTAATCTATCTCAGTAGGCATCGAACACTTCACTCCGTGGGTAACCCGCAGCGGCTAATCCACTACATCTCCACACGTGAGACTCGCCTGCCAAGACAGATGCTTTCCCTATACTATCCCTACAGGAAAGCAGTTGTCTGTTTGAACTGATGTGCTTGAAGGGGTGTATGTGGTGTGTCATCTTCGAGGTCTGTGACGTCCTGATGTAGGAAAGTAGGGGTCACGTCAACTATAGTCTTATCTACTGCTTTTTGTAAGTACTTCTGTATGCAAGGGAGTACGCAACAGGTTAGAAATAAGAAAATGATGATCATTATAAGAACAGCTGTCCCTACCTGGAAGAGGGTCCTTTGCCAACCATTCATCCATCCAAACCATCTGTCCCAAGTGTCAGTGACTCCTGAATTTTTCTTTAGCTCGTCTGCAAGACTATCTAGCTTCTCTATGGCCATAGTCACCTTACCATTGGGCCCAGTGTTGTCTGGAATGTATGTGCAACATGTCATGGTCTCAGGGAGGATTTTACATACACCCCCTTTCTCAGCTAAAATCATATCTAGGGCCATTCTGTTCTGAAATGTCATTTGGGTAGTGGCTTGTAGTTGCTCTGCCAGGCCCTGTAGGGCATCCCTAGTGTAGTTGACAAAACGCTGTTGATTATAGTAAATATAGTTAATCCAATTGACATTTTTGTTAACAGTTATCATTGGAATTAGGGACTCAAATCCTGCAGCCACTTCATCTCTTGCTTTGAATTCGTTAGGCACCCCCCTTGGCACACCTATGGCATCAATATACACATGGGGGTCGAAACTCCCTCGAATAGGAGTCTCTCGTTTGATTCTAGAGTGTGCATGTGTGAGGTTTAACGTGTTATGGTCACCATCTGGAATGATATGGATAGGCATTATGACTTTGGTTAGGGCACACTCCCCCCACCATTGCCCAATTAATTGGGACCTCAATTGTTTATCCCCACATAACCAATAGATATCGCCGATTGTCTTTGTGTGGTTCATTAACAGTGGTACAGGTGGATTATGGTAAGTTGAGCAATATCCTGATGGGAATCTGCCCAGATACACACCAGTATTCTTAGGTATAGCATAACATGTGTAATTACCTGGATACACGGTGACTCCATCAGGTGGCTTGACATATCCATGAGTGATTGGGTAAACCCTTTTCCATGATTCACATGTTGAGGAGTTGGTGGTGGATTGTGCATAAAGACTCAGAACACATAATTCTACTTCAGGAGGTAGGCTTAGAGGTACTGTGCCCAGATGGGGCCTGGCTCCTCCACATACATAACAGTTAGTCTTATTATGTGAGTTGGCGTTATATCTCATCCATTCTAGCCACAAATTAGTGTCTGAAAACCCAGTCTCTACTGTCATAGTGTCTTCAAAGGTGGGATTGGCTATAGCTACCATGTCATGTAGAGTCTTAATATGTGGTTTTAACGTGTTAATAGTCATGTGAGTGGTTCCTACCCAGTCTGGTGAGGTGAGCCTTTTTGCTAGGTATGTCTTTGTATATGGCTGCATATTGTGTTTGTGGAAAAGGTGCAAACAACTATGTCACAGTAATCAAAGGTGTATGTAGCTACATCTGTGTTAGAAGAATTGTACCAGAAAAGTGTAAACATGATTATCTTTGGTTATGGCCACTTGTTGGGCCCAGGTAAAGTGTAGCAGCATAAGAAAACACAAGACACATAATAAATTCATATTTCAGCAGGATTAGCCTCTTCTGGAGCAGGCACTTTTTTGCAATGTGAGGCGTGTATCCAAGAACTCTTCCCGGCTAGTTTAACTGACGTTGCTGTAATCAGGAGCACTTATATGGGCCATCAAATCTTGGTTCTAGGGTGTGTTTCCTGAGAAACTTCTTGACCATAACCCAATCACCAGGAAGCAGCTTGTGTGTACCTGTATTTGACTCAGGATCTGGAATAGAAGAAAACACTTGGGCATGTATTTTGGTCAAGGCATGTGAGAGGGCAGTCACATAGTCTACCATAGCATCTGACTGAATCTGAAGCTGTTGGGGAAAGTAACAACCTAACCTGGGTGCTGTACCAAATAAAATCTCATAAGGTGATAGGCTATATTTTCCCCTAGGAGTGTACCTTACACTAAACAACGCTAATGGGAGACTCTCGGGCCAGGGCATGTTAGTTTCTTGTGACATTTTAAGCATTCTGGCTTTCAAAGTGCCATTCATGCGCTCTACCTTACCACTACTCTGTGGGTGATATGGTGTGTGGAATGCAAGGGTCACCCCCAGTGCTGGCCAGACTTCCCGTGTTAGTGAGGCAGTGAAGGAGGTCCCTTGGTCACTTTCAATTACTTCTGGAACTCCATAGCGGCAAACAATTTCTGTCAAGAGATATTTGGCTGTAGTCCTCGCGGTGAGATTAGTCACTGGGAAGGCCTCTGGCCATCCTGAAAACATGTCCACTATGACCAATGCATATTCATAACGTCCACTCTTCGGCATCTGAATGTGATCAATCTGGATCCTCTGGAAGGGATATTGCGGCTTGGCTAGGTGATTAGGTGCAGTCTTTATAATCTTTCCAGGATTGCATTTAGCACATATAGTACAAGATTTACAGTAATTCTGTGTTAAGGTAGTGATGCCTGGTGCTTCAAAATACTTGTCAATCAATGAGTTCATCAGATGTTTTGACAGGTGGGCTGGCCCATGGGCCCATTGGACCACTGCTGGATACATATTTCTGGGTAGGCAAAACTTGAGATTGATAGTGTAAACATCATCACGGAGTACAGCTCCTTTGTTCTTCCAACTTTGTTTCTCCTGGGGAGTAGCAGCAGCTTGCTGTTCCTTCAGAAGCCTGAGGGCTGTAGGCAATGTTTGCATAGTATAGATAGGCAGTGTATCTGTGGCCACTCTTCTGTCCACTTCCCATCTTTGCCGTGCTGCTTCTTTAGCTGCTTGATCAGCCAGGTGATTGCCACGTGCTTCTTCTGTGTCTAGTCTTCCATGGGCTTTTACCTTCAGTACTGCCACCTCAGCTGGAAGTTCCAATGCGTCCATCAACTCTGCAATGGCTGCCCCATGCTTTACTGGGGTACCAGTGGCCGTAAGAAATCCTCTGGTCTTCCAAATTAAGCCAAAATCATGTGCTACTCCCAAGGCATATCTTGAATCCGTGTAAATGTTGACACGCAACCCTTCAGACAATTTGCAAGCCACAGTTAGGGCTGTCAATTCAGCTTCTTGAGCAGACTTATTTGGTTGTAGGGCAGCTGCTTGTAACACTTGACATTCTGTGGTAACTGCATACCCAGTGTGATATTGCCCTTGTTCATCAGCAAATCTTGACCCATCCACAAATAATGTTTGGTCCGGGTTGAGGGCCTAGGTCTTTCCATGAGGTGTCAGGGGATCTGGTGAGAGATATGTGTGGGATAGCTGTTTCCCAATGATGGTAGAGATGTGTCATGTTCTCTGGAAGATGGACTAAGATGAGCATGGTACCTGTGGGGTCCCATAACAAGTCAGTCAGGGTAATTGGAATTTCCTTGAGCTGGAATAATTCTTCCTCATAGTTCATATCAGGGCCTGGTCTGTCTTTAAACCATAAGGTGCAGTGAAGTAGGGCCTCTGATTGTTCATTATGTGGGGGTGCAGCTGCAAATCTGCTCAAACCTCTGGGTTGATGTCCAGGCTATACCAGTAATGCACAATTCCCCCCTTGGGAAGTGGCAGAAGAGTGGCCGGGTTCAGGGAGAGACATCGCTGAAGTTACACATTGTCAGGTAACAGTAAGGATGTTTGTAGACGAAGGTAACATTGAGAAGAAAGGTGCTTAGGTTGAGTTTGTTGCAGGATTGTAGTAATGTCATGAGGGGCCAACACTGTGAGGTGGTGGCCAAGAACAAAATCATTGGTCTTGTCCAGGAGGGCGCTGGCAGCAAACACCGCTCTGAGGCAAAAGGGACTACCTCTCGCAACAGGGTCAAGCATGCAGGAAAAATAGCCAATAGGTCGTTGTCTTGATCCATGTTTCTGGGTGAGGACTCCGGAAGCATGTCCTGATTTTTCAGAGACAAACAAATTGAAAGAGAGTTGGTAGTTGGGTAGGCCCAAAGCAGGTGCAGAAGCAATGGCTCTTTTCAGAGTATGGAAACAGTTAATAGTTTCTTCAGTGAGGTGAAAGGGCTCACTCCTGAGGGCATCATAGAGTGGCTGCATGAGCTTTGATGCTTCGGGTATCCAGGACCTGCAGTGTGTGATAAGACCCAAGAAGGCATGAAGAGTCTGATGTGTTGCAGGTAATGGGAGTTGCAAAATAGCTTGTACACGCTGAGAAGTTAGATGTCTGGTGCCATGGGAAAGACAATGTCCCAAGAAGACCACAGAGGGCCGGCACCATTGCAGCTTGGATTTGGAAGTTTTGCAACCTGCAGCAGCGAGGAAACATAGGAGATCTTCTGAGTCACGCTCTGCAATAAGCAAATTAGGAGCACAGAGAAGGAGGTCATGAGGCATAACAGTCCAGGTATATTGTTGTCCTTCATGTGTGAAGGCGAAGAGAAAATGGCAGGAAGGGTCAAGGGGGACACTGAAAAAGGCATTAGCTAGATCCACTACAGAAAAAAAAAATTGTTGAATTGGGTGGCACCTGGGACAAAAGGGTATGGGGGGTTTGGAACAATAGCAGTGTCCTTTATGGTTACTTCTTTAACAGCACGGAGGTCCTGTACCATGCGGTACTGGTCGGGTTGGCCCTTAACAGTTCGCTTTTTAACAGGGAAAAGTGGGGTGTTGCATGGAGATGTGCACTTGGTGAGGGCACCTTTGGCAAGCAGAGACTCAACTTGTTTGGTGATGGTTTCAGCTTGTGCTGGCTTCAGAGGATACTGAGGTCTACGAAGAGGAAGTGCTCCAGGCAGGAGCTGGACCAGGACGGGGGGTACATGTAAGCGTCCAATATCATCCGGGCCGGTGGACCAAAGTTCTTGGGGGATACGATCCAGAGCACTGGGGGCGTGTGTGACCCGTGCACTCCCTGTATTGTCAGTTAGGTTCAACAAGATGGGGAGTGAGCAGAGTACAGTGGTGTCTGTCTGTGATAAGGGTGTAGTTAACTGGACCCTGGAGCCGAGAAAGAACATCAGCACCCAAGAGGTTAATGGGACAAGTAGAAGAAACAACAAAACGTGAGAGTATGTGTGAACCAACATGCAGGAGTGTAGGGAGGGGGCTACTGCGGGGTGCATCATCCACCCCAACACAGGAGACATCGGTGTCTGACAAAAAGGAGGGGTCATAGCAGGGGTTGCTGACACAGGCTTGCCGGTAACCTATTGCAGTAAATCTAAATGGGCCTGGTCGGGTCCTTGGTACCGGTGGGTAGAAGTGGGAGGGTGGCTGGACTGCATAGGAGCACGGGCAAGGCGGCTTTGTCGAGGTTGGGGCTGAATATCTCGGAAACCACCCGTGTCAAACCCATCAGCATGAGCTGGAGGGTATGCACGGGCCTCTAAAGCAGGGGGCCGGCTGGGATGGGCGGGATAGGTGAGTATTAAGGACGTGAGCAAGGGCAGAGATTGGATCGGAAGGCTCGGGGACGTTAGCCGGGGGCGGAGAAGGGGTTGGAGGATCAGAGGGAGGAGGTGGAGGAGGAGGAGGTAAATCAGTGGGAGGCGGGGCAGGAATCGCGGAATTAACCAGGGAGGTAACAGCAGAGAAGAGGGCGGATATCGAGCTAGACAGGTCATTGGCCATGGATGGGTCAGGGGTCACCGGGGGAGGGGTCGGAGGGATGGGAACAGGGGGCTGTGTCGTAACAACGTGGGTGGAGGGTTGGGACGGCAAACCAGTCGGGGGAGGAGGAGACAACGAGGTAGAGGGGCCCAGACTTCGGGAGGAGGAGGTAACACTGGAGAAGGGGTTGGAGGGGTGGTAACGGGGGGGTTGGGTCAGGGCGGTGAGGGCAGAAATCAGGGACGGCAAATCGGCCGAGGGAGGAGGAGGCAACGAGGTAGAGGGGGGAGGAGGAGGCAACGAGGTAGAGGGGGCCGGGACTTCGGGAGGAGGAGGTAACACTGGAGAAGGGGTTGGAGGGGTGGTAACGGGGGGTTGGGTCAGGGCGGTGAGGGCAGAGATTAGGGACGGCAAATCAGCCGAGGGAGGAGGAGGCAACGAGGTAGAGGGGGCCGGGACTTCGGGAGGAGGAGGTAACACTGGAGAAGGGGTTGGAGGAGTGGTAACGGGGGGTTGGGTCAGGGCGGTGAGGGCAGAGATTAGGGACGGCAAATCGGCCGAGGGAGGAGGAGACAACGAGGTAGAGGGGGCCGGGACTTCGGGAGGAGGAGGTAACACTGGAGAAGGGGTCGGAGGGGTGGTAACGGCGGGTTGGGTCAGGGCGGTGAGGGCAGAGATTAGGGACGGCAAATCGGCCGAGGGAGGAGGAGGCAACGAGGTAGAGGGGGCCGGGACTTCGGGAGGAGGAGGTAACACTGGAGAAGGGGTTGGAGGAGTGGTAACGGGGGGTTGGGTCAGGGCAGTGAGGGCAGAGATTAGGGACGGCAAATCGGCCGAGGGAGGAGGAGGCAACGAGGTAGAGGGGGCCGGGACTTCGGGAGGAGGAGGTAACACTGGAGAAGGGGTTGGAGGGGTGGGAACGGGGGGCTGGGTCAGGGCAGTGAGGGCAGAGATTAGGGATGGCAAATCAGTCGGGAGGGGACAACGAGGTAGAAGGGAGGTCCGGAGGCATAAGGGAAGCGGGATCAGCGGGAGGACAAGGGTCTGGAGGATCTGGGGCGGTGGGGTGAGTAAGGTCGAGAGGGCAGAGAGCGGGGCAGCGGATGGAGACGGGTGAGTGGGTAACACTGGGGAGGGGTCAGTCGAGGTGGAGAGGGGACGAGAGGCAAGCATAGGTAAAGGTGGCGGGGGACAGGGAGGCGGAGGAATGTCATTTAACGTAAAGGATGTTACTGTAAACATACGATTTTTAACTAGCAAGATTCTATTAAGTAAAGATACAATGTTTAAAATAACTTGCATTATTTTGCAATATCCCTTGTTGCAAGACACAGGCATTAATGAATAATCATCAGGATAATTAGCTGTAATGCTCTTATATTCGTGCCCTACAGAACTCATTTGTAGGTCACACCACAGGTGCAAATGACTCTTTAGCAACCTCTTTTATTTATTTTTTTTAAATATCACGGACACATCTCTGATACAGGGAAAAACAAAAAATGAAAGTGTAGGTACACTGGAAACAGAGTTGTGTTTATTAGCTAATGAAGACCAAGAAAAAGCAAACATTTTAAATAACTATTTTTCTTCAGTATATATTAATGAGGATCCTATGGCAAGAGATATGCAAACGATTGCTGCAAAAATTTGCAGATAACTTGTGATTGGATAACTCGAGACAAGGTGCTACAGCTATTAAAGAAAATTAATATAAATAAAGCTTCGGGGCCTGACGGTATTCACCCACAAGTACTTAAGGAGCTAAGTGGGGAAATAAGTGAACCTCTGTATTTAATTTTTCAAGATTCTTTTGTTTCAGGTGTTGTACCGGAGGATTGGAGGAAGGCAGATGTTGTTCCTATATTTAAAAAGGGTTCAAAATTCTTGCCTGGAAATTATAGACCTGTGAAATTAACTTCCGTAACTGGGAAAATATTTGAAGGGCTATTAAGGGATAATATTCAGCGATTCATTGGGAAGAACTTTGTTATTGGCAGTAATCAGCATGGTTTTACTAAACATAGGTCATGTCAAACTAACCTAATTGCATTCTACGAAGAAGTAAGTAGAAGTATAGATCAGGGTGTTGCAGTGGATGTGATCAACTTGGATTTTGCCAAGGCATTTGATACGGTTCCTCACAATAGGTTAGTCTTCAAACTAAAAGAAATTGGTCTAGATGAATATTCTTGTTCTTGGGTAGAACATTGGCTTAAGCATAGAGTACAAGGAGTTGTTTTTAAAGATAAATTTTCAGGCTGGACAAAAGTGGTAAGTGGTGTCCCTCAGGGTTCTGTTTTGGGACCACTTCTGTTTAACATATTTATAAATGATCTTGAAATAGGCATTGAAAGCCATGTATCAGTGTTTGCAGATGACACAAAACTTTGTAAAGTAATAAAATGTGAGCAGGATATTGCTTTGCTGCAGAGAAATTTGGATAGATTGGGGACTGGGCACTAAAATGGCAGATGAAATTTAACATAGAGAAATGCAAAGTTATGCACTTCGGGGTTAAGAATGCACAAGCAACTTACACACTAAATGGTAGTGAATTAGGGATAACCACACACGAAAAGGATTTGGGAATTGTTATAGACCACAAATTAGGCAGCAACATGCAATGTCAATCTGCAGTTGCTAAAGCCAGTAAGGTTTTGTCATGTATAAATAGGGGCATAAATTCTCGGGATGAAAATATAATTTTGCCTCTTTATAAATCGCTGGTAAAACCACACCTTGAATATGCTGTGCAATTTTGGGCACCTGTTCTAAAGAAATATATCATGGCACTAGTAAAAGTCCAGAGATGAGCTACAAAATCGATAAAAGGAATGGAGCATTTAGTTATGAAGAAAGGTTAAAATAATTAAATCTGTTTAGTTTGGAAAAACGGTGCTGTGGCAAACACAGCCACTGTATATTGTCCTTATTGTATGTATCATGTGTATTGCATATGTATGCCTTTAAGAACCAAGGGTCTGTAATGTGGTTCAAGCAAGCGAGGGCATTCATATGCTAGTATTCGTATGCTGGTGGCAAGAAAAGCCGCCAGCCTCCCTGCAAATCGTTTCACGAACGGTGAATTTCACCCCTGTTCGTGAAACAACCAAACTACCGAAGGGAGACCACACACAGGAGGTCGTGTGGCTCTCATTAAGGATTGCAACAATCGGTATTTAAGAGGATTCAGGGTGGCCGCCGTTCGACTACCGACCACGCGGCGGTCGGCCATTTTGGATCCTTTGTTCGTCCAGCGGTATTTGGTCGTCGAGCGCCTGGAACTAAAATCGGCTACTCGGCGGCACGAATACCGCTGGACTTCCATACCGTTCGGGAGCCCGGTCTTTCGGTAATGTGGTTCCCTGAGTTCAATCGGTAGTTTTAAGGGAACTTAAATGTAAGATGTATTTGGTACGGCGTTCGGTTATTTCAGCTGGGATCTGAGCGGCACTCTCAAGAAAGGTGTCCCCAGACCCCAGCTATCTACCGAACGTCCATTCGTTTAAATGTACCGAATAATGTAAGAGTTATGATTTTTAATGTAAATTGTCGGTTTTGCTGCACGAGGGTATAATCCACTTAACTGTATATTCTAGTGGGAGTATCCCTCTCGTGCAGCGGTGCCTGATGGGATAAATGCCCAGGTTATTCAGTTCCCCATGTAGTCCCCTACTGTACAACCCCTGAAATGTCTGTAGGGAAACCCCTTGCATGGGGAATCCCATAAATACTGGAAGCCTGTGAATAAAGCTCAGTTGACTCCCAGCCTATGTTTCCTCAAGTTCTTGGGAGGGAAGGATTCTTATAACGCTACCAGGATTATTGTATGCTGTACCTGCCTATTTGGATTATTGCCTGTTTTTCCTGTCTACCAGCGGAGACCTTGTGGATTATACTACCTCTCCGCTACAGGTGCCTGAGAGGGGCTATGATAATTTTATACAAATATATTCGGGGCCAGTACAAACCTTATCTGGAAATCTATTCATAAACAGGGCTATACATAGGACACAAGGTCACACATTTAGGCTGGAAGAAAGGAGATTTCATCTAAGGCAAAGAAAAGGTTTTTATACAGTAAGAGCAATAAGGATATGGAATTCTCTGCCTGAAGAGGTGGTTTTGTCAGAGTCACTACAGATGTTTAAACTGCAAGTGGATAAATTCTTACAAAAACATAACATACAGGGATATAATTTCTAATTAGTGGGGTAATAGCTGCTTGATCCAAGGAGACATCTGACTGCTATGTTGGGGTCAAGAAGGAATTTTTTCCTAGTTTGTGGCAAAATTGGAAGCGCTTCAGACTAGGTTTTTAGCCTTCTTTTGGATCAACAGCAACAACATATGTGAGGAAGGCTGAACTTGATGGACGCAAGTCTCTTTTCAGCTATGTAACTATGTAACTATGTAAGTCTTGCATACATTGAACTTGTGAGTTTTTGGACAGTTTCTGCTTGAATTTGTTTGCAAGATGTCAGAAGAAACTCATCAGAGCTGCTGTTTGGATGTAAACTGCCTCCCACCCTCATAGATCTTTTGCTTGAGGATGCTCCAAAGGTTCTCAATAGGATTGAGGTCAGGGGAGGATGGAGGCCACACCATGACTTTCTCTCCTTTTATCCCCATAGCAGCCATTGATGCAGAGGTATTCTTTGCAGCATGAGATGGTGCATTGTCATGCATGAAGTTGATTTTATTACGGAAAGCATAGTTCTTCCTTCTGTACCAGGGAAGAAAGTGGTCAGTCAGAAACTCCACATACGTTGCAGAGGTCATCTTTACACCTTCGGAGACCCTATAGGGGCTGACCCTCTCTTTCCATGATTCCGGCCCAAAACATGACTCCACCACCACATTGCTGACGTCGCAGCCTTGTTCGAACAGGGTGGCCTTCCACCAAGCATCCTCTACTCCATCCATCTGGACCATCCAGGGTTGCACGGCACTCATCAGTGAACAGGACTGTTTGAAAATTAGTCTTCATGTATTTTTCTGCTCAATGCATCGGTTAGTGGTGGCCAAATAGAAGGTTTATGCACAGTTGCAAGACTCTGGAGGATTCTACACCTTGATGTCCATGGGACTCCAGCGGTACCAGCAGCTTCAATTATATGTTTGCTGCTATGTAATGGTATTTCAGCAGCTGCTCTCTTGATCCGATGCATGGATCTGGCAGAAATCTTCCTCAATGTGCCTTTATCTGCACGAACCCATCTGTGCTCTGAATCAGCCACAAATCTCTTAATAGTGCGATGATCACGCTTAGGTTTTCGTGAAATATCTAATGTTTTCATACCTCGTCCAAGGCATTGAACTATTTCACTCTTTACGGCAGCAGAGAGATCCTTTTTCTTCCCCATATTGCATGAAAATGGTGCTCTGCTTAATAATGTGGAACACCCTATTTTAGTAGTTTTTCCTTAAATTGGGCTCACCTGGCAATCAAATTATCACAGGGGTCCGAGATTGTTTTCAGTGATCAAAAGAGCCCTGTGTTATGGTTGCCTCCAGGCTGGCTGGAAGTTGGACCATAGAAAGGATGCTCCTAGCGCTCACCAAAGGACCATCAGTACTGCAGACTCAACGAACCACCGCTGCTGGGCTAGGATCTCGCCGTCTGCTATCCGCCCTGGACCTATGACCAGGCTCCAGGTTCCAGTAGGTGAATCCCTTCCTTCTGTAGAGCAAAGCAGGATCAGGAACAAGAGCTCTTACAAGAGCTCAGTAGTTAAGGGAGTATGAAGAGCATAGCAATCCCTGTAGTGATTATAGCTGTCCCCTACAAACATGAGTCAAGGCTGCAAGTTAGAGGGTCAAGTCATTCTGTTTATTGGCACACAAAGAACCTTCTTTTATGCAGGTTTCCCTGAGATAGGACCACCCACAGGGTTTTACACAAAAACCAATCATAAACGTACATTCCAGAAACACTCCCAGCAATTACCCACAAGAATCCTCCCCTCTGCCTGTGATCTAATTATGGTACACAATGGGTTAACATAATTAAACACAGGCAGTAAAAATACAGTTTTTTATCCATACACTGTAACTTTAAAACTACACATCCAATCTTCATAACAATTACATATTTGGAATCAACACACTTAAAACATAAACATAACCAAAAATCAGCCAAATCCATCCAGGGGTTAAAAGTTAGCTGGAGGCCCCTTAATGACCGACCGCAAGCACATTTTCCTGCCCAAAACAGTTCCATAGATTTGGGCTGTGCGGTCGGTCTATTTCAGGCTGAAAAAACGACTAAGTCCATCGCCGAATGGGACTTAGTCTCTGTAGCTGTAAAACCAGTAGGGGAGAAGGTAGAGCTCAGCGGTGTTCGCGGAGACGTGTAGCCGATTTTAGTTCCATGAATTTGGCTACACATACCGCTGAACTCATCGAATGATCAAAGATGGCCGCCGCTACCACGTTTTCGGCAAACGAACAAAGGCCACCCAACATTGTCAATTAAGCTGCGGTTAACCGCAGCTTCTGGGAGGTAAATTGCCTGCACACTTCCACTTCTGGGTGGTCTGCCTGTGTGGTACTTGGTTCAGTAAGCCCCATTTACTGAACCAAGTGGGAAATAGCCAGGCACAAAGGGTTTGAACCAGGTCTGGCGACACAGGGGACACTGTCTTAAAGGGGCAGTGTCCCAATCTTCCTGATGTCCCAAAAAGGTGCTTAAAGGGCCAGCACCAGTCACATAAAGAGTCCATAAGCCCCAATATGCCCACCGACAGTCTTAAAGGGCCATACACACCAAATAAGTGCATACATTTTCACAGTCTCCCAGGGGCCATAGTCATGCGGGAGGAGGCTGGCAAATAGGCTTCTCCACAACCCAGGGAAGCAGGGCAATTTGCCATTTAAAGGGCCAGTTACAAATAGCAGTTTGTAACACCCTGAGACACAATGCCATCCATGAGTTAAACTGAAAAACTAAATATTTAATCTTTGTGACACTTAAATAGAATTTGCATAATAATCTGGAACAGAGTGCAGATACTCAGTATTGTTATACAGAGTGACATGTTTATTATCAGGATGTAGATATTTAATATCTTTATACAAAATAATATATTAATTATCAGCATATATAAACTCCCAGCGATATCTACTAAACTCAAGATTTTATCAGGATTTGACAAAAGTCAATGAACATGGCCAAATCCCAACCTAAATGTCTTTTTTCATATTTACTAAAGCTAATTTCTGTTGAAAAGTAGTGTCACCACATCTAGTCCTAAATCGGTTCCTTTCACATTTGAGCTTAATACAGAGTATAGATTAAATAGATAAAAATCAAGAGTGCGCATGCACATACTAAAACATACTATCTACATATGGTTAAGACAGTAATCAAATATTAAAGCAACTGAATACGTGAATGTAACGGACTGTTTTGCACACAAGAGGTTAAAAACCGTTTAGGCGGTATTCCCCTTTCAGATGCACAGGCAGCTACTGCAATCATTAATCTCCCGAACTGCAAACACACAAATTATCCAACTCCCGAACTGGAACCATACGAATCCTCCAACTCACAAACAAGAAACACACAAATGCTGTTAATCAGCCAAACAGGAAAAATCCATACGAACAGTTTAAACTCCTGGCAGTCGCACTGCAACAGCATACAATCCAATTCCCCTCCAAGAACGAGCCGACACTTCATTGGAGGGTCAAGCAGAACTGATTTACTGGGGCTACCTGCCCGGCTTTTATGCAGGTCTCCCATCTGGTGGACACTCCCCTAGGGGACCAGATGGGAAACTGGGACACAAAGGGTAAAAGGACCAATCACAAGCTTACACATTTAAATAGATCCCACAATGCATTGCAATCCCTCCTCTCTATCCTGGAGATAATTGGGAAGTAATCCAATTATCTCCAAGGACAGAGGCAAAACTCCATTAGCCACATGTTAGTAAAAAGACATAAAATTACACAGTGTTACAATTACTACATAAAACATACGTTCAACATATCCCCAGATAGCTTAGATCTGAGCGCACATTATTACCGAATGGCGCTCAGATCACATACATACAGTTCAATCACCATGGAGCCAAAGTCTTTCCCATAGTCTTTCGGTATACCAATGGGCTCCATGACTTAGCTATCTGGGGTAACACTGCTCACATAGGGAAAATAAAAGGTTTTTAATGCAGGGCCATAGTCCAGCATCAAGAGGTGGGCAACCAGGCTCCTCCAGTGGCCAGTGGCGAGGCCAGTATTCCAAACATTAAAATACACACAGCTGGCACTTTTTCGAGAGTATGGAATGCAGAATATTTACTGAGTGCCGATATAAAACAAAGTCGTGACTGAATGCGTTGAGCAGTATTCACGTTCGCATAATTCTGCACAATCGTTCTCTTGCTTATTGAAAGCCAGCGCTGTATTTGCCTTGGGCGGCACTTTCCAGGTGGTGCCCCTAAATGCCCAGGCAAATGTTACCTTGTTAGCCTGGTGGCAGACGGCTTGCTGAGTTCCAGGTGGGCGGTGAGGGAGTGCTGATTTATGAGCTCTCAGGTCCCACGCGTCCCACGCGTGCCTCAGAGTGATGCTCCCTCGCCACCTGCCTGGACCTCAACTGGCCGCCCGACTGCCTGCATGCCTTCCTGCCCAAGCAGCCCCACTGGACCTTAGTAAAAAAAAAATCCATCCAGCTCTTCCAAAGGTAGGAAGGCTGGGTGGATTTAAATTAAAATTTTAAAATGATCTGTGAGTGTTGGGATGGGAGGGATGTGTGTGTGTGTGTGTCTGGCTTGCTGTCAGTGTGTGTGTCTGTCTGTGAATGTGTGTATGTCTGTCAGTGTGTGAGTGATTGTGTGTGTATGTCTGTCAGTGTGTGTTTGTAAGGGAGCCTGTGTGTCTGAGTGATTGTGTATGCCTGTCAGTGTGTGTGTCTGTGAGTGAGTGTGTGTGTCTGCGTCATTATCTGTGTATGTTAGTGAGTGTGCGTGTCTGTCAGATTGTGTCAAATCAGTGTATCTGAGAGTGTGTGTCTGTCAGTCAAAGTGTGTGTTAGTCTTTAACAGGAAGAGGTTTGATATTGACAAGAAGTCGTGGGGCGAATGTGAATTAGGGGGTGCCCGAGTTCCGTCATTCCTAGGGCAGCACAGATCCAAAATACACCACTGCTGAAAGCATATTATATTTTTAAGTACTTATTTACTCTGACAGTGCTACCAACCAGCAGGTAAGTAATTAATAAAACCTCTGTGCCGCAAGGGTTATTCATTGTCATGCCTTTAATAATCTGCACCACTTCCCGGTTCAATGATTGTGAAGCCAAGCCTTCGTGTCAGACGTCTGAGTTAAAATTCAATCCTTCTACTCACCTAGTGTGCCAAATCTGCTGACACTGCCTTACTTCTGGAATTACTGACCACGGCTTGAATATAAACCACGCTAATGTCTTCTCTTGATTTTCATATCGGATAACATTCTCCTTTAAGAAAAACCAAGAAGAAACTAGCAGCCATGTGGTGGCTAGACAGTGCTTGCTAGCCAGCTGCAACATTTATTAGTTAAAGAAAAACAAACAATTCAGTCTATGGTGTCAATATCATAACGTGTGAAACCTCCTTTATGCCCCCACATCATTCATGTGGCAAGTAGTCATATCACTTGTTACGGTACCTCCAGTAGTAAAGGCACAAACCTCCGTTTAGTGAATGCTCCCCGTTCGCAATAATGTGGTCTGGTAGTGTATGCAGTATAACCATGCGACCCGCCAGCTAGGGAACACTCTAAACTCCTGAACGGTACCTGTACGGCTCCTTCCCTTCACGAGCTCCAAATATACGAATCGCCAATAGCAGCCGAACGGCAATAGTTTCCAAGCGGCAAATAATCCCAATAAGCAGTCTCTAGTCGCCGGTAATAAAATCCCCCCAATAACGAGACCAAGCTCCGCTTTGAGAGTAAAACACGAACTGAGTTTACTGTGGGCTACCTGCCCGTATTTATGCAGGTCTCCCACTTGGTGGACACTGCCCTAGGGGACCAAATGGGAGACTGGAATAACAGAAGGACATGGGGACATTTCAGCCATACATCCCCACAATATTCCCAGCATGCATCACAGTTTCCTCCCCTCTGCTCGGGAGTAATTCAATTATCTCCCCGAGCAGAGGCACATCGCCATTTTAACTCAAAGTTATAAAACACATTAAAATCCATAACTTTGTAACTGCCGAACGTATTGCATTCGTATAACACATCCCCAGATAGCCTGGATCTGAGTGCATATTATTGGTGAATAGCGCTCAGATCCCATACGCATAGTTCAATTGCCATGGAGTCAAAGTCTATTACAGCTCTTCGGTATGCGATTGACTCCATGGGAAGGCTATCTGGGTTAAGTCCATTCGTGTTGTTAAATCTCCCGAACAGCTGGTATTCGTATGCTTTTGTCGATTGAGAAGGGGAGGTCGGCTTCAGCAGTGTTCGGTTGAAAAAGTGTCCGTTTTGAGTTCCATGAAATAATCGTCGAACACCGCTGGGCTTTCGCATAGTCAAAATGGCCACCGCCTCGTGGTCGACATACGAACGGCGACCACCTGGTATTCGGTTTTAATTGAGAAGTGTCTGTGGTTAACCGCAACGTTCTAATTGGGATCAATAGGTTAACCAGCAGCACACTTCTCTTCTGGGTGGCCGTCCGTTCGGTAGTTCCGTTCGACAAAAAAAATACATTCCCTTAACTAAGGCATACGAATGGGGAAATTCATGCAAACGGCAAAACAGACGAACACAGTACTTTTAGTCCATACGGATGGGTCTGTCACATCACTTATCAGTGAGCAATCACTGACTGTATTTATAAATTAGTGACTGAGCGCCATTGCTGCCCAGTCTCTAATAAGGCCCCATCCCATGTAAAATATTAGGGGACTTGGTCACCCCATTACTGAATAATGTTGATAATCAAATGAAAAGGTACATAAAATAACAATATCATTTTTATTTTTATTTCTTAGATTTGTGTTTATTAGAAAATCTTTTCCTAAAAAGCAGACTCTGAGAAGCAGCTGTCAAGCTCTGTTTGGTAAGTTGAATACCTGTTTCCATTTTGTTTATGTCTATGTAATGTACTCATACATGTGTGTGTGTGAGTATGTATGTGTATATATATATATATATATATATATATAAACAAAAATCAAAATCAAAATGCACTCACAGGTCTTCTGGTTAATAGGAAAACTGGTGCTTTAATAAATCATCTGTGATGTACAAAAAAATCAATCGACGTTTCGACCCTGCCGGGTCTTTTTCAAGATCATGACCCGGCAGGGTCGAAACGTCGATT
Organism: Pelobates cultripes; assembly: GCA_933207985.1. Lineage (NCBI taxonomy): Eukaryota > Metazoa > Chordata > Amphibia > Anura > Pelobatidae > Pelobates > Pelobates cultripes. The sequence continues at coordinate 12,671,731 of OW240925.1, forward strand.
GATTTTTTTTGTACATCACAGATGATTTATTAAAGCACCAGTTTTCCTATTAACCAGAAGACCTGTGAGTGCATTTTGATTTTTATTTTTGTTTATATATTTGACGCCAACAATTTGCACCCAGGCATGTGAGTTAAAAATTTATATTTTTTTGGAGGTGAGTGCCAAGCGTTCACATATATATATATATATATGTTTATTTGTGGTCGGTGACAAAAGGCCAGAGGTGTTTAATAAGGTTTGAGCTATAACAGTAAGAGCAAGTTAGTTGCGGTGTCCTGAAACTAACAAACAGGTACTCCTACTAAGAGTACTATAGGGAAAGGTTGGTGGGGTTCCAGAAGGGGAGGGGGGCAGATGCATGCTGGACAAAACCCCTCCCACAACTGCAGATTTCACTTTTGTGTTTGGGAACAGAAGAACGAAGGTATTCAATAAGGTTTTTCCTCTATTAGTAATAGCAAGTTGGATGTGGCAAAATATAATACCACTGTGGCAGGACCGCTGGCTGTCTGTGAATTGCCCACTTCTATATTCATAGATTCCCCATTATAAAATGTGTGTTTCCCCATGTAGTTTTATTTTTAACTTTGTAATATGCCTCTTGACCGTGAGGGGGCACTCTGGCGCACGGATCACATGCGCCTCCTGTGGCAAAACTAGCCACTTCTTTGTATAAGAAGACTGAGTTGCTTCGACTATTTCAGTTCACGAACAGAATATGGACATCTTGTTCGTCAGTCGAACTAACTACTGAACAGAGAGACCACCCAGAGGGGTCGTGTGTCTCCAATTGAGTACTGTAACACCTCAAAACTGCAAGGTTGTAGATGGTCAGATGGGTTGCCGCCGTTCGTATGACTGAACACGTGGCAGCGGTCATCTTTGCGCATGAACGCCCAGCGGTGTTTGGTCGTCGAGTGCGTGGAACTATCATCGGACACTCGACCTTGTGAACACCGCTGAACTTCCATCCTGTTCGTACGAGCATTTCCCGTTTGTGTAGAAAAGCGGCATTCAACAGAATTGAACGAACGACCATCAGACACAAGACTACCCAGTTTATGAACACTTGTATTCATTAGTTTAATTGTGAGCATTCAACCACATGGAACGGTTTTGGGGCTTCACCTCATGGCTGACCGGTCTAAACTTCACTCCTGTTCTTCCAAATGGATCTGAACGGTATTTCAACAGATTGGGCGCTCATTTGTCATGCTACACTTTATTTGAATGCTGGTTACATCTACCAGCAGAGATATTGCAGTTAATACTTCCTCTCTGCTACACCTCCCAAACGAGGACCATCCCGGTGCCCCGCCAGAACGTTTCCACCAATTAATCAGAACGTTTGCACTTGCAACATAGGTGTGAAACCGCAGGGAAAGTAAGTAATTAGCGCTCCCCTAGGTGGCTGTCAGGGGGAGCATTCCCCTGGGTAACCACCAGGACTCCAGGGATGGAATAGATCCCACAATGCATTGCTATCCCTCCTCTCTGTCCTGGAGATAATTGGGAAGTAATCCAATTATCTCCAAGGACAGAGGCAAAACTCCATTAGCCACATGTTAGTAAAAAGACATTAAATTACAGTGTTAAAATTACTACATAAAACATATACATTCAACATATCCCCAGATAGCGTAGATCTGAGCGCACATTATTACCGAATGGCGCTCAGATAACATAACCGTTCAATCGCCATGGAGCCAAAGTCTTTCCCATAGTCTTTCAGTATACCAATGGGCTCCATGGCTTAGCTATCTGGGGTAACACTGCTCACATAGGGGATAATAAAAGGTTTTTAATGCAGGGCCATACTCCAGCGGCAAGAGGTGGGCAAGGCAAGGCTCGCAGATGCCCAAAGAGCGCTCCCCCCAGGGGTCTGACTCAGTAGTGGCAACCGCCAGAGGGAGGCGTGATCCCCAGCAGGGACCCTGGGGTCGTGAGTTGGCTTCACAGCCGCAGAGTCTCGCTGGCCGCCTGGAAGTCCGTGCCGTCCAATGGGAGAAGGCGCTCCCATTCAAAATGGGTTTGTGCCATTCTCCTGATTGACACGAGGGAGTGCTGATTGGTCGCTGCAGGGCACAGGCAACCATTCAAAGGAGTGCCTTCCAAATGGGATTTTGCGCTCTTTTGTCTGATTGGGCGTCGAAACCCCTCTCCTCCCGAGCGCCGACTGGTGCAACAGAGTTTTGCGCCCTTTCTTCGGATTGGGAAGCAAAACTACTCTCCTCCCAGAGCACTGATTGGCACGAGATTTGGTTTGCGCCCTTTCAGCTGATTGGTTGTTTGTTGCTTGGTTTAGGTACGAAGTTTGAATTCATCAGACTAAACCAAGCAACTCCGTGGAACTGATTTTGGGGATGTACAGAGCCTCGAGCCCCAGACTTTAGATGATGATTTCTCGGGCTCTGTACATCCCATAGCCCCACTATTTGCAGGGATCCTAACTGGGGCCCGGGGCTATCCAGAGATGTATGTTTCATGTGTGTACCCCATTCACTTCCCAGGGCGCAGAGCCCATAAGTGTTTGCCCATATATGTAATGTGTTTTACTGTTGGTATCTCCCAGAGCGGGAGATGGTTATCTGTAACGCTCTCCTGCCTGGGACAAAGGATTGTGTTGAACCGAATAGAGACCTCCTGCGCGTGTCTGTGCTTAAAAGCTGTGTGTACCAATAAAGGATTGTCAGAGTTGTACCTCCAGAACTGTGTCTCGTCCAGTTACTTGGGGGGAAATGTGTCTTTTGGTATTTTAAATGGTTCCTGATCGGCTGAAGGAAGAGAATTAGCGGAGGTAACCTGTCAGGTTACCAGGTGGTCCGCTACAACCTCCAAATCTTAAAACAAAATTAATTAACAAATCAACCCCCTCCCCCTAATTAGTATTCCTTACTTGTAACTTGACTGATTCAGCAACTGTTACACAGCACATAAATCTTCGCAGGTTGCTAGGAAGATAATTAATTGGTAGAATTTCGGCAAAATGATACCTTGAGCCAGTGAGGAATGTCCCATGGCACAAAGCACGCACCTCACTGCTAGCCACGGACCATGACACGCATCCCACGATACTACACACGCTCAAGATATGGGACAGACTATGTGCTGCCATAAACATATTGCCACACCCATCCCCCCTATACCCAATCACTAACAACCCACTCTTCGTGCCAGGACTGGTAGCAACGAACTACCGGGATTACCAGCACAATTACGACCGATCATACCTTGCCTTGGGATCCATTCTGGAGATCGGCTCACTGAGGCCGATGTCCAGCCTACCTCGGACAGCCCAACTACACTGCAGATACTCCTCCATGCACAATTGCAACACTTCCTACAAACCAACCCATGTCTGCTGACGGGATCGTGACCCCTCTCCGACTTTGAAATACACTGCAAAACCCGAAACGTGAGAACCAAACACCTCTCGACCTTCTACAAAATCCTCCAGACAGACCATTCAACTGACCCTCCCAAATTCACAGAAACATGGACGGAAGACCTCCAAACACAAATCACACCGACACAATGGAAGACTATATTCTCCCAAGCACATAAATCATTGGTTAGCGCTGCCATACAGGAAAGTAGCTACAAACGAATCTCCAGATGGCACTACTCCCTATCCAAACTACATGCTCTGTTCCCTAACACTCCAGAGATCTGCTGGAAATGCACACAACCAGGGACATCCCTGGCCCACATCTGGTGGCAATGCCCTCAAATCCAGAGATATTGGTCCAATATAGGGAAGATGATTAAGACAATAACGGGAATACAGCTTCCTCACTCACCTCACACCCTGTTATTCCTGCTGATACCTCACACCATCTCCAAAACACATAGACTGCTATTGACACACCTCTTAACCACGGCTAACCTCCTCATCCCAGTTAAATGGAAAAATCCATCCACACCAAGGATCAGAGAATGGATCACTAGTGTGGACACACTTAAGATCATGGAACAAATACAGGCCTCTATTTCTCATAAAACTACACTCTCCCAAGAGGTATGGGAGCCCTGGTCCGGATTTATGACCAGTTTGTACATTGGTACGTAACGCCTGCATTACACTGTTACAACCAGGCACCTCACTACCCCATCCCACACTAAACTGTAATACTACCAACACATCAGCCGGGATGCGTTTTGTCACTGCAAGTGGCGAAACGCATTGCAGTGGTACGTTCCGACTTTTTATTGGACATTGAACCATTTTTATTTTGAATTGTACTAATACATTTTATTTTATTTGAGACCCTTTACCCTGGTTCCTGATCTCGTCTATCTCAACACGGGAGTGCAGTCCCTATACTGCACAGCGCCTATACATAGAGTCATTTGAGACTCTCTGTTTCTAAGTACCCACTTGGAAATGTTGTCTTTTATTCTATATCTTTAGACTATACAGCACAATCATTTGCCCATTTGTGTTTCTCCAGGACAAGATACATGTCTGGAGTTGGGGTGGGTCGCCTATACGGACCCAGAGGCGATTTATACCAGAGCTTTGTCCACAGCTATCTGTTTGTGAGTGTGCATATACCTTAGAATGTTACACCATTTAACACTGTACTATCTACACTATATTTGATTGTCTCTTATAGATATCTACTAAATCGATGATAAAAGTGGGGGAACTCCCTCCTAAATTAAAACTAAAAGGTGATCATTTATTTATTATATAAGCGCTACATTCTATTCTATTGTTTGTTTATTCTGTTGGTGATATTGTAAGTAGTCACATGAATTTTTAGCTGCTCATTGTATATAAAGATCCAGCATACGTCTGTATACTAAACATTTATTCATAAGCTCAAGTCCTTGTCCACGCCTTGCAAAACCTGAGATAAGGTATGATGTTTGCAGCAAAAGGGGGTTGAATGCTATATATATATATACACACTATCCACTTCTAACTTACAATAAGTATATTATATTAATCATATATATTTAGTACTATGTTAAAGGGACACGATAGTCTACATATAAAAGCAAGAAAGGTCCCCCAGCCTTCCTTCTTGCTTTTATATGAACTTGCATTTAATAAAAATAATTTCCGAGGCTTTTTCATATTAAAAACTTACCTCTGTTCCAGCGCCGAGCTCCCAGCCATGCCGCGCCCCCTTTTTCATCAAAATGATAAAATCGCGTGGGCTCAATCAGACGCTTCTCTCAGAAATCTCTCATGATCTGATGCGCATGCGCGGTTTCGCGCTGCACCAATCACGTTCTGCATAGAGCGGCATTGAATGCCGCCCTATGAATGAACTCAGTGCTCAACCGTGCATGTGCATGGAATGCGCTTTTGCAAGCTGAACTGTCTGACTGACAACTCAGCTCGCTTTCTATACCCGCCCCCCTCCTCAGCCAAACTGTGTTTGCATAGAAACACTAAATATAGAGAGATCTCTATATATAGTGTTTCTATGCAAACACACAAGTAGTAAAAAATTAGACATACACACACACTCTCTCCATCCATATCCATCCATCCAATCCCATCATCCATCCATATCATCCCCATCATCCGTCCATATCGATCCATTCACTTCCATCCATCCATCCCCATTATCCATCCATATCTATCCATCCATCCCCATCATCCATATCCATCATCCATCCCCATCATCCATCCATTCCCATCTGTGACGAAGTGCACTTCACTACTTGGTCCTGGAGAGGCCTGCTTGCCAGCCTCCTGCCCTGCGACTATGGCCCCTGGGAGACTGTACCCGTTTAAACCAGCATTTGGGCTTATGGACTTTTATTGTACGGTGCTGGCCCTTTAAAAACAGTGTGTGGACATATTGAAACTTTTTGGACACTTTTTCTTCACCTTTGAATCCATGGGAAGGTGTGCCTCTTCCCCTCCCCCTGTCCTATTGTTCTCCAGCAGGGCGTTGTCCCAGGGATACTGCCAAATCAGTTGAAACTAGCTTCTCGGTCAAAATATGACTTCCACCTATCTCCTGAACCACTTAACCGATTCAAGTGAATTTTGGATATGTTTGTCCCCAAATTATGCTTGTTATAAAAATATAAGTTTTATTAATATCGCATGTAAATGCACAAAGTTACAAAAATGGCATAAAAGTATGTTTTTTAGCTTGGAGATAATTGAGTTAATACAGTAATTAACTCCATTATCTCCCAAGCAGAGGGGAGGATTCTCATTGTAAAAAGTGTGTGTGCTTTTCCATGTGCCTTTATTTTATTGGTTGTTAAATTTACAGTTCCAGTGCCCCACAAGGTCCACGTGGGTGGCAACCTTGATGGGAAAGTTGTATATAAGCAGGAATAAACGCTCATTGGAGTCAGTTCTTCTTCACCCTCAATCTAGAGTCCTGTCTCTTATTGGGGGTAACCAGCTATATAACTACAAGGGATTGCTATGCTCTGCATGCTCCTTTGGATAAATACTTCTAAGCTCTTTTAAGAGCTTGTTCCCGTTTCCCTCTCTTGGAGGAGAGGTTCACCCACTGGAGCCATATCCATCATCCATATCCATCATCCATCCCCATCATTATCGTAGGTCCAGGGTGGGTAGGAGACGGCGAGACCTCAACCAAGCTATGGCGGTTCGTGGGGTCTGCGGTGGTTGTGGTGTCTGGCGGAGCGCTTGGAGCCCTCTGTAAGTGCTAGGAGCATCCAGTAACGGAGGTACCCAGTCAGGGTGCCAGGCAATCCGTTACACCATCCCCATCCAGTCCCATCATCAATATCCATCCCCATCATCCATCCATCCCCATCATCCATGCCCATCATCCATATCCATCCTCATCATCCATATCCATCCAGTCACCCACCCACACTCACTAAATAAGTTTACTTACAGCTTGAATCCTCTCCTCCTCCTCGGTCTCCGGTCTTCAGCTTGTCCGCTCAAGCCACTCCCACTCAGACAGGATGCTCATGCACAGAGCTGCCCTCTGTCTGCTGACAGCAGATCTGAGTGGATTGAGGCGTTTTATGCCTCAATCAACTCGGAAGTCCCTCTGGTTCACTCTGAGTGACTGCAACTGGAGGTGTTCCTAGCTTTCAATGTAACCACTGTATTTTCTCAGAAAATACAGTGTTTACATGAGTGGCTGCAGGGAGCTATAGTTCTCACCTGAACAACCTCATTAAGCTGAAGTTGTTCAGGTGACTATAGTGTCCCTTTAATAATATAGATTATTCATGGATATAATATCATATTATTTACTAATTTTAGTGGAATATAAATAATCTTAAACACAGTTTCACACAAGGAAACCAGACACCAAATGACAGATAACTCTAAGTAATTTTACTTTCTAAAAAAAAATGTAGTTACTAGTTCCATTGTAATAAAAGGGTGAATCTAAGGCTACATATGTGTAGCTGCCACACATCCAGAATACAATCACCAAAAACTCCACCTCCTAAAACATCTAAGGCTACATATGCCAACTCTAAAATTACAATGCTAAAATACAGACACTAAGTGGGTAAAAGTGAACCAAAGTCTTTGAAGATGACAGCTTCTGTGACAAATAGTAGCCATAAAAAGATAACAAAATGATGTAAAACACATTTCAGTTAACCCATTATACAACAAAGGTAACTTAAACTCACACAACTTCAAAACTGAAAACTTTTATATATATATATATATATCTCCATATAATGCTCTCATCATACTTGCATTAAAAATTGTAGATTATGCTAGCTTTAGTGTACCTATAATCTTAATTTTATTAATGATAGGAGGCGAATATTTGCTTAAGTCTCTCTTTACTAGAACTCCACAGCAGCAAAAAAACACAGAGAGTAAACAACCAATCAGAAAATAGTAAGGAGACCATATAACTCCCTTCCCAACATTCCATTTCCTCTTTCGAGCTGCGACAACAAACACAGTCAGGGAAAAACATAACATAATACAACAAAAACATTCCATTTTGACAAGAATAACGACTCGCGTAGAAACTGTTCAACCGGACCGAAGACGTGAACTTGAGCTCATCCTGAGAACTTTAGACTGAAACGAGAGAAACAGAGTCGAAAAGAGTGATTAGCCAATGAAATGTACGTCTAAAGACATGTAGCCACCCAACATCATTTTATTTAGGAGAAAGACCACCAAGTCTATCGGGCCCGCCCCAGGAATAGAAAATACCGAATAAATAATCACTAGAGAAACTGACTAATATTATAATTTTTTATTCAAATACATATATAATACAAACGAAAAAACAAGGGACGGGACACGAAAAGGGTGGGAAATATTCGCCTCCTGTCATTAATAAAATTAAGATTATAGGTACACTAAAGCTAGCATAATCTACAATTTTATAACATGACAGGAGGCTTCATATTTGCTGTTTCAATGCTCATTCAGGAGAGCCAATGATGCATGTTACGTCGGTCTGAAGTAGAATCTCCGGAAGGTGTCCTCTTGAGACCAGTCTGCTGAACGTAGAATATCGGATAGGGAAGCACCCGCTATCAGTGCACCTGAGGCTGCCGCACCCCTAACTGAGTGAGCACCGAATGATGATTCCACGCCGGCCAACGACAGTAGCCATCGGATCCAGCGAGCCAGGGTAACGGTCAAAACCGGTTTGTGTTGGAAAACGTAGGAAACCAACAGCTGTCCTGATTGAGAGGGTCGAAGCGGCTTGGTGATAGCCACATAACGAGACAGGGTAGAAATTACACAGTCTAGGGGCTTCTCAAAAAAAGGGGTAGAAGACTCTAGAAGAGTCAGACTTGGTATGCCTCGTAACCGAAAAGGTCACCCCGTCAGGAGAAAAGGAAAAGGCGTTAATGTCGAAGGCCCTAACGTCGGAGACCCAACAAAACGACACCAAGCATAACAGAAGTGCAAATTTGGCTGACAGTTGTCGTAGAGATAGATAAACACAAAAAGAATTCAGCGCTAGTAATCACAAAATTAGTCAAGGTAGGCAGCAACCCAAATGAAGGAAAACCCCTCGGGTCCTTCGGTGGATAGATACAAAAAGATATGGAGGGGCTGCGCCAAATAAGGGTAGATAAAGTATAGTATTGCTAGGGTGCCAATAGGTGGTCTAGGATACTTGATAGAGTTCCTCTGTGGATGCATCTAGTGTAGACCATTCCATATATGTAAATACAAGAGAGGTAGAGGCGACTAATGGTATAGTATGAAAGTTCAGAGTGTGATAGGTAACAAAAAGTAGAGAACTCACATTCAAGAGAGCTATGGCCAGCTCTGGTGTGGATTGCGTACAGCGGTATAATCCCCGCTTATGAGATATGTAGGGAGGGGGTCTCCATCAACACCGTCTGGTAGTCCAGAACTCAGAAAAGAAAGACAGAAAGCAACAATAGTGCTCTCAATTTTGATGTGGTTCAATGTGCATATAAGAAGAGGTAAAAAACTCACATTTGAGGGAGCTATGGCCAGCTCTGGTGTGGATAGCGTACAGCGGTATAATCCCCGCTTATAGGATATGTAGCGGCGATACGTCCGTCAGCACTGTCTGGTGATCCAAGGCTCCAATATAGAAGAATAAAAAGCAGCAATAGTGCTCTCAATTGTGATAGGTTAAGAGAGTAGTAGAGGAAATAAAATAATACTCACAAAGATAGAGCAGAGGTACTGCTCTATGGATAGGCGCTGGTGGTATGATCCCCACCTAGGATTTCTTGGAGTACTGGAACTTTAAAATTGCCAGTGGAAGTAAAAGTAACCAGGAAAGGTTAAAATGCCAGGAATAGGTAAAAAAAAAGTTGTTTAAAGTGCATAGAGAGTGCAATAAAAAGAGGATTGGTACAATAAAGTAGCCAAAAAATTTTTATTGATCTAAAATACACAGTAAAATACAGAATTAATAACCATAAACGCGTTTCACCATAAGTGGCTTCTTCAGAATGGGATAAAAGTAGTAACCTGGCAGGGGTTGTTTAAATAGGGCTATGTTAATTTGAAAATTGCGCCAAAAGTGTAATTGGCCAATCAGAGACAATTTTTAAAATCACTTTTCAAAATTAGGATTCAAGAGTATGGGAGTGATGTTATAAAGGTGATGAGTCCATTTAAATTATTTAAATGTGAAAACGAGGGTGAGAAAGTTGTTTTTTAAAGAGAAAAAAAAAGTTGTTTGATTAAAGTTCATACAAAAAAGAAGTTGTTTGATTAAAGTTCTTAAAAAACAAACAAAAAAAAAGTTGTTTGATTAAAGTTCATAAAAAAAAATAGTAATACATAAGTAGATGGTTTAAAGGTACAGAGATATATGTAAATGGAGTATGCATGAAAAGGGGGTAATATAATCCCAAACATAATGATTTAAATAGGGGTTATATTATACCCCAGAGTGATAATATATTACAGATGTTAAAGGAAAATAATAGATAAAATAAAAATAAAAATAAAATTAAATAAAAGAACACAGAATACAAGATACATAAATGGAAAGGCATAGATGAAAAATTAAAAATTAAAAGATTATTATTATGAGGGTTGGTTAGGTCCAGACATAAAGAACAAAAGCATGTAGATAAGGGTTGTATATAGGAATTTAAATAAAATTAAACAGGTCAAAATCAACATTTAAACCAGATGGGGTAAGAGTTTTTAGATTAAAAACCCATTCCATCTCAGCTTTACCTAATATGTTCTTAATGTTACCACCTCTTCATGGTATTATACATTTTTTTTTATGCCGATGCATTTAAGGTGTCTTATGTTGTTATTATGTGTACAAAAGTGTTTGGAGACTGAGTGATTCAGGTAGCCTTTTTTGCTATTTCTACAATGTTCACTCAGTCTCACTTTAAGACTTCTTGTGGTCATACCTACATACTGGAGACCACAAGGGCACTCCAACAAGTAGATGACATTTTTGGTATCGCAACTGTGGCGAAACCGACCGCGCCACGTGTCCTTGGAGGGGGCTGCTTGCCCGCCTCTTGCCTTTGGACTCTGGACCAGACTTTATGTGAATGTGTTAACCCAGATAGCTATGCCATGGAGCCCATTTGTGTAGTTAAAGACTTCGGCTCCATGGCAATTGAACTGTGTGAATAGGATCTGAGCGCTATTCGGTAGTTTTGTGCGCTCAGATCCCAGCTATCTGGGGATATGTGACATGTCTGTGTTTTATGTATAAAATGTGACTTTGTGTATTTTATAATATTTTAATGCTTTGTGCTCACCATGTGCATAATGGAGTCTTGTGTCTGTCCTGGGAGATAATTGAATTACTTCTCAATTATCTCCAGGATAGAAGACTCTGAAACTGGTTTGGGCCGGAAAGCCATGCTTCATTTAGTCACAAAGGACTTTCCCTTAACTTTTGAACCCCTGGTCTGATTCGTGCCATTTTTTAATATGTTGTTCCCCTGAATGGATTGATTATGAAAATGTATGTTTTATGTTTGTGACATGTATATTTTAGAAGTTATAAATATTGTGTAAAAACTGTATTCCTCTGCCGGTGATAATGAGATTACCCATTGTGTTCAGTAATCATATCACATGCAGAGGGGAGGATTTTGTGTGGGAGTGTCTGGGTGTATTGTACGGATTGATTGGTTGTTTTGTAACGCCCTGTGGGCTGTACTATGTTTGTGGATTGGGAATAATAGAGACTGTATGTGACAGTACAGGGAGTTCCTGTTTAACCCTCAAAGTGAAGTGTCATCTCATTATTGGGGGAAGGATTTATTGTATGCTGTTCCAGTTTGACTGCTAGGAGAGTAAACCTATTCGTATGGTTCCTATTCAACTGTCTACAGCATTCATATGCTTAGGAGAATTTATTTGTTTCTCCGGTTCGGTGATTGTGGTGTCTGCCAGAGTACTTGGAGTCCTCAGGAAGCGCTAGGAGCATCCTTCAATGGAGGTACCCAGTCGGGGTGCCAGGCGATCCGTTACATTGGTGGCAAGCGGTGGGATGGCGTCCTAGTGCGAGGTAAAGCAGCTCAGAGACACAGTTTGTTTGGAGTTACAAAGTGAGGGCAACACTAGTATCCATACAGCGCCCCTATCTAAAAAAAGAACTAACTTCAGCAGAGCAAGCATGGCGTATGACTACACTCAGGAGGAGTTTGACAGAAAGGTTAATGAGGTGCTGTCTAACTTTGGACCCAACCCCCCAGAGAGAGCCGTGCAGCTCGCCAGGAAACTAGTAGGAGAATACCTGCAATCTCTAGTAGATTTGGCCAAAAAGGAGTCCCAGGGAGCCAAAGGTGTCGTCCTTCCTCCCCAGCGGCAGTGTGTGTCCCAGGGAGCTGAAGGTGCCGTCCTTCCTCCCTAGCAGCAGTGTGTATCCCAGGGAGCGGAAGGTGTCGTCCTTCCTCCCCAGCGGCAGTGTGTACCCCAGGGAGCAGAAGGTGCTGTCCTTCCTCCCCAGCGGCAGTGTGTATCCCAGGGAGCTGAAGGTGTCGTCCTTCCTCCCCAGCGGCAGTGTGTACCCCAGGGAGCTGAAGGTGTCGTCCTTCCTCCCCAGCGGCAGTGTGTACCCCAGGGAGCAGAAGGTGCTGTCCTCCCTCCCCAGCGGCAGTGTGTACCCCAGGGAGCAGAAGGTGCTGTCCTTCCTCCCCAGCGGCAGTGTGTGTCCCAGGGAGCAGAAGGTGCCGTCCTTTTTTCAGTAGTTTTGTGCGCTCAGATCCCAGCTATCTGGGGATATGTGACTGTTCCAGTTTGACTGCTAGGAGAGTAAACCTATTCGTATGGTTCCTATTCAACTGTCTACAGCATTCATATGCTTAGGAGAATTTATTTGTTTCTCCGGTTCGGTAATTGTGGTGTCTGCCAGAGTGTTTGGAGTCCTCAGGAAGCGCTAGGAGCATCCTTCAACGGAGGTACCCAGTCGGGGTGCCAGGCGATCCGTTACAGCAACTGATAAAATCTTTAATTTTATAGGTTTTGTTAGTGATATTAGATTTAAAACTGGTGGTTTTGGAAGGGACGGAGGGGTCTGTGTTTTTGCATACAATGCATATTTTACATTTATAAAAGCCACTGGCATTGGGCATAAAAGAATTAAAGGTATGTTTGGTTTCTTTTGTAAAATTGGTGGTTAAAATGGATTTGAAGTTTGGGGCACCTCTAAAGACAACATTAGGTTTGTCAGGTATAATATTTTTAAGTATTTCGTCTTCTTTTAAGAGGTGCCAATGTTTTTTGATAATTATTTTGACATGGACACTTTTGTTATTAAAATTGAAAATAACAGGAAGGGGCATGGTGTTGGTGGTGGGTTGGGTATTGTAAGTTAGGTCTGCTCTATCTTTTTTGGTGATGGTATTTATAGTGGTGTTGAGGCGGGTTGGTGAGTCATTTTTCTCAATAAATTTTTCTTTTAGATAATTTGATTGTTAAAATCTTCTATTTGGGAGCAATTCCTTCTGAGACGAAGGAATTGGCTTTGAGGGGCACTTTCCAACCAAGGTTTATAATGGCAGCTAGATCTTTCGATAGCTGTGTTGACGCAGACCTTTTAAAAAAAATGTTTTGGTGTGGATGGTATTGTCTGTAATGAAGATGTTGAGGTCTAAAAAATTAATAGATTCCTTACTTGTTTTGTGGGTTAGGGTAATGCCTCTATTGTTGATGTTGAGGTGGTGGATAAAAGGGTTAAAAAGAGCTTCTGTGTCATCCCAGATAAAAAACAAATTGTCTATATATCTAAAATATGTTACAAGGTTCGTACACCAAGCGTGCCTTCCCCATATGGCCGTGGATTCTCAGTCGGCCATAAAGAGGTTGGCATAGCTTGGCGCGAACCTTGTACCCATCTCATTGCCTTGTTTTTGTAGGTAAAAGGAGTCAAAAAAACAAAAATAGTTGTTGGTTAAAATGATATTAATACCTTCTAAAATAAAATCTATTTGGGCAGGGGGGATTCTGTTTCCTTTAGTTAAAATTTCTCTGATTGCCTGGCATCCTATATGGTGGGGTATAATTGTGTATAGGGATTGGACATCACAAGTTGCTAAAATGTAATTAGTTTGCCATTTGAATTTGTCTAAAAAACGTAGTAGTGACATAGTCTTTTAGGTAAGAGTGCATTAATTTAATGGATGGGTGGAGGAGTATGTCAATGTATTCTGACAGATTGCAGAGTAGGGAATTTATCCCTGACACGATGGGTCTGCCAGGGGGGTTATTAATATTTTTATGTATCTTTGGTAAAAAATATATGACAGGGAGTTTAGGGTATTTGATGTTAAGATAGTTGTATTCGTTTTTGGTTAGGATGCCAGAATCCAAGCCTTTTTGTGAAAAAGTGGATAGGGTGACTTGGATGATAGGGGTGGGGTCAGAGGGTAGTTTGTTGTATGTCGTAGAGATAGATCCTGATTCTCCGGCCAAGACTGAATGAAATCCAAGACCCGGTGCATGTCCCAGAGCGATGTATATTTAGGAGCCGGAGGACGCGACAGTCTGATCCCTCTCAACAATCTACAAACCAAGGGATCCTGTCCAATTGGCGTCCCTTGAAGAGGGACATGAGCCGCCGAAATGGCCGATCTGGCCACGTTCACCGAGCGATAAGATTTACTTTGGACAAATAGGTGTGAAAGGAAATTCAGAACGTTGGAAACAGGTGCTGTAAAGGGATCGACACTCCGTTCCACGCACCAACGACACCAAACGTTCCAGGCGGATAGATAACATCTTCTCATGCCTGGGGCCCACGAGTCCCATAGGAGGTCTCTAGCCGATTCCGATAGTTCATTGACCCTCCAGGAGCCCCGGAAAGAGTCCAAGCCACCAAATGGAGATGGCTCTCCAGAACGAGGGGGTGATGGTTGCCTCGAGTGTCCGACAGGAGCGTCGGTAGGGACGGGAGAAGGAGTGGATCCCGACAAGACAGCTCCAGTAATTCTGGAAAACCAGGCTTGGCCCTGCCACAGAGGTGCCAGCAATACTAACGACACCTGTTGACGTCGTAACTGGAGTAGGACCCTGGGGATCATAGTGAACGGCGGAAAAGCATAGGCTCCCTGTGACGGCCAGTCTTGAAGGAAAGCGTCCAGCGCTGTGCACGTCGGGTCCGGGAGCCAGCTGAAGTAATTCGGGACCTGGAAGTTCGTTCTGGATGCGAACAGGTCCACTGTGAATTGACCCCTTTGTCGTGCCACTTCGAGGAAGACTTGCCGATGCAGTCGCCAATCGCTGGCATCCCTCCAGTGTCTGGAGAACCAGTCTGCTGTCAGGTTCCATACCCCTGGAAGATACTCCACCTGGAGAGTGATATTGCGTTGAAGGCAAAAGTTGTATATCTCCTTTGTGACTTCCGTCAGCGCTTGGGAACGGGCCCCCCCCAGGCGGTTGATATACTGCACCGCCGAGATATTGTCCATCCTCAGTAGGATGCAGCAATCCGACAGATGGCCGCAAGGCTGCGCATAGCGAACGACCCCGCAATCATCTCTAGGCAGTTGATGTGGTATCCTGCCGCCGTGTTCGACCAGGGGCAAGTTGCACCCCAGCCCCACAGGCTCGCGTCCGACTCTAGGACAAAGTCTGGGGTCGGCCTTGCCGTTCCAGGCCAACATGTGTAACAGCCACCAGCGGAGCTCGGTCTTGACTTCCTGAGTGAGGGTAATTCGCTGGTCGTATGAGGGCGTCCGGCGCAGGAAGCGTGGCTTCAGGCGCTGCATGGCCCTGTAGTGAAGGGACCCCGGCTTGGATAGAAGCGGACAGGAGGCCCACTATCCGTTCCAAAACCCTGAGGGGGTTCATGACCTGGCGTAGAATTCTTCTAATCTCTTTCCGAATGGCCGTGATCTTCGTCTGGGGAAGTCGTAGGATGCACTGAATCGCATCTATCTCGAAACCCAGAAATTGAACCACCTGCGTTGGCGTCAGGGCCGACTTCTCCTGGTTGACCACAAATCCCAGAGATTCGAACAAGGAGACCGCGAAGGCCGTCTGAGATTTCAGCCTGGAGGCGTCCTCGCAGAAAAGAAGCAAATCGTCCAGGTAAATCAGGCATCGGATGCCTCTGGAGCGCAAGCATGCGGTCACCGGTTTCAGTAGCTTGGTGCCGAGCTGAGGCCGAAGGGGAGGCAGGTGAATTGACATGGTCTTCCTTTCCAGACGAATCGTAGAAACAGACGATAATCAGGCGCCACCGGAACAGACAGGTATGCGTCCTTCAGATCCAGGCGAGTGAACCAATCCCCTTGATGTAAGAGGTCCCGTAGGAGATGGATGCCTTCCATCTTGAAGTGGTGGTAAGAAACGAAGGCGTTCAGACTTCTTAGGTTTATAACCGGTCGGAATCCTCCCGTCTTTTTCTTGACTAGAAAAATTGAGCTGAAGAAACCGCCGTCGTCCGGAGCCCACTGAACTGCCCCTTTGTCGAAGAGGTTCCGTATCTCGGCGTCCACCAGGGCCTTTGATTCCCTCGACGATACTGGAGCCCAGGGGCGGGACTCCTGAACGGGAGGCGAATGGAAGTCTATGACGTAACCCCGGACCGTTTGGAGGATCCATGCGTCCGAAGAGATGTCTCTCCACCTGTCGAGACAAAAACGTAATCTGCCGGCATGCAAATGCCTTTGATAAACATGTGATGTCATGTGTCTCACCTGGGGGCAGTCTGCCTTGACCACGGGCACGATTTCTCTGCCACGGTCCGACCTCCAGGAGGCGAAGGACCCCAAGCGGTAGCTGGGGAAGAAGGATGGAGAACGGGATCCACGTTGGCCCGAAGGCCAGAAGCGGCTGGAGGCACGACCCCGCTGCCTACCAGCCCTGCCAAAATCACGTGCAGAGTGGGAACGAAACACCCTTCTTATCGAAGACTGTGCCTTATTCAGGGTAGTGTAGAGGTTAACATGCCTCTGGAGCTCCTTGATGAAGGGTTCCCCAAATAACAGGCCCTTGGCCAACGGGCCCAACTCCTTGGAACCCAGCTCTGACAACTTGGCGTCCATGCGTATGAGGACCACTCTTCTCCGTTCCGTGCACAGTGCCAAGTTGGAGTTGCCCAGCAGGCAAACGGAGCACAATGCCCAATCCCTGATGGCAGCAGCGTCCAGGGGCGAGCCCTGTGTGACAGCTTCGTCCGCCATGGCTAGGATCCGTGACAGCGGTCCCAGTACGTCCAGCACCTTATCCTGTGCGAGGTGGAGGTTGCGCTCGACCCCTTTCTTGGGGTCGCGACCAGTCCGGGTCAAGTAGGCGAAGACCATCGGATCGAATTCGGGTGTCAAAGCGACCTATCAGGCAAGGTGGGTCTGGGGCATTCCGCCCTCAGCCTCTTTCGGACTGCCCAGTCGAGGGGTCTGCGGACCCAATAGTGAACAAACTGGGCCAGGTGTTCAGTCAGGGACCACTCGGGAGACCGGGGGTGCCGGATGTTGCGCGGATCAAAGAGGGGTACGCCTGTGGCTTCCAAGAACACGTCCTCCCCTAGGGGGGCGTGAAGTTCCTCCGAGGTGGTCTCATCGGCATCCAGATAGTATGCCCCTTCCTCCGAATCTTCCCCGCCCCACCCGCCCTCGTCCTCCGAGGGGGACTGGTCCGCCCGCCATTCATCCAGGACGGACAGAGGCGCGGGAAGGGTGAAATCTTCCTCCTCTTCGGGGAAGTATCTCGGGCGTGCTGGAGATGAAGCGGACGCACGCTTAGGTCGCTTAGCAGGAGCCTTACCCTCCTTAGCAGGAGTGTGCCTGGCTCCTGTCTGGAGAGTCGGGGTCGGACTCAATCAGCGCGTGCTGAGCCTCCGACATATCCCTCTCTTGGGATGATTGGGGCATAGCGCGTGAGAGCGCTTTCTCCACTGAAGTGGCCACGGCCGCATTGATCATCGCCTGCAGGTTCTCTTGGGTGCAGCGTCCATCTCTTGGCAGTAGCGTGACTCTGGGGTAAAAATTACAGACGAGACCCAGTTAATATGAGAGCAATGTATGTGGACACAAATTCCCGTGGCAACAATATGGCCACAGAGTACGCCCGTATAAACTCCCCGTAAACAGTTTAGGCCAGTGGCCGTTGGGGGTTAGGCGTGGTCAGCGCCGGCTCCTAATGGAGTATAGCCAGGCGGCCCAATCGTTAAGCACGGACAGAGTAGGTCGGCATAAAAGGCACTGACACAGCAGGCCGGTCTTATGGGCACAGACAAGGCAGGCCAGTGATATGGGCGCTGGCATAGCAGGGCAGTAATATGGGCACTCACACAGTAGGCCAGTAATGTGGGCACAGTCTTAGCAGGCCAATAATGTGGGCACAGTGTCGGCAGGCCGCATGTGCACTTGGTGCTAAACATGCATGAGCTCTCAATAAATGGGAGATAGGCTTAGGGCCTAGCAGAATGTGAAAAATCCAAAATCCTGTGAGTAGAAACCTACCCCTTTAAGAGGGGAAAACTGAATGTATGTGCATACAGCAAGAAACAAATGCATTTGTCCCCAGCCAGAAGACTGAATGTAAGAAACTTTAATACCAAAGGTGAGAATAGAGATCGCATTAAAAAACAATATAACTATGTGTAGAACGAGGGAGGGGGTTTCCCAGCCCACCGGCAGACCTGCGGTTGCGGTCTAACCGAGTGGGAGAAACCCCCTCGCCGAGCACACCAGAGAGCCCGGCGTCTAAAGCGGTAAACAGGCAGGGGAGGGCGCGAGAGCAACAGGGGCTCCCTTCTCCGCCCTGCGAAACACACGTGGCCGCGGTACCAAGCAGCTGCGAGGTGCGGCCACATGCAAAGAGCAGCGAGCGCCCCGCGACCGGAGCAGAGATAACACACGGGACCGCAGGAGACGTACTCCTCGGTCCCGACGGCGGGGGGGGGAATCGGAGGAGGCAAAGAAAATGGCCTCTCGAAACCCCCGAGCAGAAACAAAGCCGCACAGAGGGGACAGTGAAAGGGGAGTTAGATCCCCAGAGAAGGCAGAAAAGAATGACAGAAGAGTCCCCAAACAGAAAATACACAAATAAACACAAGGCATAAAACACCATATGCATGAAATAAATAAATCCCAAAGCCACCAACTAGTAATAGCAAGAGGCAGTGGTACTCTGACCTGTTACTGATGCGGAGCAGCAAAGAAAGAGGAAATGGAATGTTGGGAAGGGAGTTATATGGTTTCCTTACTATTTTCTGATTGGTTGTTTACTCTCTGTGTTTTTTTGCTGCTGTGGGGTTCTAGTAAAGAGAGACTTAAGCAAATATGAAGCCTCCTGTCATGTTGTAAAATTCCTCTAATATATCTACACATCTGATAGGAAATCTACAACATAACTGGTAATTATGCTGGTTTTATTTAATTAAATTAATTATTTTTTACTAATAGCAGGAATATATATCTGGATAAATCTTGGTCAGATTTCAGTTATTAGAATTCATAATTAGCTAAAGAATATATGGTTATAAAAATTTCATTCCTGCAGATGGAATAAAGATAATGATATATTAACGGTAGATTTGCCAAATGTTGGCATACCAAATTTTTATCCAGAGGTATTGACTTGTTCTGATTTAAGATAGTGAATCTTATTTAGGAAAGTTAAAATTCGGCAAACATAATATCTAGTTAGAATTATTCTTATTGGATGGAATTAGGAATGGTAAATGACCTGATATGAGAATATTGTAGCTATTAAAAAAATTTGCAATATAATAGGATTTCTTGCCTATGTGGATTGTAGCCAGTAGTGGAAGAGTTAATTCAGGGTGATTTGACTGTCAGCCAAAGCTTTTATTGCTTTACGCTGTACTGCTGTGAAATTCTGTCTTCTCTGTGAATTTGGTTTCTAAGTGGAGTATCCTATCATAAATCTTAGACATCTGCTGCTTTTAGCTGTCTATATTGTGTTGAAACCGCTGCCATATTGTATACTTATGTTATACCTAATTATTCACTGATTGTCACGCATGTTACATATATTATTTTTATTATTATTGTCACAATGAATTTTTTATAATTAGTGATTACGGTGTGTAGTAAAATCTAATGAAATAAGACATACTCAAGGATGTAGGAGAATTAAAACACTTGGTAATTTTCAGCTTTAAATCATTAATTGGGAAAACAGTGCCACAATATCAATTTTTTGATATAAATATTATTTAATTCATTTTGATAATTTTTATGAAAATATTATTTTAATATTTATCACCCCATAAGTATCCTCACACCTGGCACTATAGGTTTAAAGGGTGCCCCCTTCCACTGAGCTGAAGGGGTTAAAACCCCTTCAGGCACTTAACTGAATCCAGCACCTATGTTCCTCAGTGCTGGATCAGGTTCCGCCCACGCTCTTCCCCGCTGACGTCAGCCAGTGGGGAGAGACCTAATGCTACATGCGCGGCAATGGTCGCGCACGCATTAGACCTCCCCATAGGAAAGCATTATTCAAAGCGTGAGGATGTCCAGCGTCAGATAATGGACCAAAAGTCTGTTTCGATTCCGGAAAGGCCCCCAGTGACTATCTGAGGGCAGACTTAGAGCTGCAATGTAAACAGAGATACAGCACCCAGACCACTTCAATGAGCTGGAGTGGTATGGGTGCCTACAGTGTCCCTTCAAGTGCTAAAAGGCTATATAGCTGGACACAGTGCTCTGCAGTTCTTTTAGTGGCTGTAACACAAATATAGTAACCAAAGTTTTCCCCAGATGTTTACAACTTTGTAACAGTTGATAAAGCACTCTATCGTGGGGTAAACACATTGGTGGGATAAATTAAACTATTTACCCCACTATAGTTTATTTTATCAAGTGTTGCAAAGTTGACCAATCAGCTTTTTCACCTTGTCCATCAGCTTTTTAACACTTAAACACATTTTCACTTAGCAACTGATTAGTTTGTTTGTTCACCTTTTACTTTTGTTTTCTGTCATACTTGTTGTCCAACACATTCCCTTTTATTTGGCAATTATGGTGGATTATGGTTTACAAATGTGTATACATAAGCATTCGTCTGGTTGTTCGGTAAAAAGCTCTAAAGACTACAGACTGAACCACTTTGTTTGACATATGAACAAAATACCGAACAACCAGACCACCCTTGAGAGAAGTGTGGCTTCAATCTACCTCCCCAGTCATCTTTATTGGAAAAGGCACGGACACACTGTTGTATTCCCTGGCTGGCCTCTACAGATGTCGCGAACATAAAATTTTCCGTTCGCGAATGGCGAACGCAAATGTTCGCAACCAGGCGAACCCCCATAGACTTCAATAGGCAGGCGAATTTTAAAACCCACAGGGACTCTTTCTGGCCACAATAGTGATGGAAAAGTTGTTTCAAGGGGACTAACACCTGGACTGTGGCATGCTGGAGGGGGATCCATGGCAAAACTCCCATGGAAAATTACATAGTTGATGCAGAGTCTGGTTTTAATCCATAAAGGGCATAAATCACCTAACATTCCTAAATTGTTTGGAATAACGTGCTTTAAAACATCAGGTATGATGTTGTATCGATCATGTAGTTTAAGGGTTACGCCCGCTTCACAGTGACAGACCAAACTCCCCGTTTAATGCACCGCAAACAACCCATTTGCACAACCGCAAACTCCCCATTTGAACAAGGTTGGATACCAAGCTAGCCATGTCCCGTTCCTTGTCCTCACTGATGTCATTGAAGGTCTCTTCCTCCACCCAGCCACGTACAACACCAAGGGTCCCCGAAAGGTGACAACAAGCCCTCTGGGACGCTTGCTGTGTTTGGTCTTCCACCTCCTCAAAGCCACCTTCCTCCTCTGACTCCTCTTCTTCAGACTCCTCTCTCTGCATTGCCTCTCTCTGCATTATTATAAGGTGTGTTAAGTAGTACTATTCCTATAATATATAATTATAATATATAATATTATATTCGTATAAACTGCTCACATGTTCCAATGAGCAGCCAGCCACTACCCCATGAGTGCAGCCCGCGAGCCCTGCACATATAAACAACTCACTTGAGGGGCTAACACACACCACTAAAGTGCTTACGTTGTTTTGACTTTCCATGAGACACTACAGTGTGCTACCAAAGTGTTTAATACATCTCAACAAGAACTGCCTACATGTCTCTCCAGAGTGCCTACACTAATTTTAATTGAGTCGCTAATATGTACTATAGATGTGTTTACTGGAACCATGTATCAACCGCTAACGTACGCTACCACTGGGCATAACCTAAACTCACAAGAGTTACTAACAATGTGTATATCCTATCACCACAGGAGTTACCAGGGAGCATTCCCACTGTGCTCTACTTTTAACTCCACATGAGTTACCAGAGAGCATTGTCACTGTGCTTTACTTTTAACCCCACATAAGTTACCAGAGAGCATTATCACAGTGCTTCACTTTTAACTTCACATGAGTTACCAGAGAGCATTATTGCTGTGCTTCACCTTTAACTTCACATGAGTTACCAGAGAGCATTATCACTGTGCTTCACCTTTAACGTCACATGAGTTACCAGAGTGATATATCTTACTGTTTGTTCCCTACACCCGCATGGGCAACTAGCGAGCTATACTGTACTTTCTGTCTTATGCACGTACGGGACACTAGCTGGTTAATCTTACGCCCTCATGGGCTGCTAGAGCGCGGCACCAGATAACAAAGCAAATATAGATATAAATGCTGTGAATACCCACTATACCATGTTATGTTTGTAATGCCTGTCAAAGAAATGCTTGCAACAGCTGTTGGAGCTGTGCAAGCCCAATGTTATTTTATGCACAACCAAAATAAAAATAAAGAATTGAAAAAAAAAGATAAAAAAAGAATGCAGCTTCCGAATGAATCTAAAATGGATGCTGTCCAGGAGGTGGGAAGGTCTGGGAGGGAGGGTCTGCTGCTGATTGGCTGGAATGTGTCTGCTGACTGTGACGTACAGGGTCAAAGTTTACTCAATGATAACAAATAGAGATGTCACAAACTGCTCGCCGAACTGTTCGCGAACTGTCCGCCGGCGAACAATAGCATGTTTGCGTTGGGCGAACATATGCAATTTCCGGTCCACCCCCTATTCGTCATCATTGAGTAAACTTTGACCCGGAACCTCACAGTCAGCAGACACTTCCTGGGAGGGAGGGTCTGCTGCTGATTGTCTGGAATGTGTCTGCTGACTGTGAGGTTCCGGGTCAAAGTTTACTCAATGATGACGAATAGGGGGCGGACCGAACATCGCTATTGTTCGCCAGCGGACAGTTCGCAAACAGTTCGGCGAGCAGTTCGCGACATCTCTAATAACGAATAGGGGGCGGACCGAACATCGCATATGTTCGCTACCCATGGCGAACGCGAACAAGCTATGTTCGCCAGGAACTATTCGCCAGCAAACTATTCGGGACATCTCTACTGGCCGCCATTCGGCATACGAACACGTGGCAGAGGCCATCTTAGCATTCAAACGCTCAGCTGTGTTTTGTCGTCGAGTGTTTGGAACCCAAATCAGACACTCGACTACGTGAACACCGCTAAGACCTCCAGAGCCCCATAACTGCCGAATGAAACACACAAACAGCCCGCCGTTAGGCTAAATGAATCCCACAAACAAGGGGATTCATACGAATGCCAGCACAGCCATGGATGGCAAGGATTTTTGTGTCTTTTACCTCAAGACTGACCTCAATGCCAAAATGTAGGGAACTGATTTCGGCTACTGCCTCGTGTGCTGTCGATCAAATGAACACTTCCACCTAACTCCCGAACCCCTGGTCCGATCTGGGTGATTTATTTTTTTTATTCTTTATTTTGGTAGTGCATAGGTTAGTTAACAAGCTTACAGTGAATATCTAAGTGAAAGAATACAATGAGGCTGAAATCAAGATTGTCGTTAAATGTCAGCAGTACGGCATTTTTTTTTTAATAACAATGAAAAACAGTGATGAAAATTATACAGTGCGTAGGAGTGATAGTGAAACGAGTTAAGTTATTGCAGTTACATTTACAACCAATAATGACAAGCTTAGTCAAAGTAAATAACTATGCTAAATATCATGCTTATAGTGGGAAACAGCCTGACCCCTCCTGATTATCTATACAACAATGCTGTGTTATATTTCCTAGGAAGCCCTACTAAATAACTAATGCTGTTTTGCCATCTAAACGTTACTATAACATGAAAATACATTGGATTACAGTGTGTCTAACCGTGCTTGGAAAAAATGGAGAGGAGGCTACTTGCGTCATGTACATTATATTAGAGTCATTCAAGGGGAAGACCACAGAATTCCGTGGGCTTGTCACGGCTTTGAACGGTCAGTACAGTTAGCGGCAGTTCGCCTCAGTTCGCCATTTCTATTTTAGCCTATGCCCACTTGAGGGATATTCAGGTTAGAGGTGGATGGCGTGGCAGGGGTTGCGGAGTGATGGGAGCAGCGCACTCCTTTTCGGCTCCAGGCCAGCATGAGGGCCAGCGTCTTCGAGCCACGGGCATGGGGTCTCAGAGAGTCCAAGTCCTGCCCACCATGTGGGCGACGGAGGACCCCAATGTTTATTCACCACCTGCGGCGGGTTACTCTCCGTCAATGTGGTGAACGCTGTAGGTGTAGTACCTTTGGGGCCCTTGGCCTTGGCGGGATGATCTTGGGTTTGGGTGCGTGTCAAGTATGTCCTAAGGCCATCTGGAAGCCATCCGTTCCTGGGTTTATGCTCTTTTGAGTTCCCTCCATCGGTAGTCGCTGTGCGATTGCCGCACAACTTTCCAGCTTGGCCCAGAATAGGGCAAACAGCTCATCCAGGCGTGGAGCGTCTTTTGTACAGAGTATTGTGTGAACTTCCCCGCTTGTTGTTGTGTGGCAGTGTGTAGGCATGGAGCGTCCGCCATCTTGGGTGCACAGGGGGATCGCGGCTGCTGTTGTTTGTATGTCAGCCGGGTGTGCCTTGTTTCAGGTTCGGGTCGCTTGGTTAATGCGTGAGGCCAGCCATGGAGGACCGGGATAAGCCCCGCCGGTCCAAAGGAGGAGGGGGGGGGAGTGCAGCACTTGTCAAATATCAGGGCTCAATCCCTGGTAGGCCGCAAAGCCTCACGTCAGATTTGCTAGTGGGGAAGAGTCCCGTGAAAGGTATCCCCAGATCCGCTGGTGTGTCAGGAACAGGCTTAATATTGCCTTGCGGCCAGGTAAGCATTTGGCACGGTGCTTTTGTCGAGTTTGGAGTGCTAGATGTGGGAACTCATGCAGCACACGTCTGGTCTGCTCTGTAGCCAGGCTCCGCCCCCTCCGATGGGGGTGATTTTTTGAATATGTTGCTCACCCAGATAAGGGCTACCAGTGGATATTTAAGGGTGTATCTGGTATATTTGAGGTACATCTAAAAACAGGGGAAAAGTATGTACTGTATAGGTGGATTATCTGTTAAGCTGAGGGGAGGAGATGTGTGGGCTAATGTATAATTTTCTGTGGGTGTTTCCCTTGCATGGGAGAGATGCATAAAAGCAGGGTATGTGGAATAAAAAAATGAGTTCTGCTCCGGATACTGTGTGTCATCCAGTCATTGGGAAAGGTGATGGGATATTCTTGGATTGTTTTATTCACTGTGGATGCTATTCTTTTGGATTAACTATTTGTTCCTGAGCCATACTAGGATTACCAGTGGAAATAGTCTGTGACCAGCTCTCCGCTACACTTGTCATGACAAAGCATGAGTTGGCATTTGATATTTGATATGTGTTAGTTGTTTTTGTACATGTTGGGATAACATTTATTGTAGGTTTGGATCTAACACCAGGCTTAAGCCATAAAATGTTGTAACGGACCGTTTTGCTCACAGGGGGTAAAAACCGTTTAGGCGATCGGCCCCCTTTCCAGAGATACAGGCACAGCTACTGCAGAACACCAAACTCCCGAACTGGATACAAAATAGCACTCCAACTCCCGAACTGGAACCTCCCAAATAGCTGCTAGCAGACGAACAGGAAAAGCAGACAATCAGCTTACACTCCTGGCAATCAGTCTCTAACAGCATACAGTGAATCCCCCCAAGAACGAGACAAGGCTCCGTGTTGAGGGTCAAGCAGTGGTCTGAGGTGCTGGCACACCCAGCCTGGTTTTTATTACAGTCTTGCAAATACAGGACCGCCCACAGGGAGGTATAAAACAACCAATCACATCACAGTTACATCCCACATATTCCCTCCCCTTATCCTGAGAGGAAACTCAATTACACATACAGTTAAAACATACTTTCTACCCAACTTTCATAACTCTAAAGCCATACATCACATTCACATACAATTACATATTCACAATCAATCCATTCAGGGGAACAACATATTAAAAAATGGCATGAATCAGACCAGGGGTTCAAAAGTTAGTAAAAAGTATCTTTTGTACCCTGGCTGGCAGCATGGCTATCCGGCTCAAACAGGTTTTACAGAGCCCTCTATCCTGGACAATGGGGAAAGTAATCCAATAATCCAGGGATAGAGGAAGACTCCATTGAGCACATGGGGACACAAAGACAGTAAAACACTTTAAAATACATAAAGTCACCTTTTACACATAACACACAGACATTTCACATATCCCCAGATAGCTGGGATCTGAGCGCACAAAACTACCGAATAGCGCTCAGATCCTATTCACACAGTTCAATTGCCATGGAGCCGAAGTCTTTAACTACACGAATGGGCTCCATGGCATAGCTATCTGGGTTAACACATTTACATAAAGTCTGGTCCATAGTCCAAAGGCAGCAGGCGGGCAGCCAGGCTTCTCCAATGCAATGTGGCTAGATTGGTCTTGTCACAAATGTAATTACTAGATAACCACCACCAGAGCTGGACATAGGGCACCATAAAAGGTATCGGTGCATATGCTCTGACTTGGGTTATTCAAAGGACAACATATTGTAAGGAAATATGGAGAACAGGTGTATATATTATGAGAAGGCCCAATATGAACACATATTCCGATTGCCCAGGTTATATCCATTTCTTTGATACCAAACATGCCCAGTGAAAGGTGTGCCTGTCATGGGAAATCAGAATGGACACTTTCCAATGAGTTACATTTAGCGTGATTGATCCCTAAAAACTCACAAGAATTGGAGGAATATGATGATAATATCATTATAGAGATGTACAGTAAATGACACATTTTGGGAAGCCTAGTGTGTTTTCAGGCAAATCCACACTAGTGCCTTGGACAGGTTTGATGAAGTGGACAATAAACTGCCAGGCCAAGCCCCTATGATCCACCCAAGGGGTCTGGCCATTTAGAAACAACCAGTTTGAGCTATATAATCAGAATATTTGATTATCCAGAGAGATTTCTTTTTAACAACATCATATGGAACTTTAACATCTGAATATCCCACAAAAATTACATATCATCGTTAAATATATGTAAGGATTTTTTATTTTTTTATTTTTTATTATGTGCATAAAAGAAGGCAGAGGGATACAGAGAGGGTTTGGTAGCATCACTTACATTAAATCCATTGCCATTGTTGAGTGAACCCATGCAAGAGTCACAGATTGTTGTACAGCTTTGTTTAGATCATTGAGTATAACTGTTAGATAGACACAAGAACCACATTTTGCCCAGCAGGGTAAATATACAGTATACAGGTGGTAAACAAATCTTATAGTATGTAGTGTAGCATAAACTTTTCACATTCTGGTGAACCAGGATTACCTATGCAATTGCTCAACCCCTAGGGCAACTGTATCCTTCTTGTACAAGCGTGTTTTGTTTGGGGTTGCCCATAGTAGAGTGTACCCTGGTCGCCGTCAGTTAATTCCACATGTTCGAGGGTGGTTTGATGATACTTGGTTAGCTCTAAGGATTGATTACAATCTAGGTTCTATGCGTATGTCATTCGTATGGACCAGTGTTAGGTAACTGAGGTCCAGACGACCAGTGGTGGGCAGATGATACTGTAGCCTTTCGCCTAGTGGTTAGCAATCCGCTGTATCTGAATTTAAGGGTTGAGTATGTAAATCATAGTGCAAGGTAGGAGGGGAGGGGGGGAGGGACCGAGAGGGGATCAGGGGGGTGTGCCAGTACGATAGTCTACTCCTTGACCAGACCGATGGGCGGTGAAGAGGTTCTTGGTTGCCGTGCTTATGTATCAGTGCTAGGTTTGGACAGGAATCTTGTCCATGGCTCCCATACCTCCTGGAAGAGGGTCATTTTGTGGGACACAGAGGCCTGTAGTTTTTCCATTACTTTAATTGCGTCTACTCTGGTGATCCATTCTCTGATCGTCGGGGTAGAGGGATTTTCCCATTTTACTGGAATGAGGAGGTTGGCCGCTGTTAGTAGGTGGGTTAGAAGCCTCCTGTGTGCCTTGATGAGGGTGTGAGGTAGTAGTAGGAATAACTGTGTGTGAGGTATGGGGAAGTTGTATTCTGTCTTGATCATTGTTACTATGTTTGTCCAATATCTTTGGGTTTGAGGGCATTGCTACCAGATGTGGGCTATGGTCGTCCCCGGTTGTGCACATTTCCAGCAAACGTCCGGGGTATTGGGGAATAGAGCATGCAATTTGGATGGGGAGTAATGCCATCTAGAGATTCGCTTATAGCCACTTTCCTGTATTGTGGTACAAATAGATGTCTTATGTATTTGGATACATATAGATGTCCATTGTGCCAGTTTAATTTGTGTATTGAGATCTTCTGTCCATGAGTCTATAAACCTGGGTGGATGGGCTATGTGGTCTATCTGGAGGATTTTGTAAAAAGTTGAGAGCTGTTTTGTTTTAATGTTCCGAGCTTTGCAATGCATTTCAAAGTCGGAAAGGGGTCGGGATCCTTCCAGGAGGCGAGTGTCTGTTTGTAGGAAGTGGTGCAGTTGTGCGTGATGGAATGTTTGCATTGTAGTTGGGGCACCTGAATTTGTGAGGCTGGGTAGCGGTCGCAGTGAGGTGCCATCCAGTACGGATCCTAGGGTGAGATATGTCTGGTCGTAAGTATCATGGAAACTGCGGTAATTTGTGGCAAGATGTCCTGGCACGAAGAGTGGGTTGTGAGTGATTGGGTATAGGGGGGACGGGTGTGGGGATACGTTGAAGTGTTCACGTAGTCTATCCCATGTCCTGAGTGTAGGTGGTATCACGGGGTGTGTGTCGTGGTCTAGGAGCAGCTGTGAGGGGTGTGCCTTTTGCCAAGTCGTGTAGATGGGGACATTGAACATGGCGGCCTCTAGTTTTGTCCAGTGATGGGTCGGTGGGCATTGAGACTATTCATATATTCTCATTAACATTGTAGCTTTGTAGTATCTCTCCATGTGAGGGAGACCTAGGCCACCGCAGGACTTTTCTGGTAAGAACTTCGTATGAGAGCCTGGGTTGTTAATGCACCCAGATGAATGTGGCAAAGCGCCGCCTAAGCTTGACAAAGAAGGATTTGGGTATGGCTAATGGTAAGGTTTGAAAAAGGTGAAGTATTTTTGGTAGAGTTTTCATTTTAAGAATATTTATTTTACAGAGCCAGGAGAAGTGTGGATTTTGCCAGGCCTGCAGATCTTTGGAGATAGACTTGTATAGTGGCTCGTAGTTTAAGTCGAAGATAGATGTTAGGTTAGCCGACAGGTGTACATCTCTAGGTATACGATTGATCTGTCTAAGCATGTGAAGGGAAATTTCAACATTAGGAGTGCACGTGTCTGAGGGGTCATTTTTAGTGGAAGTATTTTGCTTTTTAAGAAGTTGACCTGGAGGTTTGAGAGTGTGTTGTATAGGGATATTTCCTTCAGTAGGGAAGGTATCGATGATTCAGGCGCCTGGATAGTAAAGAGGAGGTCATCAGCAAAAGCCGAAATGTTGTATTCTGCTTGTTGCACCGATATGCTCTGGATGTTTGGGTTCTCCAGAATCCCGTTCAGAAATGGTTCTAGGATTAGAATAAATGGGAGCGGGGACAAGGGGCAATCCTGTTCCTTATGTGTACCAGGTCTGAGAGTTGGCCATTGATTTGGAGCCTTCCAGTAGGGAAGGAATATAGAGCTTGGATTCAGCTTCTCCAGCAGGGACCTAATCCCAGTTTGCGTTGGGTGGCTATTAGTAGGGTCCAATCCTTTTCTGGCTATCTGTCAGTCTACGTTTCGCGATGTGTATCAGGTTTAGGAGTTTTGTGGTGTTGTTTGGCTTCATATTGTGGACGAATCTGGCTTGGTCAGGGTGGATCAAGATTTGCAGTATGGGGTGTAATCGATTCGCAAGGATCTTCGTGAATAGTTTTAAGTCTAGGTTGATCAGGGATATCGGGCGGTAACTGCCTGCAGCTGGTTAAGTCTTTACCGGGTTTGGGGATAATGGTAATGTGTGCTTCTAGGGAATGCCTTGGGGAGAGGAGCTGTTTTTGTAAGCGCGTTAAAGGTTTGCAGGAAGGGTTCAGTCAGTGGTGCCATGAATGTTTTGTAGTACTTGGCTGTGAACCCATTCGGGCCCAGGCTTTTTCCTATTTTGAGTTGTTTTATGGCAGTCTGGACTTCGTTGTGGGATATCAGAACATCTAGGGTGTACCCTAAAATCGAGGGGGTTGTTTGATGGATTCTGGATGCTATGAAATTCTCAATGTCCTGTTCTGAGGGGGGTGTCCTGTTTATGCCTGGTTTCTAGGGATTTGATTTCGTCTTTAAGACGTTGGATATTAGCTACCCTAATTTTCTTATGTCTGCATGCCAACGTGATTATTTCTTCCCTCAGTATGCATTTGTGCACTTCCCACATGATTGGGGGGGCATGTCTGGGGATGTTTGTGGTGAAGTAGGTGTGGAGGGATTCCTGTATGTGGAAGACTGTCTTAGTTTCCATTGGAATGATTTCTGCAGTTGAGTGGGGATTTGTATGTCTAGTGACTAGAGATGTCGCGAACATAAAATTTTCCGTTGGCGAACCGGGCCAACCGCCATAGACTTCAATAGGCAGGCGAATTTTAAAACCCACAGGGACTCTTTCTGGTCACAATAGTGATGGAAAAGTTGTTTCAAGGGGACTAACACCTGGACTGTGGCATGCCGGAGGGGGATCCATGACAAAACTCCCATGGAAAATTACATAGTTGATGCAGAGTCTGGTTTTAATCCATAAATGGCATAAATCACCTAACATTCCTAAATTGTTTGGAATAACGTGCTTTAAAACATCAGGTATGATGTTGTATCGATCAGGTAGTGTAAGGGTTACGCCCGCTTCACAGTGACAGACCAAACTCCCCGTTTAACGCACCGCAAACAACCGCAAACAGTCCATTTGCACAACCGCAAACTCCCCATTTCCACAAGGTTGGATACCAAGCTAGCCATGTCAAGGAGGCAAGGAGGACAGCAGTGGTTGACGTGGCTGAAGATGCTGGACCAGGAGGAGGATGGCGGCTTTGAGTTTGTGTGCTGCTTGTACTCATGTGTTGATCCCATAGGTGTTTGTGATGTGCGATCATGTGCCTTCGCAAAGCAGTTGTACCTAGGTGGGTGTTGGACTTCCCACGACTCAGTTTCTTTTGGCACAGGTTGCAAATGGCATCGCTGTTGTCAGAGGCAGACACACACAAAAAATATGCCACACTGCTGAGCTCTGCAATGACGGCATTCTGGTGGTGGCAACAGCATGCATTGATTGGCGTGCTGTCTGGCTGACCCTGGGTGCCGATGCATGCTGTCTGACTGTGCCACTAGCTCCTTGCGACGACCTCCCCCTGTTTCCAACTCGTCTCCTCCTCCTCTCTGTCTCCCCATCTGAACTTTCCCCCTGTTCTTCTTCTCTTCTAGCGGGCACCCACGTGACATCCACGGACGCATCGTCATCATCAACCGCTTCACTTATATCTGACAACTCAGCAAAGGAAGCAGCAGCGGGTACAACATCATCACCATCACACCGTACGTCCATGTGTGTAATGCTGCCTGACTGAGACATATCCCTGTTATCTACTGTTACGACACGTACCGTCGAGTAGATGAAGCCGCCGTTTAGTCAATAATCCCCTTCTCCAGAAATGCAGTTTAAATCCAGCCGACCGCCAAACTCCCGAACGAAGTCCACGAACACGGCAACTCCCAATCAGCCAAACAGTCGAACGCCTTCCACAGCTAAAAATAACGAAAGCGCTGTCCCAGTAATAATTCCCCCCACAAACGAGACCAAGCTCCGTCTTGAGGGTCAAATGAAGATCTGTTTAATGGGGGCTACCTGCCCGGTATTTATGCAGGTCTCCACAAGGTGGACACTCCCCGAGGGGACCTTGTGGAAGACTGTAAAACATATTGGACAGTAGCCAATCGCAGTGGCTTCAATAATAGCCCTTCCCATCTTGCCCATAATTCCGTCTTCTCTACCTCGGCGATAATTAGGAAGAAACCTAATTATCTCCCAAGGTAGAGACAGTCGCCATTTTAACTTACAGTAATAAAAATATATTAAAATACATAATTGCAGAAATACAGAATACATCTAGTTCGTGTAACGTATCCCCAGACAGTCTAGATCTGAGTGCATGTTTTCACCGAATAGCGCTCAGATCTGATGTATCTAGTCGAATCGCCATGGAGTCAAAGTCTTTCACCAGTCCTTCGGTATACGAATGACTCCATGGGATGGCTGGCTTGGTGAAAGTCCATACGAATGAAATAAAAACTCCCGAACGACCGACGTTTGCATGCCTTGTCGAAATGGAAGGTAGGCAGCAGCTTCCAGCGGTGTTTGGTAGTTTAAATGTCCGTTTTTAGTTCCATACAGTTTGTACCGAACACCGCTATGTGTTCGTATGTCCCAAAATGGCCGCTGCCTCGTGGTCGACATGCGAACGACGACCACCCGTACGAATGGAATGGAGAGGTGTCTGCGGTTAACCACAACGTTCTAATTGGGGCCAATAGGTTAACCAGCAGCACACTCCTCTCCTGGGTGGTCGTTCGTTCGGTAGTTTCAATCGGTAGTTTGCAAATTACACGAACGGGGGTATATGAACAGGCAATTCCGCGAACAAAGGGAAACAGACGAACCAGCAATGCAGATGAATCTGTCACACGGCTCCCCCCTTGTGGAACACTCCGGCAGACCCGGTTTGACCCTTTGGCAGGTCAACGTGGGGATGACCGGACTAAGATGGGGTGAGGATGTCGGTTTGCCTGGACAATCCATCTGCGTTCCCGTTCTGCTTACCGGGTCGATAAGTGATGGTGAAGTTATATGGCTGTAGTGCTAAACTCCACCTCAGCAGTCTGCCATTGTCTCCTGAGACCCGGTTAAGCCAGACAAGGGGATTGTGGCAACTGACATTTAATGTGGATAAGTGCAAGATAATGCATCTTGGACGTAAAAACCCAAGGGCAGAGTACAGAATATTTGATAGAGTTCTAACCTCAACATATGAGGAAAGGGATTTAGGGGTGATTATTTCTGATGACTTAAAGGTAGGCAGACAATGTAATAGAGCAGCAGGAAATGCTAGCAGAATGCTTGGTTGTATAGGAGAGGTATTAGCAGTAGAAAGAGGGAAGTGCTCATGCCATTGTACAGAACACTGGTGAGACCTCACTTGGAGTATTGTACACAGTACTGGAGACCGTATCTTCAGAAGGATATTGATACCTTAGAGAGGGTTCAGAGAAGGGCTACTAAACTGATTCATGGATTGCGGGATAAAACTTACCAGGAAAGGTTAAAGGATCTTAACATGTATAGCTTGGAGGAAAGACGAGACAGGGGGATATGATAGAAACATTTAAATATATAAAGGGAATCAACACAGTAAAGGAGGAGACTATATTTAAAAGAAGAAAAACTACCACAACAAGAGGACATAGTCTTAAATTAGAGGGACAAAGGTTTAAAATAATATCAGGAAGTATTACTTTACTGAGAGGGTAGTGGATGCATGGAATAGCCTTCCAGCTGAAGTGGTAGAGGTTAACACAGTAAAGGAGTTTAAGCATGCATGGTATAGGCATAAGGCTATCCTAACTATAAGATAAGGCTAGGGACTAATGAAAGTTTTTAGAAAATTGGGCAGACTAAATGGGCCGAATGATTCTTATCTGCCGTCACATTCTATGTTTCTATGTTTCTATGTCACCAGGGAAAATTCCTGTCCATATAAATACGGGCTTAACTTTTTCAATGCCCACACCAGGGCCAAACACTCCTCCACTGCCGCATAGCTCACTTCTCTGGGTAACAGCTTTCTACTGAGATATGCGACAGGGTGCTCTCCTCCATCTTCCCCGACCTGGCTCAGCACAGCCCCCAGTCCATACATGGAAGCATCTGTATGGACGAGAAAACGTTTGTTAGGGACTGGGGCAGCCAGGACAGGGGCATTCACAAGAGCTTGTTTGAGTGCTTGGAACGCAGCTTCACAAGCTGGAGACCACAGGACCTGCTTAGGAAGATTTTTCTTTGTCAGGTCAGTCAGAGGTTTAGCAATAGTGCTGTAGTCGGGGACAAAGCGTCTATAGTATCCTGCTGTCCCTAGGAAGGCTAACACCTGGGTCTTGGTGATAGGTGTGGGCCAGTTAGCAACTGCCTCTATCTTGGCTGGCTCTGGCCTCTGGCTCCCACACCCTACTCTGTGACCCAGGTACTGCACTTCAGCCATTCCTAAATGGCACTTCTCTGGCTTCAAGGTCAGGCCAGCGGCCCAAATCTTGTCCAGTACTACCCCTACATGCACTAGGTGTTCTTCCCAGGACTCACTGTAGATCGCAATGTCGTCCAGGTATGCACAAGCAAATTCCTGGAATCCATCAAGAAGTCTATCCACCATACGCTGGAAGGTAGCCGGGGCATTCTTCATCCCAAATGGCATGACCTTAAATTGGTACAGGCCAAATGGGGTGACGAAGGCCGACTTGGGGATAGCATCCTCGGCCAGGGGAATCTGCCAGTAACTTTTGCACAGGTCTATGGTGGTCAGATAGCGTCCCCTGGCAATGCAATCTAACAATTCATCTACCCGGGGTATCGGGTAGGCGTCAGTGGTGGTCCGCTCATTGAGACGCCTGTAGTCCACACAGAACCGGGTGGTCCCATCCTTCTTGGGCACCAGGACTACAGGCGAGGCCCAAGGGCTATCGGAGTGTTTGATGACCCCCAGCTGGGTCATCTCCTGTATCTCCTTCCGCATTCCTTCCCGGACTGCTTCAGGGATACGGTAAGGGGGTTGTCGCAGAGGGTTCTGTCCAGGGGTTTCTACCTTGTGTACAGCTAGGGTAGTGTAACCGGGTTCTTGGGAGAAGGTCGCCTGCTTTTCCCACAGAAGCTGTCTTGCCTGGCCCTTCTCGGTGGAGCTCAATCTGTCCCCTAGCTGTACCAGGCTAGTAAGATCCGTCTGGGGGTCCCTCTCTAACAGATCTGGTAAAGGTAAACTTTCTGTATCATCTGCAGCAGGGGCACATACTGCAGCGACATTCTCTGGTCTCTCTTGATACTCCTTTAGCATGTTCACATGGAAGGATCGCTGGATCCTTTCATCTGAACAGCTGGCTATAAGGTAGGTAGTATCACATATCTGTGCTAACACCTTATACGGGCCCTGCCAAGACGCCTGCATCTTGTTCGCCTTCACAGGTTTGAGTACTAGCACTTTCTGCCCAACCTGGAAGACTCGCTGTCGGGCACCCCGATCGTACCATCTCTTCTGTCTCCCCTGAGCCACCTGGAGATTCTCCCTTACCATTAGAGACAGTTTCTCCATGCGGTCCCGGAGCTCCAGAACATACGGTACTATGGGGGTCCCTTCCTGCTCTGTCTCCCCCTCCCAGTGGCCTCTAATGAGATCTAGGGGTCCGCGGACCCTTCTCCCATATAACAACTCAAAGGGGGAGAACCCAGTAGATTCCTGGGGCACCTCTCTGTAGGCAAACAACAGATGAGGCAGGAATCGCTCCCAGTCTCTGCAAGTGTCAGAAAAGGTCCTCAGCATCTGTTTGAGGGTGCCATTAAATCGCTCGCAGAGACCATTAGTCTGTGGATGGTAAGGTGAGCTAAGCAGCGGTTTAATACCGCACACCTTCCACAGTTGCTGGGTGAGCACAGCGGTGAATTGGGTTCCCTGGTCAGAGAGAATCTCTTGAGGGAACCCGACTCTGGTGAAAATCCTAACCAGGGCATCAGCAACGGTCTCTGCCTCTATATTAGACAGCGCTACTGCCTCTGGATAGCGAGTGGCATAATCCACCACGGTGAGAATATATTTCTTACCGGATGGACTAGCCCTGGCCAGTGGACCCACAATGTCAACGACTATGCGGGCAAAGGGCTCCCCAATGATAGGCATTGACATAAGCCTAGCTCTTGGGTGGTCCCCCCGCTTTCCTATCCGTTGACATGTGTCACACGTACTGCAGTATGTCCGAACAGCCTGATTAAAGTTTGGCCAAAAAAAGTTCTGCATGATCCTATAGGCTGTGCGGCGGGAACCTAGATGTCCAGCTAGGGGAACATCATGCCCTATCCGCAGAATCTCCTGCCGGTATTTTGCAGGCACCACCAGCTGTCGATTCGGCGGAGGGGCAACACTCTTCGGGGAAAGCTTGGGGATCCTATACAACCTGTCCCCCACCCACTCATACCGTTCCCCATCTAATCCTTCCTCTCCAGTATCTGCTCTGTCCCTATACTTCTGGAGGGTCGAATCTGTCTGAGTTTCCCTCCCAAACTCCTCTGGGGAATCCCAGTTAACAAAGGTCGGTTCTAGGGTACCAGTCGGGGACTCTGTTCTTACCTGGGTCTCAGCAGCAGGTGGGCTGGTTCCAGCAGCACGGGTCTGGGCATGGGTAGTCACTGGGTTGATAGCGGCAGGTCACATTGGAGCATAAGCGGACACCAAAGGGGCCAAGTCATTCCCTAGCAAAACATCGGCCGGTAAGTTTTTCATGACCCCCACATTCACGTGTCCAGAGCCCACCCCCCAATCCAAGTGAACCCGGGCAACCGGTAAACGGAACACTGCACCTCCCGCCACCCTCACTGCCACAGTATCTCCAGTGTGCTGGTGTTCGGAAACAAGGTTCTTTTGGAGCAAAGTCATAGTGGCTCCGGTGTCTCTCAGACCAGTTACTGCTTTGCCATTTAGTTTAACGGTCTGCCTGTGCTGTTGACGGTTATCCTGCTGTGCTGCTTGTACTGGATCCGCCTCATGTAGTATACCCCAAAATTCCTCCTGCTCCAGACAGTGAACGGAAGGTTGGGGTGGTTGCTGATTCCCGCCGGCAGGTCTTCTCCACGACTGGGCTTGGCTAGAATTGTTCAACGGGCACTCGGGTCGCTTGTGCCCCAACTGCTTACACCCATAGCAACGGATAGGCTGTGAGTAATCCCGGACGTTGAACCGGGCTGGCTGAACATAATTGTTTGCTGTTGGCATGGTGGGGGTGCGTTGTGCTGGGTGTTGATACACTGCAGAGGTTGGAGGGGCTGCTGGTTTGTACTCCACTCAGGTAGGGACCTTGGCTGCTGTCTGGTCCAGTTTCCTGGCGTCAGTGTACTCATCAGCCAGACGAGCAGCTTCGGGTAAGGTAGCGGGTTTGCGGTCCCTAACCCACTCTCTGACTCCTGCAGGTAAGCGGTCAAAACAGTGCTCCAACAAAAATACTTGCAGCACTTCTTCCCCAGTTACCGCTTGGCATCCTGCCATCCAGTGGGCTGCGGTGCGGTGTACTCGGCATGCCCACTCCACATAAGAATCACCAGCCTGCTTGTTAGTGTCCCGGAATCGCCGCCGGTATGCCTCAGGGGTCACAGCGTATCTGGCCAAAAGGGCATCTTTCACTGCCCTGTAGCTGGTAAGTTCCTCCTCTGGGATGGCCCGAAGCGCCTCACTGGCCCGGCCGGATAACTTCCCAGAGAGGATGGGGACCCATTCTCCTGCGGGTACCTGGTGCAAGGCACATTGCCTTTCAAAATCCGCCAGGAACCCATCAATTTCTCCTTCGGCTTCTACAAAGTTCCGAAATGCAGCAAAAGGTACTTTTCTCCTTCCATTATTATTATTATAAGGTACCTCAGCTGCTGCAGCGCCTCTTCCTTGAAGCGCCTGTTGTGCTGCTACTGCTGCTTGCACTTGCACCACAATATCTGCTGCGGGGTTGGGGCCAAAATGTGCCAGCCTGATCTGAACTGCCCGGTTAAACTGTATCTCCTCGGGTGTTAACTCCAGTATGCCAGGCACATCAGCTCTTCCCGTTCCCTGTGCTGCATCCATTTCCAATAGTATAGAAATAATCTCTCTTTTCTTGAGATTACTCGCTGATCGTCCTCTGCGTTCTAATATATCTTTAAGGGTAGCACGCCTTAACTCTTCATACTGCATTTCCAACCTGGGATGTGTAGCTGGCCTTCTGGACTGTAGGATTCATCCCGTCGCTTGCCACCAATTGTTACGACACGTACCGTCGAGTAGATGAAGCCGCCGTTTAGTCAATAATCCCCTTCTCCAGAAATGCAGTTTAAATCCAGCCGACCGCCAAACTCCCGAACGAAGTCCACGAACACGGCAACTCCCGATCAGCAAAACAGTCGAACGCCTTCCACAGCTAAAAATAACGAAAGCGCTGTCCCAGTAATAATTCCCCCCACAAACGAGACCAAGCTCCGTCTTGAGGGTCAAATGAAGATCTGTTTAATGGGGGCTACCTGCCCGGTATTTATGCAGGTCTCCACAAGGTGGACACTCCCCGAGGGGACCTTGTGGAAGACTGTAAAACATATTGGACAGTAGCCAATCGCAGTGGCTTCAATAATAGCCCTTCCCATCTTGCCCATAATTCCGTCTTCTCTACCTCGGCGATAATTAGGAAGAAACCTAATTATCTCCCAAGGTAGAGACAGTCGCCATTTTAACTTACAGTAATAAAAATACATTAAAATACATAATTGCAGAAATACCGAATACATCTAGTTCGTGTAACGTATCCCCAGACAGCCTAGATCTGAGTGCATGTTTTCACCGAATAGCGCTCAGATCTGATGTATCTAGTCGAATCGCCATGGAGTCAAAGTCTTTCACCAGTCCTTCGGTATACGAATGACTCCATGGGATGGCTGGCTGGGTGAAAGTCCATACGAATGAAATAAAAACTTCTGAACGACCGACGTTCGCATGCCTTGTCAAAATGGAAGGTAGGCAGCAGCTTCCAGCGATGTTCGGTAGTTTAAATGTCCGTTTTTAGTTCCATACAGTTTGTACCGAACACCGCTATGTGTTCGTATGTCCCAAAATGCCCGCTGCCTCGTGGTCGACATGCGAACGACGACCACCCGTACGAATGGAATGGAGAGGTGTCTGCGGTTAACCACAACGTTCTAATTGGGGCCAATAGGTTAACCAGCAGCACACTCCTCTCCTGGGTGGTCGTTCGTTCGGTAGTTTCAATCGGTAGTTTGCAAATTACACGAACGGGGGTATATGAACAGGCAATTCCGCGAACAAAGGGAAACAGACGAACCAGCAATGCAGATGAATCTGTCACATCTACATCCTCTGGCAATAATGGTTGTGCATTACTAATTTCTGTAAATAACTCCTCTGACATATCAAGTGAAGCGGCTGTGGTGCTAGTGTTGGTGGTGGCGGCAGGCGGGCGAGTGGTAACTTGAGAGGTGCCCGAAGCTAAGCTGGAGGAGGATGGTGCGTCAAGGTTCCGAGCGGAAGCTGTAGATGATTGGGTGTCCTGTGTTAGCCAGTCAACTATGTCCTCAGAACTTTTCGAGTTCAGGGTACGTGGCCTCTGAACACTGGGCATTATTCTAGGGCCAAAGGGAATCACAGCACCACGACCACGACGGGGAACTATTCGCCGGCGAACTATATGGGACATCTCTACTAGTGACAAAGGTGAATGATCCGACCACGTTATCGAACCGTTGTTACTTGATTGTATAAGGTGGAAGAATCTATGTGGGACAAAGACCATGTCCAGTCTGGAGTATATGCATGATACGTGTGAGTAGTAGGAATAGTCTTTATCGGATGGGTGGGTGGTGCGCCAGTCATCATATAGTTGGGCTTGGTCTAGTAGTTTTGTCATTTGGTGATGTGCCGATTGTTGGTATCTCGTCGTTTGGGAAGTTGTGTCCAGAGGGAGTCTAGGGATAAGTTAAAGTCTCCCCCAAGTATTAGAATGCCTTAAACAAATTGTTTAATGGTTTTAAGGTGTTTTCTGAGTGTTTTACATTGGCATCTGTTGGTGTCTGTTTGTGAGGTATTTGTTCGCGAAGGTGACTGTGGTCTGTCCAATTTGGCCTTTGGCTTGTGTCGTCCGTTTTATGAGAAGAGTATGTGAAGGGTAGTTGGGGTGAGAGAAGTATCGCTACACCTCTGGTTTTGGTTTTAGTAAAGTTGCTAAAGAATCTGTTTTGTAGGGGAGGAGCTGCCTTATGCTTAAAATGGGTTTCGTGCAGGAAGGCAATGTCAGCTCTTAACCTTTAACCCTTTAATTTAGTGTGAATAGTCTTATAGTGGTAGGTTTGTAGGGTGTTGTAGGGGAGGGTCCTCCCTAAAGGTGGTGGTATCTGGGAGCGGGTGTGAAGGGTAGATGGATGGAAGGGGGGTAAAAGTATTGAAAGGAGAGAGAACAGTTAGACTATGTAAAATGGTGTTTGCCGCCTATAATTACTGTTGGTTAACAACAATGGGTGTAGGTTGCTTGGGGGTATCCTTAGGTGATTTACCCTGGGTGGGATGGGCAGGCCACCTGGGGTAGGTCACTCGGACCTTGAGTAGGAGTCAGTAGGGTCTCCTTGGTGGCGTGCAGTATTGAGTACCGTCAGTGAGTTCTGTAGCTCCAGAGGAAGGAATACATATAATATAGTGTAGCATTTCGGGTCCAAAAAGCCAATCCAAATTAGTCTGAAGAGGCTAATTAAAGAGGGACAATATCTGTGTAGGGGACTATTTTAGGCATGGCCTTTGGCCTGTCGCGAGCAACTGGTGTTGTGACAGCAGCATGATACATTTAACTCAACATATTGGTCGGTCACAGTGATACACAGGTACAAAAATACATAAACGGTAAACCACAATGACAGAGTGTATATTCGCTCTGAGGACATTAGTAGGCATTTGTTGAACTCGGGGAGGGCAATATAGGGGCACTACATTTGTGTGTCATGGAGTTTACACTCCTACATGTCTAAAGTGTACATACAAAGTGAGCAATCATAAGTAGGAATAGACATGAGTCAAGGACTCTCCGGAAAGAGCTTAAGCAATGTACAGTATCTAGTTCCCACCAAGAAGTGTCATCGACCTCAACTGGCAATTGCTCCTGTCAGGTTCTCATGTGTGCCCAACAGGGCGATACCTATCAAGAATGTGTGTGCGGGTGGCCCATGATCTGGGAGGCTAGGGCGATC
This sequence comes from Pelobates cultripes, assembly GCA_933207985.1. Lineage (NCBI taxonomy): Eukaryota > Metazoa > Chordata > Amphibia > Anura > Pelobatidae > Pelobates > Pelobates cultripes. Next base: position 12,712,963 of record OW240925.1, read on the forward strand.
GTTTCATACTGTAGGGTCTAGCTGCTTATAATTAGCCTCTCTGGGGGGTGGGAAGGCCAGACTGAAGGGTTTGTGGTTGATTCCCACATCCGGGATGCCTCTGTATCGGCTGGTATCAAAATTATGCACTATTGTAAATCAGCGGGTACCGTAGAGTAGTAGGGGGAGGCGTGGGGGTTGCCAGGGCTGCATTGGCTAATAGTTAGAGTGGGTAGGTGCTGTGTTGCCTGCGATATCAACCTCCCGTTGTTTCTAGTTCTTGGTCTGCTGTATTATGGGCTTCTAGGGCACAGTGTCTTAAAGGGGGGAGCCTTGCTGGGGTGACTGGGAGATCGCTGAGGCAGACCAATGGAGGGGTATGGGGCCCACATTGCTGTTGGGTCACCTTCTGTTGCGGGCCTGGTTGGAGTAGCCCCCAGCAGCGGACGAGCATGTTGACATGCTCTCCCTCTCTGGTATATTTGCAGGTTATGCACGTCTGTGGGGTTGTACGGGTCCTGGTGGTAAGGACCTCGGGGGTTGTGTAACTCTGCGTTTAATTGAGGTGCGGTATGGGAGAAGGGGCGGGGTGAGGGGAGTGGGGGGGAGGCTGTGCTCCAATGCGCCAGTGTCAAGATGTGATGTTCCTTGAAGCGCAACCCGTTAAAGAGGGAACAAGCCGTAATACCAGTACCATACACTATACAATATCGTTCTGAATAGGAGATATCCCTTATATCCTAGCAAGTACAACGCGATGGGTCACTACTTCCCTGTGGGGTGGTCATGGGCGGGGAGAGAGGGGTAAGATAAGTATTCATATGTATAGTGGGGAAGTGGAGAGGGGGGGAGACAGGGTGCGTAGAGTTCCCCTTGGTTTCTCTATAGCGTTGCATCCGCAGGGAAGCAGCAGTGAGAGGGCCAGTAAATAATTAGCCATGCTTCAGTGTCAGGATATGATTTTCGCGTAGGTGTAACCCATTAAGGAGGGAACATTGAAAGTCGTAACACGAATACAATACAATACACAATACCGTTCTGAATACGTGATGTCCCTTATATCATAACATGTACAACGCGCTGGCCCACCCCTGCGGGGTGCGTATGGTGGGTGGGAGAGAGGAAAGATAGGTATTCATATTTATAGTGGTCGAAGTGGAGGGGGGGGGCAGGGTGTGTAGAGTTCCCCTTGGTTTCTCTATAGCATTGCATCCACAGGGAAGCAGCAGTGAGAGGGCCAGTAAATAATTAGCCATTGGGGAGCCTGGGCCAAAGGCATCTAGTGCTCTCCATCCCCAACAGTATCTCCCCCCCCTCCTGGTATGGAACGGAGGTCTGCCAGGGCCAGAAGTCTCTGATTGTCCTTCACGGCTGTTGTACCTGTTGTCATGCCAAAAGCATGAGTTGGTGTTTGATGTGTGTTTATATATGTTAAGAGTTGTTTTTTGTAAACCTTGGGATGACATTTATTGTGGTCTTTGATCTTGCACCAGGCCTAGACCATAAAACATCTAGATAGCCATCACCAGAGCTGGACACAAGGAATTTCATAGAGTGGGCAATAGACTGCCAGACCAACCCCCTCTGATCCCCCCCCAGGGGTCTGCCCACTGAGAAACAACTAGTTTAGATATATGAGGGTGTTGGACTATCCAGGGTAGTCAGTTATTCATTTTTCTTTTGTCCGTAACTTCTAGGAGACCTATACCATCTAAGACTCCCACAAGAATTCTATATGGGGTAAATATATGTAAGGAATTTCTTGTGTTTTCTCCTATTTTATTTTATGTACTGTTTTGCAATTTGTTATCTGTATGTCATTTATTTCTGTATGTTGTACTCAGCACTGTGAATCCTTTTTGTCAGATTAAATGTTTACTTAATCAGCTTGTGTCTCTATTCTCTATGAGCTTCACTCTCCAGAGGAAAGCTCAGGTAAACACGTTACCAAAAAGGGTTAACTATATATGTTTTATCAGTTAAAGTAGAACGGTGATACTATAATTCTCCTGTGTGTGGGGTAACCTAAGACGCCCGGGTTTAAAAGTCTTGGTGGTGGCAGTCAAGTGTTTTAAGGGGGTTAGTGTAGAAGGGATTGCAGGGGTTAATTGAGTGGTTGCTGGGACTAGCAACAGGTAACCAGGGGTCTGGTGTCATTAACCCTGTCACTTCCACACTCTCCCCACTGTCTCGGCTGGGCCCATAGCCCACGCACGTGACACCTGTAAATACCATCTGTAAGGTAGGACGTTTGCATCGGGTTGTGGCTGAGTGACCAGAGGGACGTATGCCCTGGAGGAGGTAGCGGGAGAGGAGATAAAGCAGATGGGGGGCGGTATAGATTGGGGGGGGGGGGTCCGTGGCAGCCCCGGTTTGTCTCACTCCCAGTCCACAGAGTACAGAATATTTGCGTGACCAGAGGTCGCACCCGGAGTATACTTTTGCAGCAGAAAGTGGGCAGTCATTGCATTCAGCGACCTTGTTAGTGCGGTGATGTGTCAAGGCTGTCGGGTACTTTCAGAGGCTGTACAGGTAGGTATTCGCTGCTGTGGTAGGCCAGGAGGGTGTAGGAGCTCGCAACAGTCCACACAAACAGGATTTTGGTGCGGTGAGCACCATGTCCGTAGCAGGTAGTAGGGGGTTTAAGCCATATCACCAGTTGCATCTTCTGATAGGCCAAGTCGTCTCTTCTTGGGGGTCTGTTGCCAGCGGTTGTGTTGTGGCAGTTTCTGGGGTGCATTCGGTAGTGGGATGGAGCCATTGCTCTTAGGAACACTGGCACATCTTGTGGGTTTGCAATAGTGTGTGAGGCACCTTGGTAGGTGGCGGTTAGTGTGAAGGGGAAACCCCAGCGGTATCACAGGTTTCTGGTGCGTAGTTGGCAGTGATGGGTTTCACCGTCCTGTGAGCTTGCAGTGTCATCCAGGACAGGACAAGGTATATAGCCACAGGGGCACCCCGGTAGAGAAGTGGTTGCTGAGAGTGTCTCAGGGCTTCCAGCACCTTGCTTTTACATTCAAAATAGTGAAGCCTGCACACCACATTGCGTGGCATCTTGGAGGCCGTGTTGCGCGGGCGTAGAGCCCTGTAAGCTCTATTCAGTATCATTGGGCTGTCTGTGGGTCAGCCCAGTATCAGATTGAACAGTTCCCAGAGGATGTCAGGTAGGTGTTCACGATCAGTCTCTGGCCTTTAATTCTTTAATTCTCAAGTTGTTGCACCTACCTCTGTTGTCCAGGTTGTCGAGGGACTGTTGTAGAAATGAAAATTGGTTTGTTTGTAGAAATTAAAATTGATATTTATTTGCTCCTCTGAGTGCTCCAATTTGGGCCTGCAGTGCATCCCTGTTGTCCTCCAGGACAGAGACTCTTTGCTTAGTGTGCTGAAAGTCTGCTCCAATAGCATCCAGTTTCATTTGAAAAGCAGATTCCAATTTGTTCAGCATCATGGCTGTTGTTTTTTGACGGCAGGGACTTGAGTAGACGTTTAATGTCTGCATCTTGATGGTGAGCTGAGTTTTCAGATCCTGATGGGCTTGCCGGTGCAGAGCAGGGAGGAGGTGAGCCCGGCCCCATATTGGGGCCTTCAAGCTCGGTGAGAAGTTCTGCTCATTCTCGGAAATATTTTGTTCAAACCCCTGATTTTCCAGCAGGGGTCTTGCCAGAGGGTTGGTGTCCTGCATTAGACCTTTTGAGGTGTCCCATTTTGATTAAGTGCCCAATGGAGGTGTATTGTGCTCTCTAGAGAAGGGAGCTCAGTTAGTGCACGTCCATGCGGCTCGATGGTTGGCTCTGCCCCCCATGTAAGGGTTTCTTGTGTTTTCTCCTATTTTACTTTATTTTATGGACTGTTTTGTAACTTGTTATCTATGTTTCTGCATTTCATTTATTTCTTTATTTTTGTACACAGCACTGTAAATCCTTTTTGTCAGATTAAATGTTTACTTGATCTGCTCGTGTCTTTGTTCTCTATGAACTCACTCTCCTGAGCAAAGCAGGTAAACACGTTACCAACGGATTAATTATATATGTCTGGATCAGTAAAGTAAGGATATGATACTATAATTCTACTGTGTGTGGGGTAACCTAAGACGTCTGGATATAAAGTCTTGGTTGTGGCAGTAAATTGTGTACTAGGGTGTTAGTGTAGGAGGCATTGCAGGGGTTAATTTAGTGGTTGTTCGGAATAGCAACAGGTAACCAGGGATCTGGTGTCATTAACTCTTTTCACTTCCACACTCTTCCCACTGTTTCGGCTGGGCGAATAGCTCACGTTTGTGACAATACTCATTTATAACTCAATAAAATGATTTTGTGTATAACCAGAAAAAGTGATTGTGACAAACACCCCTTTGAATGTGAGTTTGCCAGGAGTTTCTGAAGGAGTCTGCTAGCCAGCCTCCTGCCCACAGACTATGGACCTTGTAAAATGTGATCTAAAAGTCTCTGTTCGTGTATTTGGACTATATGGTTCGGGAACCGAACAGCCGCACAAACCGGAGACCACACTGGAGCTTTGTAACAATTTCCACCTCAGTGTTCTAAATGTTTGTCTGGGAGGCCGCAATTCCTATGGACAACCAAAAGGTGGCGGCCATCTTGTTCGCATGAATGCAGGCAGCGGTCTTTGGTCGCCGAGTTCATGGAACTATTTTCGGATACTGAAAGTCCAGAACACCACTGGACTTCTATGATCGCCTGCATTCGGTTCGACAACACTTACAAAGACACTGTTTGGTGGAAACATTCCCACAAACAAGGGGAACAAGCTCCAGGATAAGACTATTGACTATGTTTGGTAGTTTGTTTTTAAACTACCGAACTAGAAAGACCGCAAGCCCTGATTCTCTGGAACTGTTTAGGGCATGGGACCATGCGTGTGGTCGGTCAAACAAATGACTTCCAGGAAATTCGTGGATCTGGGTGATTTTTTTTATATGTTGGTCACCCGGATCAGGACTACCAGGGGATCTATTTTTGAGGGTTTTTTTGTGATTTTTTTTTAATTCTTTATTTTGTAAGATTTTGTTGTGGGGGGGAAGGGGTACAGAAGAGAAACGGGGGATCAACGTTTGTCATACAATTTTCATCACATGAACATGAGAGAGTTATTTCAATCCATCGTTCTGTACAGGTATCATCATTTTTTTTGAATTTTTTTTTTTTATATTTCAGACCATACCTGCCGTTTTATCGTTTCAAATATTTCATCATTTATGGCTTGGTATATTAGTCATCATAAATATTTACTGGCTCATCCCTATCTCCTCTATTTTGTTTATTAATTAACATTTCTTTATTTATTTAAACTTTATAAATTCATTTATTCTCTTTCTTATTGGTATTCCTTGAGAAGTATCTCCTTACCATAGAGACAAAGTGGGAGGGGGGAGCCCAGCAAACCTTCAAAACAGAAAAAGAAAAAAAGGAAAAATGAACACATTCATACCTTCATTCACACTATATCTTCCAACTAAGTCAGTCGTTTTTATTGTTTATTGTGAGGAGTAATGTCTATTTCATTCTTATCTCTCTAGGGCTTATTAAGTCGCTAATAATAGTTCCCTCTCTAATTGCTCCAATTTTTTTAACCAATTTACCCATTTATCATAGTCCTAATATTGATTTTTAATTTTATTCAACCCTGTTTCCATTTGAATCTGATATTTTAATTGTTGAATGAGCTGTAACACATTAAATGGCTGTGTATTTATCCAATTCCTGGCAATAACAATCTTTGCCGCTACCAGGCAATGTGTTGTCAGAACTTGATTCGTTTTACTAAGGAAAGGCCATCTCAAGTGCAACAACATAATTTCTGGTGTAGCTTTTATTTTTATATCATTTAAACTATACAGTAATGATTTGGCCATAAGCCAAAAGGGTAATACCTTTTTGCAGCTCCACCATATGTGGAGATAATCCCCCTTAGTTTCTCCACATCTGCAACATAGATCGTTATTATCTTGTAACACTCTTGACAATTTTGAGGGTACCAAATACCATTTATTGATCACTTTGTAAAAAGTTTCCATTAAGGAGAGACTGTGCACATATTTATTTACTTTGATTATTGCTTCATACCACTCTTCTAGTTCTATGGGGCAGTTCAGAGCTTTTTCCCAGCTTTTTATTGCTGTTGGAAAGTTCTCTGTTTTTGTAATATCAAGTAATTTTGTACATTTTGCGAAAAGATTCTTTGAATCTTTCCTATTAAAGATTGTTTTTAATATATGGTATGATTCTCCGTTATTCATAATTGATTTGTTCTTCAAATAGTTTTTAACTCTTCGGTATGAAAAAGCCTCTCGATTTGGAAGGGACATTGTCCTGACTAATATATCAAAGGTCTTTAATTCGTTATTCACCATTAGATCTTCAACCTTTCTAATATTTACAACGTTCCAATCTTTTAGCGATATATTCATTATATCCGTTTCAAGACATTCTATATCTTGGAAACCCAAGATCCTATTCTTGATGTCTATTTTCTGAATTGTTCCTGTATTTATGTTTTCCTATAGCATCCAGTCAGTGTCTCTCTCCTTGAGAGAATGTTCTATTTTTTTTTATTTTTTTTAGGAGGTTATGTTACAGTCTCTGATCTCTGAGAAACTGGAAGAATTAGCAGCTTCCCTGATGCTGTAGTTGTTCTCAGACTTGAAACTATTCCTGTTTAACCTGGCCTATTCCCTCACGGTTGGTTTCTGCCACCGTTCCTCTGCTATTTTATATCTAATACCTTTTCCTCCCAATTTGCAATTAACAGGATGCCAATGCTTAGTTGGGTTGGAGGTCTGATTCCCTGTTCCTCCTATCGAACACTAATTTGGGTACCTCTGCAATTGTCTTTGACTGGGGGGGAAGTGTTTTTTCTTACTGTACATGATAATCTAAGATTAATTCCGTAGCCTGGTTTATTTTTCCTGCTCATTTATTGGTATATCTTTCAGATTTGTATAATTCAATGCTGTTGTCCAGGAATGGCCAGGTGTTAGATTCCTGGATATTGTTGAAGTTGCTGATTTCATTATGATTTGGCAATCTAGAAATGGGTGGTTATAGTCATTTGACATCTATGTTCACATGACTAGCCAGATGTCTATAACAGTTTTTCTGTTCTCTATTCAGTTTTCACAAATTGGATACTCCAAGAAAATGGCCTTGTTTGACATTTTGGGAAGTTTCCCAGAAACTCTGCAGTCCAGAGTTTGCTTGTTCTTATCTGTTTTTACAAATATTGGTGGGTGCTTGTTTATTTCCCTCCCATCAGATGTTGAGCTTGGGTATTACCCTATTGTAATGCTGCCATGGATATATCCAGGAATAAAGAAAATTTCACCATACTTACCGTAATTTTCTTTTCCTGGATATATCCATGGCAGCATTGCATCCCTCCCTTCTGTATAAATTTATTTTTTAGGAGCTTGTAACTAGACTGGAGATCCGGTCTGGTAGGAGGAGTATTTATACCTTTATTTCCTGTCCTAAACAGCCAAGTGGGCGGAGCTAACCCTATTGTAATGCTGCCATGGATATATCCAGGAAAAGAAAATTACGGTAAGTATGGTGAAATTTTCTCTATTCTTTCTTAATAGAGATTTTCTTTTTCATTTTAGCTGAAAGCAGCAAGGTGATTTACCTTAATGTGGCAGGTGAGCTTATACTTGAATGACCATTTGAGTGATGCTTAAAGAACCTACAGCTATTTAAATGTGGATAGGGATTTGGGATACTGCCAAGCCTGTCGAGATATGTTTGATGTTTAATAGTCTTATTTCTGATGTTTCATTAAACTATAGTCTGTTTTTCTAGGTATGGTAAACAATAATTTATAGAGAGATTTTAATTAACTCTCACTGCATTTCTTTTTCAGGTGTTTACATCAGCAGACGTAAGAAGTTCTGAAGGGCGTGACAAGAACAGAACTACACTAAGCAAAACTATGGAGAGATCTTTTAAAATAAAACCAAGGATTCCAATTCTCCTAACTAAAGCAATCTCTCAGAATACTATATGTCTACAAAGGAGATAGTAAACATAAACTCAAATTATTTTGCATGTATTGAATGTGGTAAATATTTTGGCACTAAAGCAGAGCTTGTTTCACATCAGAGAGCGCACACAGGGGAGAATCGTTTCTTTTGCTCTGAATGTGGGAAATGTTTTTGCTCTCAGTCAACGCTTGTTAGACATCTGAGAAAACACACAGGAGAGAAACCTTTCTCATGTTCTGAATGTGGGAAATGTTTTAGCCGTAACTCAACTCTAGTTGAACATCAGAGAACGCACACAGGAGAGAAACCTTTCTCATGTACTGAATGTGGGAAAATGTTTGTTACTAAACCAGTGCTTGTTTTACAGCAGCAAAAACACACAGAAGCAAAACCATTCTCATGTTCTGACTGTGGAAAATGTTTTGACCAGTATTCAAACCTTGTTTACCATCAGAGAACTCACACAGGAGAGAAACCGTTCTCATGTTCTGAATGTGGAAAATGTTTTAGTCGTAAAGGGCAACTTGTTACACATCAGAGAACTCACACAGGAGAGAAACCGTTCTCATGTTCTGAATGTGGAAAATGTTTTAGTCATAAACATGTACTTGTTACACATCAGAGAACTCACACAGGAGAGAAACTGTTCTCATGTTCTGAATGTGGAAAATGTTTTGGCCAGTACTCAAGCCTTCTTTACCATCAGAGAATTCACACAGGAGAGAAACCCTTTGCGTGCGCTGAATGTGGGAAATGTTTTCGTTGTAAAGAACATCTTGTTACACATCAGAGAACTCACACAGGAGAGAAACCGTTCTCATGTTCTGAATGTGGAAAATGTTTTAGTCTTAAAGAATATCTTGTTACACATCAGAGAACTCACACAGGAGAGAAACCGTTCTCATGTTCTGAATGTGGAAAATGTTTTAGTCTTAAAGAATATCTTGTTACACATCAGAGAACTCACACAGGAGAGAAACCGTTCTCATGTTCTGAATGTGGAAAATGTTTTAGTCTTAAAGAATATCTTGTTACACATCAGAGAACTCACACAGGAGAGAAACCGTTCTCATGTTCTGAATGTGGAAAATGTTTTAGTCTGAATGCATATCTTGTTAGCCATCAGAGAACTCACACCGGAGATAAACCCTTTGCATGCTCTGAATGTGGGAAATGTTTTTGCTTTAAGTCAACTCTTGTTGTTCATCAGAGAACTCACACAGGAGAGAAACGTTTCTCATGCACTGAATGTGGAAAATGTTTTGACCGGTATTCAAACCTTGTTAGCCATCAGAGAACTCACACAGGAGAGAAACCCTTTGCATGCTCTGAATGTGGGAAATGTTTTTGCTTTAAGTCAACTCTTGTTAATCATCAGAGAACTCACACAGGAGAGAAACCTTTCTCATGCACTGAATGTGGAAAATGTTTTGGCCAGTACGCAAACCTTTTTCGCCATCAGAGAACTCACACAGGAGAGAAACCCTTTGCATGTTTGGAATGTGGGAAATGTTTTGGCCAGTACGCAAGCCTTTTTCGCCATCAGAGAACTCACACAGGAGAGAAACCCTTTGCATGCTCTGAATGTGGGAAATGTTATCGCTATCAGACAAAACTTGTTACACATCAGAGAACTCACACAGGAGATAAAGTATTCTAATGTACTTAATGTGGAAACGGTTTTGTCACAAAAGCAAGACTTGCTACACAATAGAGAACTCACATAGGCGAGAAACCATTCTCATGTTACATATCTGAAAAGAGACATGCATTCATCAAGTGCAACCTTTTTCACTTTTGGTTTTGATGTTGATCCTAAAGAAGGCAAAATCCCCAGTCTGAAGTGCTTCCAATTTTGCATCAAACAAGAAAAAAATGCAATTTTAACCCTAGAATGGCAGTCCAATATATCCTTGATTCAAAAAGCTATTACCCTACTGCCGGACACGCCATCTGACATGCTGCTCCTGGATAGAGCGCACAGAATACCTAAACCTCGACACCTACCAGACTCAGTACCCCGGGACGTAATCCTTTGTGCCCACTACCACCACATAAAGGAACTTATCTTAAAACAAAGCAGGAACAGCAAGAATATACCCAGTAAATATGCAGACATTAAAATATTCCCAGACCTGTCGGCGGCGACGCTGAGAAGATGGAAAACCTTCCAGCCAATTACCATCATCCTCAGGCAGCACCAAATAGCCTACCGATGGGGATATCCTCTCAAACTTCTAATCTCCAAAAACTGAACAACAGAGACGATGCACTCGCCAGAGGATGGAGAAAGACTTCTCCGGGAATGGAACCTACCTCCACCGAACAAATCGCCACGTGAAGCCACTAAACTGCCAAGAGAGTGGCAGAAAGCATAACAGCCATGGACTTGTACCAGCTACATTGCACAACCACACAATGGCTGGTAACGTATTATATATAAAAAAAAAAAAAAAATGTAACGTTCATGATTTCTAAAGTTGACTCTAGTTTTACCATGTTTTTACTAAAGAAACATATAACTAATAACAATTGTAATATGCCTATACATACTTGTACCCTAGACAGCCGAGGCCTGCACCCTACCTAGCATAGATATGCCCTCCACTAACCATGAGATGAGGGTTTTGATTTAAACGCCAACCCTATCTTGCCTAGACGAGTAATCTACATGAGCCCTAGAGCAGGAACACTGAGCTAATAGAAAATACTACTAGATCCACTAGAGCAGACGGCTTAAAAATGGCATGGTGCTAAACAGGCAGACAGGAGTCGACAATAAAACTCTGCTCACCTGCCTTGCAGAACACATACTATATGGGAAAATTATACAGCTGATAAATAAAAAAAAAAAATTAAAAAAAATTAACCTCACAAAATATTAAAACCCCCAGGTGAATCCTTGTATCTACTATCACATAATGGAACACTCAGGAACCATATCTGACCCTATCTCCATATACTGGATATCACACGTTTATGCAGGGGAAACCAATATGTTATTATAGTATTGTATTGTATTAATGTATGTGATTATTGCCATGTTAATGTATACAAATATCTGCCATGCTTGCCACCCATATACACATAAATTATACCATTAGCTTATGGATCTTACAAATCCAGCTCCACAAACACCTCAAAGTAAGAAACACTACAAGCGCTAAGGCACACTCTGCATACGCTGTGCATAGGGGTGGTGGGCCCCACGTGCATCTCGGGGTCTTAAAATCACACCAAAATAATAAAGAAGCCCAGGTAGCCTCCTCAGTGAGCAACACACAAATGCTCACCACCCCCATCGTACCAACAAGGGGTACCAAGCCCAACATCTGGGCCATATTGTATATAGTTGAGTTCTTGCTTAGACTCATATACCTAACCCTATACCTAACCCTAACCCAGGTTACAATCCACTCGGGAAACCAAAGCACTCCCATACCCACTGATCTGCACACAGATCCAAACAACAACATGCCGAATGAAAACCCACAAGAGTCAGTGATCGCCAAGATCTCAAACCAAGTCTGCATAACAGACATTGCCCAACACTGGGAAAGAACGTACACACAAAAACCTGCCGCTATACCTACCCACAAATTACCATTGGTATACCACTGCCAAGCATTATTGTTTATTAGACTATGCCCCCCAACGACTAACACCAAGCATACAATGAACCACACCCTTAATGAAAATATATTCACATAATGTCTGGGGACTCAACTCCCCCCAAAAACGACAAATGTTGCTGACAGAACTGAAGAAACATAATGCTGATGTGCTATGTCTCCAAGAAACTAATTTCCAACGATTAAAAACACCATCCCTGGGCCTTAAACAATTTCCACACCAATATCATTCCACATACATTCACAAATCGAGGGGAGTTAGCATCCTTGTTCATCAATCGGTAGCATTTGAACCAATTAAAATACTCACAGACAGCAAAGTAAGATACCTTATACTTATATGCAATATTAACAACGTAACATACACCATAGTCAATTTATATGCACCGAACGACAACCAGAGGCAATTCCTGCAAAGATTGTTGGCTAAAACGAGCAATATGCAACAAGGCTTACTAGTATGCTGTGGAGACCTGAACCATATTCTAGACCCCAAAATAGATACAATGCTAAACACTGCAAAGCCTGGATCAAAATCCCTCAACTCCGCCTGTTCCTTACTCAATAAAATCCTACTCCAATTTAACTTGTATGATGTATGGCGCACATTGCACCCCGGAGATAAGGATTATACCTACTTCTCCCAAGTGCACAAAGCCCATTCTAGAATAGATTATTTTTTCACAACCAGCGCAGGACTCCCACAAACACATCAATGCACACACGGTGACATAACCTGGTCTGACCACGCACCTGTGACACTAATACTCACAGACGCGTTCTCTTATAAAGGCAAGGGTTCATGGAGGCTGAATAACTCACTTCTGTATGACCAAGAATTCACCTCCTCAATAGAACAGGAACTCAAACACTATTTTGCCACCAATAACACCCCGCAAATTAATGCTCCTATACTGTGGCAAGCACACAAGCCAGTTATAAGGGGACTTTTGATCCGTAGAGCGTCATACCTCAATAAGCAAAGGTGAGCCGCACTCATGAAACTACTCATGGAGCTAAGGGATGCCACACAAACCTACTACCAAACGAGACAACAAAGCCTCCTGACAAAAATACAATCCATAACCGCTAAGATCAAGGAACAACAATTCCAAAAACGGCGTACACCTAACAAAAATTTAAAATGACCCATCATGCCCAAGGAAACAAAGCTAGCAAACTATTGGCCAACATGCTGCGCAAAAAACAATTGAATGATAAAATCACATATATCCTTTCCAAAGATAACCATAAACTCTGGAACCCACAAGACATGAACGAGAGGAACTTGTGACATTTTATAGCAACCTATATAATATGAAAAGAAGACACAACTCTACACCAACCCACCTCCTCCGACATTGACGGATATCTGCAGCAGATACCACTACCGACACTAACAGATGAGCAGAAAGACATACTGTCTAAACAAATCACAACGGAAGAACTGCAACTGGCGATCTCCCGCCTACCCACAGGGAAATCCCCAGGACCAGATGGCCTAACAAACTACTATTACAAAACTTTCCCACCCACACTCATCCCATACATACAACAAGCATTCCAACACATAATCTGCACAGGAACCATGCCACTAGAGATGCTTATAGCTCATGTAGCCACACTGCCTAAACCAGGGAAGATACCAGACAAAGGACAAAATCTTCGTCCCATCTCACTTCTAAATACAGATATCAAATTGCTAGCAAAAATATATTCCAACAGGTTGGCCACAATACAGTACATGAAGACCAAGTGGGCTTTGTGAAAGGCAGACAGGGCACAGATGGCACTAGAAAAGTCCTAGACCTCATATATAGCCTTCAAAAACAAAGAGCAGGCAGCTTATTCCTATCACTGGATGCGGAAAAAGCCTTTGATAGGCTAAACTGGAACTTCCTAAAGGCAGTACTACTGAAATTTGATTTCCCGCCAGCATTCATGAACACTCTGCAGGCGCTATATAGTAACCCTACTGCTAGAATAGCTAACGCCGGATTCGTCTCCAACCCATTCCATATTACAAACGGGACCAGACAGGGGTGCCCCCTCTCACCTCTCCTGTATGTCTTAGCACTAGAACCCCTTACAGCTCTCATTAGGCAACACCCATCAATCACGGGCATCAACACACAACGCAAAGAACATAAACTCACACTATTTGCAGACGACATACTCCTGACCATACAAAACCCAGACATCTCCCTACCACACTTTCACTCCATCCTGGACACTTACAGCAAAATGTCATACTACAAATTAAACATATCCAAGACGCAAGCCCTTAGCAAAGGACTCCCCCTGGCCGTAACTCACAGACTGAAAAAAACATACAATTATGATTGGAGAAACGACCACATCACATTTTTAGGCATACGCTTTACAAAATCACATGCAGAGTTATTTAACTCTAATTATGGCAAACCTTTTATAGACATACAAAAACAGCTGCAAGACTGGAAGACATCCTTTATATCCTGGTCTTGCCGCATAGCAGCAGTCAAAATGATAATCCTCCCTAAATTACAATACTTATTTTGATCTCTGCCGATACATATACCCCCAACCTACTAAACTGCACTCCAATGCTGGGTGACTAGGTTTGTGTGGTGCGACAAAAGAGCTCGCATAGCACTAAAAGTCATGCATAAACCAATAAGCGAAGGAGGCATGAGCTTGCATTATTACCACGCTGCTATTATAAGCAACATAATACAAGCGAGGCCGGGAACACAAGAACCACAATGGAAGCACCTAGAAGCAGAATGGGCTGACGGTGCGAGCACTGACAACCTAATGTGGATCCCGACAAAAAAAAGACCACAAACACTGGACTGTCTCCCAACCACTAAATAGACCCTAAAAATCGGGGACATGAACCAGAAAGCCCTCACGAACAACTCACCAATATCCAGAGCCATACCACTCAAATCTTTGGCATACCTCATCCCAGACTTTAATTACAGAATATGGGAAAGACATGGCATATATTTTCTGTACCAAATGCTTACACACTCGGGTTTAATGCCATTTCCTAACTTGCAAGACTCCCACAAACTACCAACGACAGCACACTATTCATATCGCCAACTAAACTTGTGGTTACGCACACAGACTCAGGAGAACAGCTGACGGAGTTTGAAAAAAATGTACATGGGGACTAAACCACCGTTGAAAATCATATCCTTCATATACGCAACATTGCCCTCAAAACACACACTGAAGGAACACAAATTTATCAAAGCATGGGAAAAAGAACCCCATAAAACATTCAATGAACCAGATTGGGAACGTATGATTTTAACCCCCAAAGCCTTCTCGCTCTGCTCCAGACACATAGAGCTAGCCAAAAAACTCCTATACAGGTGGTACTTGACGCCAGTGAGACTACACAAATATAGCCCGGCTATCCCTACACAGTGCTGGAGATGCAAAACGGGTATAGGAAAAATGACGCATATTTGGTGGACTTGTCCACTCCTAGAACAATATTGGAAAGACATAGCCAAACTCATTACAGACAGTACAGGGCATACCTTACCCCATAGATTGGAACATTATGTTTTATTTGACATACCGGGATCTATCCCAGAACGGACAGATACATTATATTCCATATCAACATAGTTGCCCTGGGCGCATTGGCACGGAATTGGTCCATACACACAATACCCACCTTACTAATGTGTATCCAACACATAAACCAATCCTGTTATTTCGAGACCACTATGAGACGACAAAATACACCCCCCAACAAGACTCACAAAAAGCACAGACCATACTGGGAAATAGCCTTGGAGAAGTGGGAAAATCATAGAAAGAAAATGTTGATTGTTTAACCAAAACATACACTACCCCTCAACTTTCAGAACACTCTAAGACAACAAAGAACAGGTTACCAATTACTGTACTGTGAAAGTCATAGATGCCCAACGTGATACGCAAAGCAATAAGATTTGGCAATGTAACTGTGTGTATAAACAATAACACAAAAATGTATGCATAAAAAGTAATGTAAATGTAAACAACAGCAGTGAATCTGAAGTGCTTGTAACCTACTTGCTAACCCCTCTCTTCCCCCTTTTTTTCTTTCTGTAACCCCAAGTTTTTACTAACTGACAAAACAATAAAAATTGTCAAATTTCAAAAAAAAAAATATATATCCCTCTATATTATTAGTTTTGCAAGTATTTATCCAATTCATGTTTAAACATCTGTAGAGACTCTGACAAAACCTATTCAGGCAGATAATTCTGCATCTTTATTTGTTTTACTGTATAAAACCCTTTTCTCTGTCTGTGACAAAATCTCCCTTCTTCCTTGTGTCCTATGTATAGTCCTGTTTATGAATAGATTTCCAGACAATGGTATAGCAGAGCTCCCTGTACCCTGGCTAGATTCCTCTGCCAAGGACTGCTTCCTAGCTGGAATAGGAGAAAAACCTCAGCGCTTCTGCCCCAGTCGCCATGACTTGACTGGGGTCCTCCTGGTGCCTCTCTGTCCTGGAACAAAATAGAGGACTAGCTCTATTACCTCCCAGCGTCTGGATGACACAGTCTTGGAACGCTAGTCCTAACAAGGACTTCCCCGCCAAATCCTCCACGAACTGGAACAAGGTGCTAAGCAGTGATTATAGCCCTTCCCTGCCCAGTAACTAGAGGTTTAATGCATCGAAACACAGCCATTTTAAACACAGACCACAGCAGGAGTCTCCATTCTATTCCACACAAGCTCCTCCCAGGAATCTCTACGCCTGGGAGTTAATTGTGTGGCGGGACCACTGTCTCTAACTCTGAATTGCCCTGTTTTATATGTGTGGATGTGCCCTCCTAGAATGTGTGTTCCCCCTTTTTACTATTCCTTTTTCTGTAATTTCGACCATAAAATCCTGCAATATACCTTTTAACCACTTAGAACATTTACTTAGAATGTTCACACCTCACTAGTGAAGTGTGAAAATTGCAGATCGCAGAGGAATGAGTGGCGAGTGCCTCCCCTGGGCGGCCACCAGTTCGTATCACTGAATGCCCACCAGGGGGAGCATTCATCTCCCGAACCGGCCTGTATACACTGTCTTCGATCCCGGTGTCAGGGATCATCCTACCTGTTCCTAACGGAGCTATAACCACTTTCACTCTCAAACCTAGAAGCCATGAGGCTAGGGCTCGTGGCTACCCAGGCGAACACTCTCTCCGGTGGATACCTGAGTATGGGTGTCCACATCAGAGAGGGACGCGCGCCAGCAGGCAGTCCCTGGGTCCAATTTACCAATTTACTAATACTAAGTGACCAGCTTCTATAGAGGCTGGGTCACTTGCTGCACTGGCCAATCACAGCCATGCCATTAGTAGGCATGGCTGTGATGGCTTCTAAGGGCACACAAGTCAAACGCGTGTTGATTGGCTGCCCTGCAGCCTTTCCAAACGCGTCATTAAATCGCCGAACACTGAACTCCAACCCGAACATACAGTGATATGTCCATGTTCGGGTCCGGGGTCCAGAAAACCTAATGTTCGGTACAAACCTGAACTTTTCGGTTCGGGTTCGCTCAACTCTATTAGTCAGTTTATAAATCTGATGGAATTTTTCAATTAGATACTCTGCTGGCACTACTTCAGGAACAACCACTTCAAATAACCCAACTAGATAGTCTTCCATTTTTTCCAGTGTTATGTCTTCAGAAATGCCACAAAACCTTAAATTAGATTTCCTTGCTCTGTCTTCTTATTCTGAAATTTTTTGTTCAAGGTTGCTTGTCTTATTTGTTAAAGACTCTACTGTTTCTTTAAGGGTCATTATTTGATTTTCATAATATGAAAAAACAATTTCCATTGCTTCTACTTCTGCAATTCTTCTTGTGTCCTGTTTGATTTCATTAACGTTTGAGAACATATCATGTTTTAATGCATCAAGCTGGATCTCCAATACTTGCTTTATGTGATATTGTATGTTGATTTGTTCATTTATTTGAAGAACTGAAGATTCTATATTAGCATTGGAATTGTTCGCTGGATAAGTAGCACTTCCAGCTTTTGTAGATATTTCTTGTACTTCTTTTGAGGGGGGTAGAAGCAAAGAAACCAGACAGTCTTTTTTTCCATTTTCTGTGCTAGTTTAATTTCTTTACTTTTCTCTGTTGGATTTTTCTTTGTTGCCATTTTAAATTACTGGCCAAAGACTGGTTTCACCTTTCTTTAAATAAACAGGATAATTAGTAGATTTTTTGTTAAACATTTTTTTATTTTCCTACCTCTCCTCTGGTTTCCTTACCTACTCCCTCCCCAGCAAACCTATTACAGCAATCGCTGACACACAGGCCTGGACTGGCCATCGGGCACACCGGGCATATGCCCGCCGCGGTGGCCATGGGCCAAGGCCGGCAGGGGAGGTCACAGGATCGGGTCAAAAGTGACATATCTATCTCCCGAACGGCTGAACGGATTCAAATGATGTTTGGGTATGTTTGTATTTGGAATGTGCTGATTAATAATATGTAACTGTTATTAATATTGGATGTATGGCTTAAGAGTTATGAAAGTTGTGTAAAAAGTATGTTTTAAACTGTACGTATAATTGTGTTACCTCTCAGGCTAAGGGGAGGGAATCTGTGGGATGTAACCATTGTATGATTGGGTAATGCATAATTGGATGTGGGCGTCTCCCTTTCAGGGGAAAATTGCATAAAAACAGAGTGTGTGCTATTAAACCTGAGTTCTACTTCACCCTCAATTTGGAGTGCCGTCTCTTATTGGGGGAAGCTTGTTCCTGTTTTGCTCTCTGGAGGAGTTTACAGTGGTTATGGTGTCTGCTGCAGTGCTTGGAGTCCTCAGGAAGCGCTAGGAGCATCCATTAACGGAGGTACCCAGTCGGGGTGCCCGTCGATCCGTTACACACATGATACACATCACACTCAGCACTCTCACACACATCACACTCAGCACTCACACATATCATAGACAGCACTCACACACAAATCACCCACAGCACCCTCACACACAGCACCCTCACGCACACACTGCACCCTCACGCACACACCGCACCCTCACACACATCACACAAAGCACTCTCACACACATCATACCCAGCACCCACACACATCACACTCAGTACTCTCACACACATCACACTCTGTACTCTCACACACATCACACTCAGCACTCTCACACACATCATACACAGAACCCTCACACACAGCACCCTCACACACATCATACTCAGCACCCTCACACAAATCAATCACACACAGCACTCTCACACACATCATACCCAGCACCCACACACATCATACCCAGCACCCACACACATCACACTCAGAACTCTCACACACATCACACTCAGCACTCTCACACACATCATACACAGCACTCATACACATCACACACAGCACTGTCACACACATCACACTCAGTACTCTCACACACATCACACTCAGCACTCTCACACACATCACACAAAGCACTCTCACACTCAGCACTCTCACACACATCACACAAAGCACTCTCACACACATCATACACAGCACCCACACACAAATCAATCATACACAGCACCCTCACGCACACACCACACCCTCACACACATCACACAAAGCACCCCTCACACACAGCATCCATCACACACACACACATACTGCACCCCTCATATACACACAGAACACCCTCAACACACTGCACTACATACATACACAATACTTCCAAACATATTTACATAATATATATATATATATATATATATATATATATATATATATATATATACACAGCACCCCTCGCAAACACTGCACCCCTCACACAAATACTGCACCCCTTACACATTACATTCCAGACACACACTTACCCAACTCTGGATCATCTACACACATACACACACTAGATCCCTGCATACACTCTGAATCCATTATATAAGCACACTCGCTAGATCTCCTATACACATTCTGGGTCCTTCAAACACACACTAGACTCCTAACATACACACTAGATTCCTTGTAAGCAAACACATACCACACCCCTAAACACACACTCTCTACAAACACTACATCACCTATACACACACACACTATAGCCTTTATGCACACACTTGCTACATCCCCTATACACTCATTCTCTACAGCCCCTAGCCACATATGCATTACATTAAACCACAAACACAACACGACTAAAACCGACCTTATTACAGAATACTACACCACAATCAGCTCACTCTATACACACACAATACCACAAGCAGGCTCCAAACGCATGCACAATACTCTTTCCTGGCATTTTTGGCTCCTGGTATCCATTAACACCCTGTTCCAAATAATTATGCAAATTCTATTTAAGTGTCACAAAGGTTAACTATTTTGTTTTTCAGTTTAACTCATGGATGGCATTGTGTCTCAGGGCTCTTTTGATCACTGAAAACAATCTCGGACACCTGTGATAATTAGATTGCCAGGTGAGCCCAATTTAATGAAAAACTACTAAAGGAGGGTGTTCCACATTATTAAGCAGAACACCATTTTCATGCAATATGGGGAAGAAAAAGGATCTCTCTGCTGCCGTAAAGAGGTATGAAAACATTAGATATTTCACGAAAACGTAAGCGTGATCATCGCACTATTAAGAGATTTGTGGCTGATTCAGAGCACAGATGGGTTCTTGCAAATAAAGGCACATTGAGGAAGATTTCTGCCAGATCCATGCATTGGATCATGCATTGGATCAAGAGAGCAACTGTTAAAATATCATTACATAGCAGCAAACAGATATTTGAAACTGCTGGTGCCTCTGGAGTCCCACGGACATCAAGCTGTAGAGTCCTCCAGAGTCTTGCAACTGTGCATAAACCTTCTATTCGGCCACCACTAACCAATGCTCACAAGCAGAAACGGCTGCATTGGGCAGAAAAATACATGAAGACTAATTTTCAAACAGTCCTTTTCACTGATGAGTGCCGTGCAACCCTGGATGGTCCAGATGGATGGAGTAGTGGATGGTTGGTGGACGGCCACGCTGTTCCAACAAGTCGGTGGGGGAGTCATGTTTTGGGCCGGAATCATGGGAAGAGAGCTGGTCGGCCCATATAGGGTCCCCGAAGGTGTAAAGATGACCTCTGCAAAGTATGTGGAGTTTCTGACTGACCACTTTCTACCCTGATACAGAAGGAAGAACTATGCTTTCCGTAATAAAATCATCTTCATGCATGACAATGCACCATCTCATGCTGCAATGAATACATCTGCATCAATGGCTGCTATGGGGATAAAAGGAGAGAAAGTCATGGTGTGGCCTCCATTCTCCCCTGACCTCAATCCTATTGAGAATCTTTGGAGCATCCTCAAGCAAAAGATCTATGAGGGTGGAAGGCAGTTTACATCCAAACAGCAGCTCTGGGAGGCTATTCTGACATCTTGCAAACAAATTCAAGCAGAAATTGTCCAAAAAAGTTCAATGGATGCAAGACTTGTGAAGCTGCTATCAAATAAGGGGTCCTATGTTTAAAATGTAACGTGACCTGTTAAAATGTTTAAAAAGTTAAAATGTTGTTATAAGTGATTGAAATAGCTTTTGATTTCAGTAAATATGCTGCAAACACAACAAATGACAATTTTCAGTTCTTTACAACCTATAAAGTGTTTTGAAACTTACTGTGTGTAATAATTTGGAACAGTGCATTGTAAGTTTTTTATGTTTAAAAAAAAAAACTGTTATCATTAGGAGGTTTGTTCAATAAAATTTGAATTGTACTCTTAATAGTTGATAACATGAGAATTATGCAGACTGTTATTTACATCAATTATTTAGGTAAATGAGAAAAATAGAGACACCAGAGACAAGTTGCAAGGAAACACAGTGAAAGCATGTTATTAAATTTGCTTGCTCTGTGCAGAACAAATACAGGGCTTTTTTCTCATGCTAGAACTCTTCAACAGAGCTCTGCGCAAGGTGTGACCTGGAAGAGCATTGAACCAACATGCTCATTTTGAGAGGGGGCGTGTTTGTCATTAGTGATGACAAAACACACCCTCTCAGCCCCGCCCCCTTCTTAGTGGGCCGCTGTGATAAAAAAATGCCCTTGGCCGAATCTTTTCCCCAGTCCGGCCCTGCTGACACACAGTAAAGTTATATCTTCTAATATCCAATACATACTTTCAAATTGATATCTCTTTGCCTTTATATACCATCCATGTGTTGCCAAGACCCCAGTACTCACTTTTTAAATTCTCTGGTGCTTTCCACCTTTTTTTTTTTGCCTTAAACGAATGCCGTGCGTTCAGCCTTGCTTTGACAGCACAGGAGAGAAAAAGGACCTCCTCAGTACTTCCAGGGATTTCACACCCGTTAAACAGGAGCCCATCGTCCTACAGCTACAATCCCAGCAGCCAGACCTGTAGCGGAGCAGCAGGGGTTAATCCATGGGCTCTCCACTGGTAATCAGGATTCAGCATACAGAAGGCAGGACACACAGCATAATTCCCATTCCCAAGGACCAGACGACACATAGCCTGGGAGTCAACTGACTATTTTTATTCACGGCTCCAGGAGTTAACTGTCAACTCTCAAATTTCAATGCAGTAATAGCAAGATATATACAAGGACATTCTGTAAGTGGCTAGGTTTGCCACAGGGGACAGGGGCAAGTGATTGCCAAATACAAAGGGAAACACATACTTAACAAGGGAAAACCATCACAAAATATAAAACCAAACCTCTGAATACTCAGGGGACATGGCACTTAGTAGCGATGACCCGCTACATATCTCCCCCTTCTCCACTCCCGGCAGCCCCAGCCTGACTCACACGGGTCAGCTGGCTGCTGCCCGGAGTGGACACAGTATTTTAGTGCCATGCCCCTCTCCATGTCTTCCTCCATTAATTCTATTATATTACATTTACTACCCCTCTCCAATAGTCCTTGTATTACACTCATTATCTCTGTATTACACACAGTATCTCTGTATTACACACAGTATCCCTGTATTACACTCAGTATCTCTGTATTACACTCTGTATCTCTGTATTACACACAGTACCCCTGTATTGCACACAGTATCTCTGTATTACACACTGTATCCCTGTATTACACACTGTATCCCTGTATTACACACCGTATCCCTGTATTACACTTAGTATCTCTGTATTACACACAGTATCCCTGTATTACACTCAGTATCTCTATATCACACTCAGTATCTCTATATTACACACAGTATCCCTATATTACACACAGTATCCCTGTATTACACTCAGTATCACACACAGTATCCCTGTATTACACACAGTATCTCTATATTACACACAGTATCCCCATATTACACACTGTATCCCCGTATTACACTCAGTATCTCTATATTACATACAGTATCCCCGTATTACACACAGTATCCCTGTATTACACACATTATCCCTGTATTACACCCAGCATCTCTGTATTACACACAGTATCTCTATATTACACACTGTATCTCTTAGCAAACTTTTAAGTCAGTCAGTCTCTTAATTCTTTTTGTACAGTTCTTGAATTTATATTCCTTTATTTTAGCGAGATTTGAAGAGAAGGATTTCTACCTGACCAAGGTAGAAATAGATGAAGTGTTTGGTCTCATGTGTGACATAGCTTCCAAAGTTTCTACCTACAATGCAGTGCCATGTATTTTCTGTCAAATTCCTTTTTGATATGTCCTTCTCGATGTTGAATTTCTCTAGGGCTTGGGTGGCGCACTCAACAGCATCTTACTGCATCTCCTCAGACATGTCAGCATTTTTTATGACTGCTTTCCTCTCAGACATGGGGACGGCTTTGTAGTTCTGGAGTGGCTGATCCTGCGCTGACCTCGTTCTCTCTCACACTATTCTCCTCACAAGCTGCACGAATATCTCCTGTGGATTGGGTCCGAAGAAAGCCAGCAGACTTTTCAAGATAGCATCAAACTCCTCTTGAGTATAGCTGGGCACCATGCTCTGTAGCTGTCCTCCTGGGCTGTAGGAATGATCCCGCCGCTGCCACCAATTGTAGCGGAGCGGCAGGGGTTAATCCATGGGCTCTCTGCTGGTAATCAGGATTCAGCATACAGAAGGCAGGACACACAGCATAATTCCCATTCCCATTCCCAAGGACCATATGACACATAGCCTGGGAGTCAACTGACTATTTTTATTCACATCTCCAGGAGTTAACTGTCAACTTTTAAATGTTCTGCAATGCAGTAATAGCAAGATATATACAAGGACATTCTGTAAGTGGCTAGGTTTGCCACAAGGGACAGGGGCAAGTGATTGCCAAATACAAAGGGAAACACATACTTAACAAGGGAAAACCATCACAGTACATATTGGAGACACAAAATATAAAACCAAACCTCTGAATACTCAGGGGACATGGCACGTAGACCAAGACCAACACCAGCACCAACAGTTCCAGCAGTCCAACCGCCTCTAATTCCTCTCTTATTCGCCTGACTGCTAAAACCCTGATGTCTCATGTGTGACACCACGCTCGCTGGCTACATCGCCTTTCCGGATACGCCCACCTTCCGTACATGCCTCACCCTCACGTCCTCACATGTATGTCCCATAATTCAGTGTGATTTGACTGTCAGCCAACGTTTTTATTGCTTTACGCTGTGCTGCTGTGTTCTGTGTTAAGTTGATTTCAAAGTAAAGTGTCCTGTCATAAATCTTGTTGAAAACTGTGTGGCAAAAATGACCTCCTGCCCTGTGACTATGGCCCTATGACTTATTTGGCTTTAACCCCTTAAGGACACATGACGTGTGTGACATGTCATGATTCCCTTTTATTCCAGAAGTTTGGTCCTTAAGGGGTTAAAGCACTATTTCACCCTATTGGAACAGTACACTTTCGAATGGGCACTTTGCTGTAGTCGAAGTGGCAGCCATGAAATCTTCGAACACGTGGCGGCGGCCATTTTATTTAGTCGAACGAGTTCAGCTGTGTTTTGTCGTTGAGTTAATGGAGCTCAAATCAGACACGCAACGGCACTAACAATGCTGAACTTTACCTTCTCCGGAACTTCGACGGGAGTTGAATGGTGTTCGACAATTCGAACGCCACTTTAACATTGGCTATTTGCATGAACGGCCCCCGTTTCAGCATTCGAATGGAAATTAGCATTGGACATAGACCGGCCGCACAGTCTAAATCTGTGGAACTATTTTGGGCATGAAAGCGACTTCCATAAAATTTGTTTTGAGGTTCAAGCAGAATCAGCCAGAGCTGTGGGTTTATAGTTCTAATATACACATTCTTACACATTAGTACCACCCACAGGGTTTTGTAAAACAACCAATAAACACGTACAATACACTCAGACACTCCCATACAAAATCCTCCCCTCTGCCTGTACATACAATTACCTTACACAATGGGTTAATGTAATTATCACAGGCAGGAAAATACACAGTTTTACACAGTTTAAAAGTATGCATCACATTTTCAGAATCAGCATACTCCAAATACAAACATACGTCAAAATCATACAAATTGGTCCAGTGGGTCAAAAGTTAGATCAAAGTCCTTTGTGACCAAATGAAGCATGGCTTTTCTGCACAAAACCGGTTCCACAGAGTCTTCTATCCTGCAGATAATTGGGAAGTAATCCAAATATCTCCAAGGATAGGGGCAAAACTCCATTAGCCACATGGTAGCAAAAGACAATAAAATACATAAATATATATAACTTTGCAGCTATTGCATAAAACAGGTACATTCAACATATTCCCAGATAGCTTAGATCTGAGCGCACATTATTACTGAATGGCGCTCAGATCACATACATACAGTTTAATTGCCATGGAGCCAAAGTCTTTCACATAGTCTTTCGTTATACGAATGGGCTCCATGGCATAGCTATCTGGGGTATCACTGTTGAAATAAGGAAAATACCGAATGACCCGGCTTTCGTGTCTTTGCAGGGGAAAATCAAGCGTTTCAACATGGGGCCATAGTCCAGAGGGAGCAGGCCAGCAACCAGGCTCCTCCAATGCCCAGTGGCGGGGTTTGTACCGTCACATATAACAACTAGTGATGCACTGAAATTTTATCTTCCGAAATTTTCGGTCGAAAATTGGCCTATCCTATTTCGGAAGAAAAAGGGTCAAATCTGCCAATTTTTTTTTTCTTTTTTTATATTCTTTATTTTTGGAGTGCATAGTTTAACAAACATGCTTGCATTGACAATTCAGATGATTATATATTACAATGAAAGATGGTAATGATAACTCCCTCTAGCATGTAAGCTCATTGAGAAGGGCCCTCAAGGTGCACAGGGCTCATTGATGTATGTAGGGAACATAGAGAAGTCCCCATAGAAGGTAAGCTGAGATCCATCAAATGGCCAGTAGAGGTATTATGTGTGAGGAGGGCTTGCATTTGTTTGTATTGTGTCACTGAATAGTTTTGATAATTGAATGCAAGGTACATAAAATAACATTACAATTTCTTTTTCTTTTTTAGAGCTGAGCTCATTAGAAAATATTTTAATTAAAAACAGAAACAGCAGCTGTCAATCTCTATTTGGTAAGTTATACCATGTTTATATATAAACATAAAAGATCCAGCACACTCACTCATTCACTAAACACCAACTTCAAGGCTTACATAATGTAATAGTAAAACAAAACACTCCTAATCTAGGCAAAAAAACAATGGGGGTTTAATTACAGTATATGATCATGTGGCAGCTGAACTGTGTATGTTGTATGAATTGGCCCCAGCAGGATGCTTATATATGCAGGTTTAGGTCAGTGCAACCCTCTTGGTTTTATAATATATATATAATAGAAAAAAAATATTTTCTCAGGTCCTCTACAGGAGGCCTGAGAGTTTGAGGGTTCTGCAAAGTATCTTAGCTGTTCTTAGAATTGCACTCTTCTGGACAATAATTTTAGATGTTCCACATGGAATCTGTTGAAGGCACTCCTCCAACTTGAGAGTCACAGTTATCACAACTGGGACTACTACTGTCTTCACCTTCCACATCCTTTCTAGCTCTAGTCCTTGGTATTTCTCTACAATCTCATGTTCCTTCTTCCTGATGTAATAGTCACTGGGTATTGCAACATCCACCATGACTGCAGCTACCCTTTTTCGTATCTCCCATTTGCACTTAGGCTGGTCCAATCCATATTCTGTGCAGATGTTTCGGTGCACAATCCCATCAACTTGGTTCTGTCTCTCAGTGTATGCTGTTCCTGCTAACATCTTGCATCCGGCTACTAGGTGTTGGACTGTCTTAAAAGCCTCTTTGCACAGTCTGTACTTTGGGTCTTTCCTGCTGTGGTAGACTCCAAATTCTATTGATTTGGTGCTGAGTGCTAGTTCCTGTGCTGCTAGGATTAGTGCCTCAGTGCTGTCTTTCAGTCCTGCTTTTTCCAACCACTGGTAGGATCTGGCAGCCCACCCACAACCAAATACTGGACATGATGAAGTTGGTAGCCTGTCTCTGTCCAGTGTGTCCACCAAGGTTGGGTTGATATCTGGCACTCTCGGTCTCTGTGTTGTTCCCTGGCTTGAAGTGGAGCTTACTTTGTGGGCAGAGATCAGCGATACTCTGCCCTGGTGCCAGCTCTTCAGCTGGGGGGTTAACTGGTGTGCAGTCCTGCCCTGTAACAAAGGGACAGGTAGGGCAGAGGTCAGTGGCGCTCTGCCCGGATGCTAGCGCTTCCGCTGGGGTAACCTGTAGGGAATCAGGCTCTGGACCAGAGGATATGGGAGGGCAGAGGTTGATATATATATTGCCCAAGTAGCCACAGTCTTCCCCTTACTGTTTAGTTAAATTTGATACTTATGTGGATCTTCAGATGAGCATTCAGTATCTGGGGAACGGGGGTGTCTTATACTAGATGAAAAATTAAGGCCTAATTGGGCTCCAGAGGATAATGAATAATTGTCCATTGTTTCTTTGGTCTCCTGAAGAGACCCATTATGTTTCCAAAAGCACAATGGTTTCAAATTGCCCAAGTTCTTGTATTCATAATGGCAATTTAGATAGATAGTAAAAGGCAATGCAAAGATAAAGGTGATGACTGCCAAAATCATGATTTTGCTTTCTATGAGGTGGCCACTCTGTCTTTTTCTCCTTATTTGAGCCATGGTATGTCACACAGAAGAACAACAGGTTCGGGTACTACTGGTTCTGGACGCTTCAGTCGGGTCTTGGCTCCCCTGTTTGGACACGGTTTTACTTGTGACGCATGAATCCACAGATCTTGGGAGTCGGTTAGGACTGCAGTGCGGGTTACGGTGATGACAGTGGTTGGGGGACCGAATGGGACGCCTCCTTTCTTTGTCCTGTTCAACTGCCGGAAACACACCGAGTCTCCAGGTTGATAGGGATGGGTAGGTTCCTGTGAAGGTAAAGGAAACTGTGAAGAAACATTGTCACATAAATACCATTCAATTTTATCAACAATTCCTTAACATAATGTTTCTGAATTAGCTCTAAATCACCAGGGATAATGACTAATAGTTCTCTGGCCTACGGTTTAGGAAATGGTCTACCCATTAGGATCTCAAAAGGAGATCATTTGGTAACCTTATGAGGGGTCATTCGTATCTCAGCTAAAATAGCTGGAAGATACCTTTGCCAATTAACCAATGTCCATTTAGTTGCCTTCATGAGTTTCTCTTTGATAGTCCTATTCATCATTTCAACTACCCCTGAGCTCTGAGGGTGATAGGGGACATGAAACTGCCATGTCACCTGTAGCCATTTAGCAAGTTCTTGAGTGACCTTACTAGCAAAAGCCGGTCTATTATCAGAATGAATCTGTAAGGGACAACCATACCTGGGTATAATTTCTGTAGCGAGTATTTTCACCACAGTTTTCGCATCATCTTTATTGGTGACAAAAGCTTCAGGCCACCAACTAAACTGATCTACTATTACCAAAAAATATTGTTGTTTATGACCTGTTTTAGGTATATGGGTGAAGTCAACCTGCAGGTGTGTGAACGGTGCCATGGGTGGGGGCAAATGACCATGGAATGGTGTGGCGAAACCGACCTCGCCACGTGTCCTTGGAGGGGGCTACTTACCCGCCTCTTGCCTTTAGACTATGGCCCCTGTTCTTTTTCCCTGCAGAAAGGCTGGTTTGTGCCTTTCTGTGGACTGTTAAAGCCATGCTACCCCAGATAGCTATGCCATGGAGCCCAGCCGTATACTGAAAGACTATATGAAAGACTTTGGCTCCATGAACTGTATGTATGTGATCTGAGCACCATCCCGGTAATAATGTGTGCTCAGATCTAAGCTATCTGGGGATAGGTAGAATGTCTGTATTTTATGTAATAAATGTAACCTTGTATATTTTATTGTATTTTTATGTCTTTTATTGTCCTTTGTCTGCCATGTGCTTAATGGAGTTTTGCCTCTGTCCTTGGAGATAATTGGATAACTTCTCAATTATCTCCAGGATAGAAGACTCTGTGGAACTGGTTTTGGGCAGAAAACCCATGCTTCATTTGGTCACAAAGGACTTTGATCTATTTTTTGAACCAATGGACCAATTTGGATTATTTTGACATATGTTTGTATTTGGAGTATGCTGCTTATGAAAATGTATGTTTTATGTTTGTGACATGTATATTGTAGAAATTATATATATTGTGTAAAAACTGTATTCCTCTGCCTGTGATAATGAGATTACCCATTGTGTTTAGTAATCATATCACAGGCAGAGGGGAGGATTTTGTGTGGGACTGTCTGTGTGTATTGTACGGATTGATTGGTTGTTCTGTAGTACCCTGTGGGCTGTACTGTGGTTGTGGATTGGGAATAAAAGAGACTGTATGTGCCAGGACAGTGAGATTCTGCTTAACCTGAAATGGAAGTATCGTCTCGTTATTGGGGGAATTGGATTGTATGCTGACTGCCAGGAGTGTAACCCTTTCGTATGGTTTTCCTGTTCGGCTGTTTCCAGGATTCGTAGAGTTTGCAGTTCGGGAGATTGGTGCTTACAGTTGCTGCCTGTGCATCTGGAAAGGGGAATATCGCCTAAACGGTTTTTAACCTCTGGTGAGCAAAATGGTCCGTTACAGATGGTTTCCCAGGGATGTTAGGATTGGCCCTCACACATGGTTCACACAGCTGTATAAATTTGCGTACATGATCTTTTAAATGGAGGATGTAAAAAGAATCCATAAGGAATTGTATGGTGTTAGTTATACGTCTATGTCCGGGTCCGTGTGCTTGGCTGATAAATATGGGGGAACTTGCCTCAGGTATACCTATCTTCCCCTCTTAAGAGTAAAGATCAAATTGATCTTTCTCTAAACCTTGTGAAAGCCAAAAGGCAATATCTTGTTCGGTAGCAAAATCTTGTAAATGAGAGAATATCATCTCTGAGGAGCAACAGGATGGGTTAAGGAGAGTAGGGAAGACCATTTTTTAATATGTGGTGCTCTGAGCTGCTTCCTTTGCTGCCCTGTCAGCTAGTGCATTTCCTTTAGGTACTTTGTCTTGTCCCTGTGTATGTGCTCTGCAATGAATGATAGCCACTTCTAAAGGGAGCTGGTTAGCATCCAAAAGAGAAGTAATGAGGGAGGTATGAGAAATTGCTTTCCTATCAGCACCGACAAAACAAATGTGCATATCTGGAATCAGTATAGATATTAACACTTTTGCCAGTAAACAACTGACAGGCACGAGTTAGAGCTACTAATTCCGCAGCTTGGGCTGATGGGTGAGGGATATTTGAGGATTCAAGGATAACATCAGGTAACTGAACTACAGCATTACCTGTAAGATATTCTCCATCGCTAGGGCAGGAACAGGAACCATCAACAAAAACAGTGGAAACATCAGATCCACTGAGTGGGGTGGAGGAGAGGTCAGGTCTGGGGGATGTTGTGATGTGGATTTGAGTGACACAATCATGTGGTTCCGTGGGAAGGGGAGAGTCTGTGGAGCCAGAGGTGAGAGTAGCATGTAAGATAGCCAGGGGGCCTGAGGTAAGAGGGCTATAAACTATTGAGAGATTCTGGGTGTTTAGAAGAATAATCTCATAACTACTAAGGCGCTGGGCTGTCATATGTTGGGTAGTTAGGTTTTTTTATTAGCTGAGTGACCTGGTGGGTAGTATGCAAGATGGTGGGATGACCCAGTGTGATGGTAGCAGCTCCCTCAACAGCCATGGTGCATGCTGCCAGCGCTCTGAGACACGCTGGCATCCCCTGTACTGGCACAGGAACTACTTTGGAAAAGAATGCTATGGGACGCATACCACCTCCATGCTCTTGTGCACAGACAGCGGCCATGGTTTTACAATTGTCCCTCAAATACAAATGAAAAGGTTTACAATAATCTGGTAGTCCTAGTGCTGGGGCTTGGACAATAGCAACCTTGAGGGCAATGTAAGATGCAGTCATGTTTGGGGACCAACAGACAGTATCCGGGCTATCGCCTTTGGCCGCTTGCCTCAAAATAGAGTCATGATAGGAGCACTCAGGGATCCACTGGCAGCAATAATTAATCATACCGAGAAAGGTGAGCAACTCCTTTTGTGTAACTGGCCTAGGGATTCTCTGAATGGCTTCAATGTGTTTAGGGCTTAATTGTCTGATGCCTGCAGCCAGATCAAACCCCAAATAATCAACCCTTTCTTTTCAGAGCTGCATGTTGTGCTTTGCAACCTTATGACCCTCCGCAGCAAGCTGTAGGAGCAAACTAAGTGAATCTGCAATGCTCACCTCCCAGCTAGAACTACACAACTGTAAGTCATCGACATACTGAAGGAGGACTGAGTTTGTTGGAGCACCAGAGAATAAACAGCTGGTGAATCCACATAGCTTTGGGGTAGGCGTGTCCACGTATACCGACAGCCTTCAAAAGTAAAAGCCATAAGTAGTTGTGTCTCTTGATCTATAGGTATAGACAAAAATGCATTACTGAGATCAATAACAGTAAAGCACGTGGCATCATGTGGAATGGCTGTAAAAAGAGTAGTTACATCTGGTATAATAGGTACAATTAAGCCACTGAAGGCTCGAAAATCCTGTACCAACCTATAACCATCATTCTTTGGTACGGGATTGATAGGAGTGTTATATGGTGAGACTACTGGTCAATATGCCCTGTTGTAGGAATGATTGAATCATAGGACAAATACCATCCTTTTTTTGATCTGACAATGGGTATTGTTTAAGATAAATGGGTGTGACACCAGGTTTAAGCATAGCTCTGTAAGGGGTACAATTCACAAAACCTACATCCAACTTGGAGGATGCCCACACAGTGGAAGGAATGCTGGACAGATCTGGGGTAGATGACAACATAGAAAGATCAATACCACCAGCAGGAGTACAGACAATAGTAGCGTCCATAATACCAAGGAGGTCTCTACCTAATAGATTTACAGGACAGCCAGGTATCAATCGAAAAGAAAAAACAGTTGAAATACCATTCAAAGGACAGAAAACCGACAAAGGTGGTGTAAAAAATGTGGTGGTAGACACTCCATTGATACCCACTGAAGGTGTAGACCTTTCCCTTTTCCCCTGATAGTAAGTTTCACACAAACTCTAACAAGTAGCTCCAGTATCCACCAAGAATGGCAGTGACACGCCATCAATTACCAGGACACAAAATGGATGATCGTTACTATTAGGAGATAAGAGAGGAAAAGTTGTTACCTTCAGGGCAGCCCTATTGTGGCCATGGAATATGATGAGTTTTTTTTTAATTCTTTATTTTGTTCACTCAGCAGGCGATAAAGAGAAAACAATACAATATGTGGGCTGTTGCCCATAACTGTCACATATAATAACAAAAGCATTGTCACTGGCTGAGACATGGTGTCCCGCTGAATGGGTTTTTGTTTTTTAACGGAAGCATGTTAGTCAACATCAGAATGACCCCTTGGCACCTATATGTGGTTTACTTAAAAGACGGTCCATGGGTTGAGGTGTTCCAGGGATCTGGGGTGGCCCCCTCCAAGGTTTCAGCGGAGTAGTTTAACTGAACTATCTTGGGCGGGTTCCTGTGCCAATGTTATCATGAACATTGACAAATTCTTTTTAAGTACAGTAAACATGCAGCAGGGTTAGAAAGTGGGTTGGGTGCACCTTGAATGATGTCCTTTAGAACAATAGGATTAAAGGGTTTTATTCTTAGTTGGTCTCCTACTGTTAAAAAATGGGAAGGCGGAGGGACCTATTGTCTCATCTGTGTTACCAGTCTTTATAGAGGTAGTTTTTATTTGTTTACCACTTTTTCATATCATGCCTGGTTTGTTAGTGACAGTAATTTTAATAGGGGGAGCGTTAAGCAAAGAATGAGTACTACGGCTGGTTCCTGAGGCTTGCCCTGATGCCTGTTCTTCATTTCCTTCTTCAGAACTATCTTCTTCTTCTGCTGTTATACAATGTCTTATGCCAGTATTAATAGCTACTAACAAAACTTCCTCATCCTCCTCATCTTCAGGGGCTATAGGCAAAGAGGTATATGTGGGGGAATACGGGGGCGGCAAGGGTGTCTCTCGGGGAACAGTTTTTACTTGTAAGTCTTTATCCTTTTTCTCATTGCTCTTATGTTGTACTGAATCAGAGTTCCCTAAATCAAGGTTATCTGGGGCTTTAGAACTATCTACTTTCTTCTCCTTACCCCTAAGCTTTCTGCCTTTATTGGTTGTTGGATACCAGTGGGGGCCCACTTGCAACCAGTTTTATCCTCCCAATTTCATATAGTCCTTGTCCCAATCTGAGTCTGGACCATACCAGGGCCATGCCCTTTTATCCTCTAAACATTATCCCTTAACCATATTTATGTGGAAGTCATTGTTTGCTCCACAATGGGGGAATGGGTCAGAGGATCTCATAGCCTCCGTCCATCCTGCTAAATTAGTGACAAATGGGATGGTTAAAAATCCTCCCAAGGCTCCTACTCTGGTAACATAATTTAAACATGACTCCCCAGGGTGTGGTTGAGGGTAGGAAACAGATTGGGAATTTCCCATGTCCACACTGTGACTCAAGGACAAGAGACCTGTCACTTACCAAGACAGTTCCTTGCCTATTGCAAAACAAATATTTATTTACATACAATAAGACATGCAAGACATACAGAGAGCAAAAATCCAAAAGGCGGAGGAGGACCTGATAAACAGCCTAGGTTTAAATAAATTTTCCCATATGGTCTACCGCAGGCATATATATATATATATATATATATATATATATATATATATATTTCTATTCATGAGTCTACCGCAGACCCCTAGAGAAAAACACTTCACAACCCTTTCAACCTAAGGATGCAACAATGTGGAGACCAGGGTCATAGGGACCAGCGTCAAATAGACACAAGACACTTACCCCTTAGTGCTCCTGGTTCCATCCCACTGCTGACACCAGCTGAAAGGGTTAATCGATCCTTCTCCCTTGGAAGTGTTTTTCTCCTATATGTCAGCATCCGCTGTCCGCCACTTGGAATATTCACTGCTCTGTCTTCAATATTGAGGGAGAACTTTGAAAGCACGGAGATGACACACATCAAGTCAGCTTATTCAAAGTTACTCGTTTAATGACAGCCTTTACATTGCTTATATAGTACAAATTACGTGTGAAGAGACAATGTCCATTCAAATCAAAAAGCCTGAGAAGGAAAAAAACAAACAGATGTTTCCCCTTTAACATAACATTTTAGCACTGAGTTATTGTTTGCTTAATGGAAAAGCGCAAAAGAGTTCTAGGCATTTGAGCCAAATGCTGAAATAACAATGTTTAAAGGAAACAAGGTAATTTAAGAGTTTATTAGTATATGTCCGTGACAAAAATAGTCAGCTTGGATACAGACAGTGTGTTGGGTTTAACCCTTCACTATTGGACAAGACCTCACATTTGCAACATGAATGCTTTATAAACATATGGATAATCTAATTCAAGTAAGTTCCACCAGAGCCAACACAAAGACCGCCCATGTACAATACAGGTGCTGGAAACCTCCAATTGAAGTCTGCCGCCTCATATGATATGACACACAGACTTGTTCAGATCTTAGTTGTAGCATTTTCTTGAAATAAAAACCTTTTTACATCGTTGATTTGGTTCCTGGTTCCAGTTTTTACTCTGAAACTCCAAGGTTCCAGTGATACACCACTGCAACTATCCCTATTGTGGATGACCTGCCTTTACAGTTCAGAACCTTTCTCTAAAGGCTCTGTAAAGTGTGAGTGTTCCATTTTTATTGTATCACTGTTATATTTATGTATACAGGTTACACTATGGTTCCTCTGCTTTGTATTTATATGAATTAGGGTTATATCAATAGAAATAACCACACATTTCACTTTCATTTTAAAGGTAAAGAATAATTCTCACTGCGTGCACTTTGACACTTTTTTCTCTTTGGTACTTCTGTCTTTACATAAGTGTACTTGGTGACAATACACTTGGAGTGTTTTTAGGCTGCACCTGTACTATTATTCATTTGGAGCGCCCGATATCCCTTATATTTCCTTTTTTCACACTTACACTTCCCTGTCTTGTTCCGGTAAGCCTTTCATATGGAGGTTGTTGTGTCTTCCGCGGTTGTTGATATGATCAAAGGATCCATGCATGGCTGACAGGTAAGAGGAATGGGAGTATACAGTGGCTTGTAGTTGCTGTACGTAGGTGTGAAGTAAATCATTGCGTCTTTCAGCGCACTCTTTCACTGATGTGGTGGATGTCGGTGCCTAAGGCCTCCAGATAGGTTTGAAATTAAACCTTGAGTTTCTCTAGCATGTTGGCAATGTCTCTCTTAGAAGGTAGGTGTAACGGCCACCCAGGTTGTTAGAGGGGTGTATGCCATTGGAGACGTCCTTTTCCCGGCGAGAGGCTGTGCTGCAGAGTATGCCCAATATCCCATCAGCTGGATCAGTGTAGAGAGAGAGGCAGAGCTCTTACAATAGCTAATGATTTAGCTGGATGCAGGTTCCCTTCAATAACGAGACAGGGCTACGCATTTTGGGTTAAGCAGAACTGATTTAATGGGCACACAAGCATTTCTTTTATACAACTTTTCCCACAAGGTTACCACCCATGTGGACCTTCTGGGGGAACCGAAGACACAAACTTAATGACCAATCATTTACAGTTACACAGTTAAACACTCCCAGTCATTACTGTACATTCCTCCCCTCTGCCCGGGAGATAATTGAGTTAATTGCTGTATCAGCTCAATTATCTCCAAGTGAAAAATATACTTTTTACCCAATTTTTATAACACCTAAACTATACATTCAATAAAACTTACATTTTCTGAACAAGCATAATTAGGGGACAAACATACTCAAAAATCATATGAATCGGTTCAGGGGTTTGGGAGATAACTGGAAGTCCCATCCCAGCCCAGCCACACACAAGGCTCCTGCCCAAAATAGTTCCATGCATTCAGCTGGTGCGGCCGGTCCCTTTTCGTACAATTAAAATACTGAACAGTCATGCTTATTATTGTTCGTGCCTTTGCTGGTTGTGTGCCGCCTCGTTCGTGAAATACTTTTACCGAACGCCGCCTCGTTCGTATGAATGTGTGCAAAGCTAAGTGTGTAACCGCAGGCGGTTCCCTTATTTACCACTATAATGTCTTAAAGGATAGAATAAGTAGGGCTAACCATACAGATATCTTAGCCATAATTTTATATAGTTAGTAAGAGATCCTCTATTTAACATATATAAATAATTGAGAATACAATATAAAATAAGGATTGTCTTGGAAGCAATAGATTTTGGCTTTTAGATATTTATTATATAAAAATATAAATATAGACATATAAAATCCATTATAGCAGAGTTTATAAGATGAAATTAAATGCTTGCAAATATCATTAACCCCTTAAGGACGGGTGACGGACGAGGTCCGTCACAGAGGGGAGACCCTTAACGACGAGTGACGGACCTTGTCCGTCACGCGGTAAAATTAACCCTGGATCGCCGCTATCGCGGCGATCGTGGAGTTAATGGTGCTCCGGTATTAGAGCCATACCGGGAGCACCCGGTCAGGCTGCCCAGCACATGTGCTCGCTCTGACTGCAAGTCAGAGCAAGCACATGTGCTCTGTATACTCACCTACCGGCTCCCTGCACTTTCGGGTTCTGTG
Source organism: Pelobates cultripes (assembly GCA_933207985.1). NCBI lineage: Eukaryota > Metazoa > Chordata > Amphibia > Anura > Pelobatidae > Pelobates > Pelobates cultripes. Next base: position 12,749,645 of record OW240925.1, read on the forward strand.
TGCAGGGAGCCGGTGATGATCCTGCCCCCTGCTGTTAAAAAAATAAAGTTAATTTAAAGTCCCCCCCCCTTATCCATTTTAATAAAAAAATTAACCCCTTCCCTGCCAATTGATCACTGACTACAGTGATCAATTGGCAGGGATTACATTTTACTATGATCTGATTTTTTTTTAACCCCTGAGGGTTAATTCTTTTTTTTTTTTTAACCTTCAGGGGTTAAATTTATTTAATTAATTAATTAAAATATTTTAAAATGATATATTTAGCTAGCTGGGGTGGGTTGAAGTTAGTGGGGAATTGGGGGATTTGGCGTTAGGCTAACTAGGGGTTAACTTTAAAAAAAGTTTTAAAATAAACTTTAAAAAGTTAAAAATTAAGCTTAAAATTTTTTTTAATAACGTTTAAGTAAAAAATAAAAAAAATAAACCCTTTACCTAGTCCAAATAAAAATTAACCCCTTCCCTGCCAGTCGATTACTGCCTACAGCGATCAAATAGAGATCACAGTATTATACTGTGATCTAATTTTTTTTAACCCCTGAGGATTAACTTTTTATTTATTTTTTAACCCTCAGCGGTTCAATTTATTTAATTAATTAATTTAAATATTTTATAACTATTTATTTTGCTAGCTGGGGTGGGTGGGAGTTATGGGAAAATGGGGAATTTACTGTTAGTGCTGCGTACTGCTAGTTAGGGGTTAACGGTAAAAAAAAAAGCTTAGAAAAATGTTAAATCTGTAAAAAAGTTTTAAGAAAGTTTAGGAAAGTTTAAAAAAAATTTATAAGCAAAACAAAAGTTTAAAAACTAGTTTTTAAAAGTAAAAAGTTATAAAAAGTAAAAAAATACATTTTAAAAACGCTCATTACCACTACACCTGGAACAAACTAGAGAAAAAATTATCCCACGCCAAGGTTCAAAATATGCCTTTTGAATTACCCCAGGGTGTATTCTTTAATAAATAGTATGTGTTTGTGGGGAAGTTTCAATAACCAACCGTCTAAACTACTCCAAATTGGAACATGGACACAGTGTAAAACTTCAAAGTTAGAAAAAAACTGAATGGCTGCGTCTCAAATGCGCCCCTTCAACATCCACATATACCTGGCAAAGGTACATACGGGGGTATTGCTGTACTCAGCCGACATAGCTGAGCAACATGAAGTATTATACAGTCATAGCACACATAAGGTTTGCAAAATATGCTGCGCAAACTCACTTTGTATGTCAAAAAGGCAGAAAAAATGCTTATTACCACTACATCTGGTACAAGCTAGCGGAAAAATGATCCCACGCTAAGGTTCAAAATATACCTTTTGAAACACCCTGGGGTGTCTACTTTAAGAAATGGTAGGCCTTTGTGGGGTAGTTTGAATTTAAAACCTGCGAAGATGCTTGGAAATTGCACATAGGCCCAGCGTCAAAATTCAAAGTTCGGTAAAAACGGATATGGCTTGGTCTCCTATATGGCACTGTAGCTTCACGAAATAGTGCCAAAGACATTCATTGGGGGGTGTCTTTTTACTCAGAAGACTTAGCTGAGCATAATTTGGGGGTTTGAACTTAGTGGCACATATGAAATATACAAAACGCCCAGCAAAAATGCAATCCGTATGTAAAAAATGCACAAAATTATTTTTTACCACATACTTTGGCATATATTGGTGAAAAAATGGGGGCATGTTAAGGCACAATATGCACCTTATAAGATACCCTGGAGTGTCTCCTTTTACAAATGGTAGGCCTTTGTGGGGTTTTTTTGAACAGTCAAACTGTTATAATATCCCAAATGGAAGCTAAGGCTCATTAAATCCATATCTCAAAATTCTACTGTGAATACTGTAAAGGACAGGTCTCCTATATGGCACTGTAGCTTCACGAAATAGTGCCAAAGACATTCATATGGGGTGTCATTTTACTCAGAAGACTTAGCTGAGCATAATTTGGGGGGTTTGAACTTAGTGGCACATATGAAATATACAAAACGCCCAGCAAAAATGCAATCCGTATGTAAAAAATGCACAAAATTATTTTTTACCACATACTTTGGCATATATTGGTGAAAAAATGGGGGCATGTTAAGGCACAATATGCACCTTATGAGATACCCTGGAGTGTCTACTTTTACAAATGGTAGGCCTTTGTGGGTTTTTTTTGAACAGTCAAACTGTTATAATACCCCAAATGGAAGCTAAGGCTCATTAAATCCGTCTCTCAAAATTCTACTGTGAATACTGAAAAGGACAGGTCTCCTGTGTGGCACTGTAACTTCACAAAATAGTGCCAACGACATACAATGGGGGTGTCATTTTACTCAGCAGATGTAACTGAACACAAAATAAAACTTTGTACAGGAATAGCACACTCCAACTTTACAAAATATACTCAAGAATTTCTTTGTTATAAGTTTGTGTGCCAAAAACCAAATACTCCAATATTTAGCAGAGGTTGGCGGTGAAATGGCTACATAGAAAGTGTCAAAACAACCTTAGGTAAATAGCCCGTGATGTCTACTTTATATAAATACATACTTTTGTGTGGCAATTTTGTTTTCTTTTATGGCTATTAAGCTTACAAGACAAACATACCACATTCTAAAATCGCTCCACATTAAAAGTCTATTTTACTCCTTGTGCTTTGTGACCTGTAACTACAAAAAAAAACTTAAAATCCCAGACACATTGTATATTCTGTAAATCAGAACAACTAAATTAATTTATTTTTAATTACTTTTCTTAACCTGCACTAATTATGCACGCATTATTATTGCAAAAACTGTAAAAAAAAAAACACAAAATGTTCTTTTTTTTTACATTTTTCTGTATTTTTTATAATAAATGAGCATTTATATATATGTGTGTTACATCAAACTAAAGCCCTTTCTGTCCTTTAAAAAATGATGTATAATATGTGTTGGTGCAACAAATTAGTAAAATGCAAATTGCAGTTGAACGCAAACAGCAAAAAATTTAAAAAATGCTGTTGTCATTAAGTGAAAGACAAGCTTTTGAAGCTCTGTCCTTAAGGGGTTAAAAAGAAAGAACGCACCGGTGAGCTCAGCAACACCAAAAGACCTGGAAGACCACGGAAAACAACTGTGGTGGATCAACGGCAATATCAACCAATCATGGGAGTCTTAAAGGTGAACCGTCACTGGTATTTACACCAGTGAGTAAAACATTGAGAATCATCTAGAACGTTATCATTATTGCATGCAAAGCTGCATTTTCCTGTAAATTTTAATTAAATATTAAATATTTAGCAAGTGACATCATTGCAAATGAAGTGTAGAAATATAAACAGTTTCACTTCTCCTCCTCTCTGTCTGCTCTCTCTATACTGAAAGCCAGATGTAAAGGGCGGAGCTTATAACAATGATTGACAGGTAGCTAAGATGGAGGTGGCTCTCTCTATACTGAAAGCCAGATGTAAAGGGCGGAGCTTATAACAATGATTGACAGGGAGCTAATATGAAGGTGGCTCTCTATACTGACTGCCAGGTGTAAAGGGCGGAGCTTATAACAATGATTGACAGGGAGCTAAGATGGAGGTGACTTTCTCTATACTGACTGCCAGGTGTAAAGGGCGGAGCATATAACAATGATTGACAGGGAGCTAAGATGGAGGTGGCTCTCTTTATACTGACTGCCAGGTGTAAAGGGCAGAGCTTATAACAATGACTGACAGGGAACTAAGATGGAGGCGGCTCTCTCTATACTGACTGCCAGGTGTAAAGGGCGGAGCTTATAACAATGACTGACAGGGAGCTAAGATGGAGGTGGCTCTCTCTATACTGACTGCCAGGTGTAAAGGGCGGAGCTTATAACAATGATTGACAGGGAGCTAAAATGGAGGTGGCTCTCTCTATACTGACTGCCAGGTGTAAAGGGCGGAGCTTATAACAATGATTGACAGGGAGCTAAGATGGAGTAGGCTCTCTCTATACTGACTGCCAGGTGTAAAGGGCGGAGATTATAACAATGATTTACAGGGAGCTAAGATGGAGTAGGCTCTCTCTACACTGACTGCCTGGTGTAAAGGGCGGAGCTTATAACAATGATTGACAGGGAGCTAAGATGGAGGTGACTCTCTCTATACTGACTGCCAGGTGTAAAGGGCGGAGCTTATAACAATGATTGACAGGGAGCTAAGATGGAGGTGGCTCTCTCTATACTGCTAGGTGTAAAGGGCAGAGCTTATAACAATGACTGACAGGGAGCTAAAATGGAGGTGGCTCTCTCTATACTGACTACCAGGTTTAAAGGGCGGAGCTTATAACAATGATTGACAGGGAGCTAAGATGGAGGCGGCTCTATCTATACTGACTACCAGGTGTAAAGGGTGGAGCTTCTAACAATGACTGACAGAGAGCTAAGATGGAGGTGGCTCTCTCTATACTGACTGCCAGGTGTAAAGGGCAGAGCTTATAACAATGACTGACAGGGAGCTAAGATGGAGGTGACTCTCTTTATACTGACTGCCAGGTGTTATGGGCGGAGCTTATAACAATGATTGACAGGGAGCTAAGATGGAGGTGGCTCTCTCTATACTGACTGCCAGGTGTAAAGGGCGGAGCTTATAACAATGATTGACAGGGAGCTAAGATGGAGGTGGCTCTCTCTATACTGACTGCCAGGTGTATAGGGCGGAGCTTATAACAATGATTGACAGGGAGCTAAGATAGAGGTGGCTCTCTTTATACTGACTGACAGGTGTAAAGGGCGGAGCTTATAACAATGATTGACAGGGAGCTAAGATGGAGTAGGCTCTCTCTATACTGCCTGCCAGGTGTAAAGGGTGGAGATTATAACAATGATTTACAGGGAGCTAAGATGGAGTAGGCTCTCTCTACACTGACTGCCAGGTGTAAAGGGCGGAGCTTATAACAATGATTGACAGGGAGCTAAGATGGAGGTGGCTCTCTATACTGACTGCCAGGTGTAAAGGGTGGAGCTTATAACAATGATTTACAGGGAGCTAAGATGGAGTAGGCTCTCTCTACAGGGAGTGCAGAATTATTAGGCAAGTTGTATTTTTGAGGATTAATTTTATTATTGAACAACAACCATGTTCTCAATGAACCCAAAAAACTCATTAATATCAAAGCTGAATATTTTTGGAAGTAGTTTTTAGTTTGTTTTTAGTTATAGCTATGTTAGGGGGATATCTGTGTGTGCAGGTGACTATTACTGTGCATAATTATTAGGCAACTTAACAAAAAACAAATATATACCCATTTCAATTATTTATTATTACCAGTGAAACCAATATAACATCTCAACATTCACAAATATACATTTCTGACATTCAAAAACAAAACAAAAACAAATCAGTGACCAATATAGCCACCTTTCTTTGCAAGGACACTCAAAAGCCTGCCATCCATGGATTCTGTCAGTGTTTTGATCTGTTCACCATCAACATTGCGTGCAGCAGCAACCACAGCCTCCCAGACACTGTTCAGAGAGGTGTACTGTTTTCCCTCCTTGTAAATCTCACATTTGATGATGGACCACAGGTTCTCAATGGGGTTCAGATCAGGTGAACAAGGAGGCCATGTCATTAGATTTTCTTCTTTTATACCCTTTCTTGCCAGCCACGCTGTGGAGTACTTGGACGCGTGTGATGGAGCATTGTCCTGCATGAAAATCATGTTTTTCTTGAAGGATGCAGACTTCTTCCTGTACCACTGCTTGAAGAAGGTGTCTTCCAGGAACTGGCAGTAGGACTGGGAGTTGAGCTTGACTCCATCCTCAACCCGAAAAGGCCCCACAAGCTCATCTTTGATGATACCAGCCCAAACCAGTACTCCACCTCCACCTTGCTGGCGTCTGAGTCGGACTGGAGCTCTCTGCCCTTTACCAATCCAGCCACGGGCCCATCCATCTGGCCCATCAAGACTCACTCTCATTTCATCAGTCCATAAAACCTTAGAAAAATCAGTCTTGAGATATTTCTTGGCCCAGTCTTGACGTTTCAGCTTGTGTGTCTTGTTCAGTGGTGGTCGTCTTTCAGCCTTTCTTACCTTGGCCATGTCTCTGAGTATTGCACACCTTGTGCTTTTGGGCACTCCAGTGATGTTGCAGCTCTGAAATATGGCCAAACTGGTGGCAAGTGGCATCGTGGCAGCTGCACGCTTGACTTTTCTCAGTTCATGGGCAGTTATTTTGCGCCTTGGTTTTTCCACACGCTTCTTGCGACCCTGTTGACTATTTTGAATGAAACGCTTGATTGTTCGATGATCACGCTTCAGAAGCTTTGCAATTTTAAGAGTGCTGCATCCCTCTGCAAGATATCTCACTATTTTTGACTTTTCTGAGCCTGTCAAGTCCTTCTTTTGACCCATTTTGCCAAAGGAAAGGAAGTTGCCTAATAATTATGCACACCTGATATAGGGTGTTGATGTCATTAGACCACAGCCCTTCTCATTACAGAGATGCACATCACCTAATATGCTTAATTGGTAGTAGGCTTTCGAGCCTATACAGCTTGGAGTAAGACAACATGCATAAAGAGGATGATGTGGTCAAAATACTCATTTGCCTAATAATTCTGCACTCCCTGTATACTGACTGCCAGGTGTAAAGGGCGGAGCTTATAACAATGATTGACAGAGAGCTATGATGGAGGCGGCTCTCTCTATACTGACTGCCAGGTGTTATCAGCGGAGCTTATAACAATGATTGACAGGGAGCTAAGATGGAGGTGGCTCTCTCTATACAGACTGCCAGGTGTAAAGGGCAGAGCTTATAACAATGATTGACAGGGAGCTAAAATGGAGGTGACTCTCTCTATACTGACTGCCAGGTGTATAGGGCAGAGCTTATAACAATGATTGACAGGGAGCTAAGATGGAGGTGGCTCTCTCTATACTGACTGCCAGGTGTAAAGGGCGGAGCTTATAACAATGATTGACCGGGAGCTAAGATGGAAGTGGCTCTCTCTATACTGACTGCCAGGTGTAAAGGGCGGAGCTTATAACAATGATTGACAGGTAGCTAAGATGGAGGTGGCTCTCTCTATACTGAAAGCCAGATGTAAAGGGCGGAGCTTATAACAATGATTGACAGGGAGCTAATATGAAGGTGGCTCTCTATACTGACTGCCAGGTGTAAAGGGCGGAGCTTATAACAATGATTGACAGGGAGCTAAGATGGAGGTGACTTTCTCTATACTGACTGCCAGGTGTAAAGGGCGGAGCATATAACAATGATTGACAGGGAGCTAAGATGGAGGTGGCTCTCTTTATACTGACTGCCAGGTGTAAAGGGCAGAGCTTATAACAATGACTGACAGGGAACTAAGATGGAGGCGGCTCTCTCTATACTGACTGCCAGGTGTAAAGGGCGGAGCATATAACAATGACTGACAGGGAGCTAAAATGGAGGTGGCTCTCTCTATACTGACTGCCAGGTGTAAAGGGCAGAGCTTATAACAATGATTGACAGGGAGCTAAGATGGAGTAGGCTCTCTCTATACTGCCTGCCAGGTGTAAAGGGTGGAGATTATAACAATGATTTACAGGGAGCTAAGATGGAGTAGGCTCTCTCTACACTGACTGCCTGGTGTAAAGGGCGGAGCTTATAACAATGATTGACAGGGAGCTAAGATGGAGGTGACTCTCTCTATACTGACTGCCAGGTGTAAAGGGCGGAGCTTATAACAATGATTGACAGGGAGCTAAGATGGAGGTGGCTCTCTCTATACTGCTAGGTGTAAAGGGCAGAGCTTATAACAATGACTGACAGGGAGCTAAAATGGAGGTGGCTCTCTCTATACTGACTACCAGGTTTAAAGGGCGGAGCTTATAACAATGATTGACAGGGAGCTAAGATGGAGGCGGCTCTATCTATACTGACTACCAGGTGTAAAGGGTGGAGCTTCTAACAATGACTGACAGAGAGCTAAGATGGAGGTGGCTCTCTCTATACTGACTGCCAGGTGTAAAGGGCAGAGCTTATAACAATGACTGACAGGGAGCTAAGATGGAGGTGACTCTCTTTATACTGACTGCCAGGTGTTATGGGCGGAGCTTATAACAATGATTGACAGGGAGCTAAGATGGAGGTGGCTCTCTCTATACTGACTGCCAGGTGTAAAGGGCGGAGCTTATAACAATGATTGACAGGGAGCTAAGATGGAGGTGGCTCTCTCTATACTGACTGCCAGGTGTATAGGGCGGAGCTTATAACAATGATTGACAGGGAGCTAAGATAGAGGTGGCTCTCTTTATACTGACTGACAGGTGTAAAGGGCAGAGCTTATAACAATGATTGACAGGGAGCTAAGATGGAGTAGGCTCTCTCTATACTGCCTGCCAGGTGTAAAGGGTGGAGATTATAACAATGATTTACAGGGAGCTAAGATGGAGTAGGCTCTCTCTACACTGACTGCCAGGTGTAAAGGGCGGAGCTTATAACAATGATTGACAGGGAGCTAAGATGGAGGTGGCTCTCTATACTGACTGCCAGGTGTAAAGGGTGGAGCTTATAACAATGATTTACAGGGAGCTAAGATGGAGTAGGCTCTCTCTACAGGGAGTGCAGAATTATTAGGCAAGTTGTATTTTTGAGGATTAATTTTATTATTGAACAACAACCATGTTCTCAATGAACCCAAAAAACTCATTAATATCAAGCTGAATATTTTTGGAAGTAGTTTTTAGTTTGTTTTTAGTTTTAGCTATGTTAGGGGGATATCTGTGTGTGCAGGTGACTATTACTGTGCATAATCATTAGGCAACTTAACAAAAAACAAATATATACCCATTTCAATTATTTATTATTACCAGTGAAACCAATATAACATCTCAGCATTCACAAATATACATTTCTGACATTCAAAAACAAAACAAAAACAAATCAGTGACCAATATAGCCA